>NW_019290229.1:136080-149940 GCF_000500325.1 Leptinotarsa decemlineata
AGTTATTGGAATGCGCCTTTTGTTTCTAAAACTCTACTTGGATGAGTAGTACATGGAAGATATCCACAAGGAAAGGTTCTTGAGAATTCTCTGATATTTCACGTTTGTTGTAAGTCTCAAGAAGAAGCAAATGAAGATATCCACAAACTGGTGAAAGATTCATTTAGAATTGAAAATTTTGGAATAAAATGCATAGAAGAAAATGGTAGATCTAGAAAAGACGAAAGAGCTTTGAAAATAATGGAAAATACTATTCAACGAAATCATTTTGAGATTGAGCTCCTATTGAGAAATGAAAATGTTACATTACCAGACAGTAAACCTGTACCGCTGAACCGCCTCAAATGTATGGAGAGGAAAATGGATAAAAATAAGGAATTTGCAGGCTATATTCGAAAGCTGAGCGTTATTGTAGCTAAAAGAGAGGGCCAAAAAACTTGGTATTCACCACATTTTGTAGTGGTAAACCCCAACAAACCAGGCAAGCTGAGACTGGTATTTGATGCCGCAGCAAAGTCGAGTGGAACTAGCCTTAATGATCATCTTCTTCAAGGTCCAGACTTGTTAAAAAACTTAACAGCAATTATTTGGAAATTCCGTCAGAAATCGATCGCCTTTTGTTCAGATATAAAGGAGATGTTCCATCAAGTAAGAATCCGAGATAACGATTGCTCAGCTCAACGCTTTTTGTGGCGAGGTGTGGATCGATCAAAATATCCTGATGTTTACGAAATGAACAAAACAAAACAAAAGGACTATCAGTAAATCAAGCCGTATATATACCCTGACGCCATTACTTGATGATAAAGGAATACTAAGGATAGGAGGACGACTTGATACAGGAGAATTTGAGATAAGCGACGCAAACTGCGTCGCTCCCAAGCGCTAGCGGATATGTTTTGGAGGCGATGGCAAAAAGAATATTTGGTCAATTTGAACAAAAATACGAAATGGTACTTAAAAAAAAAATATTTCCCTGGATGACATTGTAGTTGTTATGGACGACACATTTTCCAGAAATATGTGGCCCATCGGAAAAATACAGAAGGTTTATGAAGGGAAGGACGAAAAAATTCGAGGAATCTATAAACGACCTGTTGCCAACATATGCAAATTAATTGGAAAAAACGATACAAATGTTCGAAGAACGAATTCAATGCTGTAGTGATTTCATCTCGAGGGGGAGAATGTTGCTGTTAGAATCACCATGTATTTTAATTGAGTTAATCAGTATTTATCACTTGTTTTTATGTTAAAAAAAAAGAAAAATTTATGATATTGACTTGTTAATATAATTTTGAAATTGAAGATTAAAAATAGTTGAAGTTTGATTCCTGGTTTATTTGACTTTAAATCAGACGAAATCACAGTAGGACTGACTAGTCCGAACACGCAGTATTTATCATTTTTTCTTAGTTATTCTCGTGATTAACTAGTATTGATCCACATTCAGATAATGGCATTGGAATTAAGAAGCCTAACCGTCAAGTTCTTGCAGTACAGACTGTTAATGAAAGCGCAAATCGTGTCATTCGAGAGTGCATTATGTTTTGGAAAAAAATCTAGAATATCTACCAGAGTTGTATCAAACTGTGTAAAAAAACTTGTGATGTGGTTCTTCACCATGCTTGGAGAGAGTTGCAAACAATTCGAAAAAAATTCAAGATGTTAACAAGCGCCGTAAGGAGGAGTTTCAAAAGAATTTATTCGACATACAAACTTTATACAAACGCAAGAAGACGACGATTAACCAACCAGCTCTGATGAAAGCCTCGAGGAAACCTTGCCATCCACCTCTCAAATAGTGAGTTCTAGAACTACTATAAAAAAAAGGAGGAAAGATTTCATTACGGCTAAGTAAGTTGCAGCTATAGACAGATGCCAAGTAAGCATAAGGGATTCTGTTTATATACTCCAGGTTGTGGTAGCACTAGACCTTAGCTGTGATGATTTTTCGATAAAAAAATCTTCCATTCCAGGCATTCGCACACAGATTAGAAAAGATAGAGCGGAAATTATAAAATCAGATTTTCAGAATAATTTGCCTGAAATGGTGACCGTTCACTGGGTTGGAAAATTATTACCCGAACTGGACGTGCGAAGTTCTAAGGCCGAACACCTATCAATTCTTATTTCATTTGGAGAAATAGAAAACTGGAGAGCTCTTCCGGGCCAGATCAAGCTAAAGTTGTGTTAGACGCACTTTATCATTGGAACCTTGATGACAAAGTACAAATAATGTTTGATGGATGTAGCCGTTACTACGTGGTAGGGAATCTTCATGAAAAATGAGAATTGAAACTTCCTATGTTTTTTTAAGGACGAAACACAATCACTACAGGAAAATCTTTGAGGTGCTCTTAGAGCGGTGCCTGTGTAAAAGTAGTGATTCACATTGGATTTGAATCGCTGGCGATTAAATCCATTTGGAAAAACGTTCTCAGGAAGTTTACTCCACATAAACGCCGTTCTCCAAATGAAAAAATTCTTAAACAGTGGAGTTCGAGGTGTTCTGAGTTGAACCTCAAAATGATGAGCAGCAACAGTCCGTCCTGTATTTCTGATATGTACCGCTCTTGATGGAATCAAATGTGCCAAGTCACTTGAACACTTTTCGTGAAAGTATCTATAGAAGAGAGACAAATCTTCAACCTTTCTTCGGTGTTCCAGTCTAGGATGTTCCGTGTTAGGAATCACACGTTAAAAGGCAAGACCTCGTTAGTCCTTAGCTCGCACAAGTTTCTCAACTTCTGAGAGTTGTCGTTCGTATGGGGGCGACAGCTGATTAACGGAAAAACAGATTTTTTTTAAATAGATTAAGGTTGCATATGATGTTCACGTCTCCACTTTTATAAACATAGGAATTTTTAATTCTCATTTTTCATACAGATAATGTGCTTGGACACAACTGCGTTCAATACAGAGCGATTGAAAGGAGCTAGTGTTCTTTTGAAACAGAAACTAGATAGGGAATTAGTACTTTTTGTTTGCCGTCATCACGTGTATGAACTGGTTTTGAAATGTATGTTTGAAACAAAAATCTCCTATGGCACAAATAGCCCTGATATATCCCAATGTTCGAGAAATTTTCAGATAACTGGAATACTAATAATCCTACTACTATTGAAACATACACTGATATCGTCAGAAAACATTTCTTCAATACAGCAATAGATGATTTGTCGACATTTTATAATGAAGAACTGCAAAAAACCATTGCACGTGACGATTACCGGGAACTGATTGAACTATCTAGTATTTTCTTAGAAAAAAAAACAAACCTCCTGATGCGATGCATAAAGCCATGTGGATGGCTAGAGCTATTTACTCGTTAAAAATATATTGCAATCCCAGTTCCAAATCCCAGTTCCAAACCATGGGTTGGATGTAGTCTGACGGGATATAAAACTATTGACAAAGTGATAGCCAAAGCATTCCTGACCAAGTTACATTCATCGTCTTTGGTACTTGTTATAAGAAATCACCATTTTTGTACGATTCTGGGAAGATATACATTCCATCAAAAAATGAACCTATAACCTACCACTATTTTTTACACTGTTCAATAAACTGATAATAGAATTGCCTCATTTATTGTTGTGATGTTGTGCCTGTCAAGAGCACAAATTTATTTTCTCGATTGAAAATTGATGAGAACATTCTCCAGAAACCCGTTTATAAGTGGGACAAAGACGTGGCCTTCATGGTGGCTAAAAAAATNTGAAAATTGATGAGAACATTCTCCAGAAACCCGTTTATAAGTGGGACAAAGACGTGGCCTTCATGGTGGCTGAAAATTTTTTTTCTTTGAGGGCAGTAAATGATACTGCTGAAAGAGCTGTAAAACTTATGCAAGATTTTCATGGTTTGATAACTGCAAAGGAAGAACAAAAACAATTTCTGCAACTCTGTGTGCAAGAGCATAGAAATCTCTATCCAGATTGTGGGAAAGATACCCTCGAAAGACAATATCCTGCATGATGTGTATATTTATCTTCTTTTAATAAATAATTACATATTACCGTTGACTATTATTCGTAATAATAGTTATTGAATAAAAATATTTCAATTGATATAACTACGAAACGGAACGTGTCTGAAACAGGATTTTCCAAATATTCAAAGCCCTGTCGACACGGGTATGCATTTCGATGTTCGAAAAACAAATTTTTCACCCATGTGAGTAACGTCCTATATCTACGTAAGGACTTGTTAACACATTTGACTGAACAGCAGTCCTCGCAGTCAACGCATATTCCCCTGATGATGTCTGCCAGAGTAGCGGACGAAACGTTTTCTTCTTCAGGTTCCATTCGATCACGGCTTACCAGCCTGGATTTTAACTGTTGGCAGTATTATGATAGTCATATGAAATGAAATGGTTTCAGTTTGTTTTCAATTTATCACAAATGCAACCGGTTGTTTACGCACAAAATACTAATTATTGGCAGAATAAGAATAGTGGCGCCTTTGATTTCATGGATATCGCCTACACTTCCCACAATATGATGACTATCTTTTTTTAAGTACTTTAACACCTTTTCGGCACCCAATTTCTCAAACAAGCCATAACTAAATATTATGAAAAGGTAATTGGCGCTGAGCTTTGACTGACTAACTTATTTTTGAAGATGATGTTCATTTTATTAGTCTACAGTTCATAAGGATGTGATTATGACGGTAATAAATTAATAAAATTATATTGTTTCTGAGAATATTCAAAGAAGTAGTGACTATAGATAGATGGTGGTGTTTGTTAGTGATGTTTTGGTATGTTTTACAGAAATAGAATCTCTCAATTTTTCTGTAAGGACGCTTGAAAATAAATTAATTTCGTTAGACTTCTTTATTGAGGATTTCACAGATAAACCAGTGTTCAAGGCATGATACACCAAATATTGTCTGTATAAACTTTCATCAACTGATGGAAGATAGAAGATTTCCAAACGATTGATATTTAATGGATTTTCAGTATCAGTTGCATTGAATAATTATTATACTCATGCAAATTCAAAAAACATGTATCTTGACAAATTGAATCCGGTCGAAAAAATTATTGGAATCATGTTTATTTTTCTTCAATGCACTAAATGAACAATGACAGAAAAAAATCGTGAAGAGACATATTTCTCTAAAGAGATTGGTTTTTAGGAAAAAACTTTTGACTTTCTACGTCGCCGTCATTGTGAAAATATTTCAAAAGAAAAAATTGAATACATTAATGAAAACGTTTTCCTAAGCTATCACTAAGATGTGTAAATCATGCATAATTTCTATCAGTTTGTACCTACTCCAAATATTCGTAGTGAAATTGAAACAAAAACGATACACAACTTAATTATATGAAAGAGCACACTTATGAATCAATCTCACAAGAAAATGTCGAAAATACGTGTCTCCAAATCAACATCTCTCTGAATGAATTTTAAAGACAATTAACTGAAAACTTCATTCGATCCCAGACAAAAAAATTGTTCCATCGAAGGGATAATATTTTTAAGGAAAATTAGTTTGTGGGAAAACCTTTTGGATTCCTACTTCTTCATCNGGGAAAGTTTTGTTAGCTGAGTTATTGAATAAAACGTGGAACCTGCGCTGTGGAAGTATAATGAATAAAATTTTAACCTAATGTATGATTTTTTTTCTCAAGATAATAACTTGGGATGAATCAGAGAAACAATTGATACCGCAACGTTTGAAGGCGAACAGGGAAGTTGAAAACATATTGTAATCATATGTCAGAGTTAGTCTTCATATATAGTAACCGCCCACCAAGCATTATTCTTTAAGCTCAATGAAACAATTACATTGCAACGTCATTAAATCTTGAATTGCCATATTTTGTGATATTAGGAGAAACAAAAAAAATTTTGATGTTTTGATCAAAATAACAAAAAAGATCGACTGAAAACAAAAAAAAATTGATCATGTTATAAACACAAGAAAAAAGAGATAGACTTAAAACATCCAATCACATTTTCTTGATATGTCAACTGAAAGGAGCAGGTTTGTTTCTCGATTGCGTATTTTCAACTATCTTGAAAACTTTCAGTCCATTTTGGAAAGTACCCAACTACATTTGAAATTAATGAATATAGTTTATAATAGAAAGTACTTATTCTATGAGAATTATAGTGGCAGCTGTTCAGAACAAACTAATTTATTTGAATCAAAAGTCCTGAAGTTATCAAAAAATACGTACTTCACAAAGTATTAGGTGAGAAACTATAAATGAAATACTTATTTTCTCCGAAAAACATATCAATGTAACGAATCTGAAGCCGCCCGTGACCGATATGTCGGCCAGCAAACAAACACATGACATCACTGCAAAAGGAATACAGTCGGGAACCGCCGATTAAACTCTAGTTGAGTACCGAAACGATTGTAGAATTCTAGAACGATCGTTACCGATATAAAAGGCCGGCTTCTCGTCCAGAGAGGGCAGTTGAGTTCAGAAAGTGAATCGAGCTGTTCAACAAGGAATTCAAATAGTGGAGATGAATTAAGTGTTGACTTGTGTAAAACTTTATGTTAAACAGCACCAATAAACTATTCTATTCTATTCTAATATAAATTACTTTGTGATAGTGAGATATTGTTAGAAATAAATTTGTTTAAGACAGTTATTTCTTTAAATTTGTTACATTACCTTTTATACGCAGATAAGAATACTACAGTATTTTCTCCGTTCGCTATCGAATTCTGGATAATTGAGTTTGCAACCCTTCCTTGCATAGTGCAGAATTTCCGCATCGTTTAGACTCGGAAACTTGTGGTTGCATGCCAAGGAATGGTTTGAAAACGTCGAATCATTTTTTTCTAGTCTGAAGGACCTTTCATGTTCAGCATACCGTTTTTGGAAATTTCGGCCACNGCTAGTTCCGCAATTGTCAAAGTCAGCCGCTTATTTGGCAAAAGAGTCGGCAATGCGAGTACCTTTACTCCTGTCGTGCCTTTTATCTACCTCAGGATAATGTTATTATCTACCGAGGCTTTGGCTGAATCTTGGTGGCACCATAGTACTAGCCCTGAGGTAACACGTCTGTTCAAGGCTAATAGGGATTGTCTGCTCTCAGTGCAGATTGTTATGTTCTTGCCAGAAATTCCTTTCCTGGTTATGTCTTTTGTGGCGATTGAGATACCAGCCAGTTCTGTTTGAACCACGCTGGTATTTTTTCCCATTCCCCACTTATTCCTTAGGCTTAGTGATCTGGAGTAAACTCCACATCCTAAGCCTTCCTTGGTTTTTGAGGCATATGTATATATGCGTTTAGCATTTGTAGCATCTGACTCTGTGTTCTGTTTTATTTGTATTTTGTAGGGTTTAATAAACACAAACCTGTGTTTAATTGCATCACTGGTTGCCTGCAGCAAAGGTTGCGCAGTGAGCGCTTCTCGCCATAGACTCAGCCTCAATTGACCCATTCCTACTTCGAAGTTTACACCAGCCGTGCGCAATCGTACCATGGCCATTAACGCAACCTCCTTAACGTAAAGGTCCAGAGGAGTCAGGCCAGTAATTGATTCCATTGCCGCGGTTGGTATTGTTCTCATGGCTCCTGTGATGTTTAAACATACCAATCGCTGTATTTGATATGAATTTTGGATGGCCGTTGCTTGTAGAACCTTCGGTCCCCATACAATGGCTCCGTACGTTAACATAGGTCTTATTATTGCAGTGTAGGTGACCACACGGGGTGAAAGACCCCATGCGCTTCCCACTGTCCTCCGACATTGCTTATAAGATACATATGCTCTTTTTGCTCTACTCTGTAGGAGAGAGTTCCATGTTAGCTTCCTGTCGAGAATAGTACGAAGGTATTTCACCTCTTCAGAGAAGTTTAGTTTGCTTTTGAAGAATTCGGGAGGTTTCAAGCCCGATAAACTTCTTTTCCTGGTCAAAACGACCATCTCAGTCTTCTTGGAATTGATCGACAGTGAGTGTTCCTTACACCATATTTATATTAATTTGAACCCATCCAGAGCTCTATCGCACAGTGTGTTCACAAATTTGCCGGTCTGCATGATAACTATGTCATCTGCATATCCAATTGTGTAGAATCCATTATTGTTGAGGTGATTAATCAGGGTGATATCCAGGACTATGTTGCAAAGAAGGGGTGATAAGACCCCTTCCTGTGGGCATCCCCTCATTAACAGTCCTCTCACTGTGATGTGTTCAACATTGATACTTATTGCTCTACTAGAGAGCATCTTGAGTATCCATTCTCCTACTACCAGAGGTACATTCCTGGAGTGTAATTGCTGGGTAATTGTTGGAAAGGTTGTTTTATCAAACGCTCCCTCAATATCTATGAATATAACAAGGTGGATTCTTTGTTGTCCAATGATATTTCGATTCTGCCAACCACATGGTGAAGGGCCGAGTCAGTAGACCTTCCCGGAGTATACGCATGCTGATTTGGATGAAGTGAGTTGTGAACTAGTACTTCATCTCTTATATGGTGCTTACATAGTCTCTCCATAGTTTTTAAAAAGAATAGTGTGAGATAAATGGGTCGGAATGGGTATAAATACTACTCGTACTTCTCTCTACTCACTGGGAATATACCTCAGAGCTAAAGAGGTTCTGAATATTCTTACCAGGTGCGGCGTAAGAATATCCAATCCCTATTGAACTAGGGCTGGTCTCATATCATCAGGTCCTGGTGACTTGAAGGGGGATAAGCCTAATACCACAGGTATAAAAGTTGAGTAGATATTTATGATCGAGAAAGTACCTTAGTAAGTATCTCTCACTTATGATTAGGTGGGGTAAATAAAAATTAGAATATATAATAGAATTGCAGTATGTCATCCAGTATGTCATGTGCTCCATTCATGTTTCCTGATGGTTGTTATAATTTTTCTTTTTGTGTTATTTTATTCTATCTGTTTAAATTTCTTCAAAACCTTTTTTCTTTTAACTAGATGTCGTCCCTGACAATTTCTTGAAGTTAGAACTGGTGCGAGATAAGAATTAACGAGATTTTACGTGCGATTCCTAGCACGAGATGAAGATACGCAGTGAAAATCGATTGTTTGTCCATCGGGCTCATTCTAAGGTTCACATAGAAGTAGATGAAAATATTTCAATTGGTTTTTTGATGATTTTCGAATCTCACAGTCAATCGATAAACAGTTCCTCCATGTGAGGAAATCGCTTTAAATACAATACGGGTATATACATTATAGTTGCATGACTTATACTAATAATGGCCCCATTGAACTTTTCCACAGGTTTCAAATGAAAAATGGCAATGAAGATAATTAGTAAAAATCCTAATCACTATCAAATTTGAGGATCAATCCTAGCAAACGCTCTGTTTATTATAAACCGGTTCTAGGTTATTAGTTTGCAATTCGTTTCAACAAGAAGTACCATTATTTAAAAAACATGTCAGCAAAAAGCCGGACCACCATGAAAAAACATCATATTGGGTAACCGCAACCGAATGAATTATATAGTCTTTTAATAAAACAAAAATTTAAAAATATGCTTCGTTGTCATTTAGGGTATGGGATAGTAATTGAGGGCAGAGTTGATCTGAAAGTAAGGTGGTTTCGCCAAATGATGCTGATTCAATTTTATTGCCACACCCACAGTTCCTATTTCTTTCTCGGATACTTAGCAGTAGTTAACTCATGATACCGAATTTGATATCATGAACAATGAATCAATAGCACAAGTTACGATTGCTAGATGTGATTGAATACGTGATTTTTCAGTTCAAATGAGCAACCATGTCAATCGTCAACATAATTGGCGACACGTTCGAAAATAGTATACCAGTAATTTAATTCAAGAAGAAGTTTAGTAATCACCTGTTGATACAGTTTATATTCTTCTTATAAAAAATGTTCGCCTCCATCAGAAAAACAATTACATTCATATAACCTACGAAATCTTCTATTTATATTGAGAGTTCATTTTCATCAGAAATTATTGCAATTGAAAATTATTCGATTCATCTGGTACAGAAGTTTTATGAACAAGAGCCTTCAGATGACCTCATAAATAGAAATTTAGAGGATTCATATCAGGACTACGAGCTGGCAAATTTTGCGGTTCTGCACGTCCAATACAGCGATTAGGTTAGGTGATGTCGAAATGCTGACCAATTAAGTAGTCATTAATCTCTAATAACATGGGGATTTTCGTCGGCTCAAAAATGGTCATTGTGAAAGTTCATACTATAGCTTCTTGTGAAAAATTTGCTTCGTCCTTAAATAATATATTTGGTTAAAAATTATTAATGTGTACCACCTGCAAAACATTAATCTTTGGTGAAAATTTCTAGGCAGTAGAATTCGGACCCGCAATATGTAATATGGGTATAGGAGGTTTATTTTCAAGAGTGTCCGTACAGTTTTTGGGCTGACTTTCAGCTTAACTGCAATCTTCTTGGTACTATTTGAAGAATTTTATTTTGTCGCATCAAGTATAGCTCCTTTTAGTTCAGGCGTTGTTACAGTTTCTGGTCTTCCACCACCTATATTTTTATTGAAACTCCCAATTCCACATAGTCTTGCATGTAGCGTTCCAAATATTTCAGCACATGGAATTAATCTGGTAAGACATCTGTCCTGGTAAATTCTCTGTGCTTTTTCCACATTTCCATTTGCTAATCCATAAATTAAGTGCATGTCAGCTATTTCAGCGTTAGTGAAATTATTCATGATTGCACTGCTAATAGAAAACTTTGACTTTCACTGATATGACAAGACTATCACTGTCAACTGGAATCCAAAGCAGGTGTTCATGATATGCACAGTGGCTTCATTTTTTTTTCTCAAAAACGAAGCTAGATATGAAGAAAAAGTTGTATTTTCAATTGAATAATCTAAAAAAATAATAAACTTCAACAACAAGTTAGTGGCGTTCTGAACCTCCACTGGACCTAATAATTTCAATCTAGTTAGGGCTAAATAAGCGCCTTATTACTTCAAATAACTATAGCAAACTTCATCCAAATCGGTGTAAAGATAATCATGATATTTTATAAATACCTACCATTTTTTTTAACTTCAACACCCTGTATCTAAAAATTTGTTGAACTTTGTTATTTTTAGTTGCTTGATCTAAAAAAATAAATCAAATTAAAAAAGTCATTGTCGCTCTTTTTTTTCTCAATATTATAGGCTTTGGTGTCCACTGAGACGCCACTGGACCTAATGATTTCAATCTAGTTCAGGCTAAATAAGCGCCCTACTACTTCAAATAACTGTAGTGAATTTCAACCAAATCGATGTAAAGATATTCATGATATTTTATAAATCCCTTTTTTTAAACTTCAACGAAGTTGAAACGAAGCAACTCCGGACATATGTTCATGAGAACGTTTTTTTCTTAAAACGTATTAACGAATCATCCTTTGAATTTTCGTTCCGTAGTTAGGAAACACCCTGTATACTTTATGAACTGAAATGTAAAATCAAGGTGAATCAAATAATAAAATAACATGAAGTTGTATAATACAATCCAAATAGAATGGAATATATTTTCTAAATTCAAGTTCCATATCAAAATAAATCATCGGAAAATAGAAATGATTACCAATTCATTTTCATAAACCCACAGACCTCCTCAATAGAGTTTGGGTGTCTACGGGGTGTTCTGAAATAGTTTCTATGAGAGAGAATAATATTATTGAAATCAAATACCATTCTTTAGCTCATTTATTTCGAAGTCTCAATGAAAATTCATAAATAATATTTCCAAAGTTAATGACTGCAATAATAATCGATATATTATTGGAAATCAGATAGTTTGTACTCGCAAAATCGAAATCTATATTTCATTAAGTATTACTTAATGAATTTCAACAGTAATATGAAATTGAAAAGGTCTGTAAAGAAATGCCTACATCCTACTTTTGGGGATAACTTCCTTACGCTTGCCAACTGTGCATTTGTCCTTTCTCTGGGACACGCGTGCCGCACAGGTGGTCATAAAACCATCAGACGTTTGGCTTCTATTCTGGTTGGCAAAATGTCATGAGAAATATACATTGATTTTAAAAAAATAAAGGATAACATATGTTCACCTAGATTACATTACATTTTGCTTTGCTTTGATTATTACTTCAATTTCTCTATTTTGAAATTTAAGAAACATTCAAAAGATATAGGTAAAAGAACACATCACGTGGAGAAAGTGATTATAGTTAGAGAAGTCATGAGTAACTTGAAAATCACCTGGTCTAGACGGTATTTCAAAAGAAATACTAAAAACATCATCTGGAGTTTATTTATAAAGCAATTTTACTTATATTTAATATGGCTGTTGAGCAAGGGCTGTTTCCAAAATATCTGAATCAGGACAAGAATATTTCAGTCTATAAAACAGGGAACAAAAAAATGTTTCTTATTATCGGCCCTTGTCAATCTTGCACTCCATTTCGAAAATATTTGAAAAGATAATCAAAACACGATTGGTGTCATATTTAAATAGTGAAAACATTTAGTCAAAATATCCGTACGGATTTCAAGAACATGGATCAACCGAGGATTCTATAGCAGATGTAACATCCACAATATATAGGGCTAGAGATGAAAAACAATGCCTAGGATTACTGTGTGCCATGCACTATTGCTTAGAAAGCTGAAAAATCTGGGTGTGAGGGGTAATTACTGAGTATCTTGCGGTGTGCCTCAGGAAACCGTCTTAGGTCCTATCTTATTTCATGTATATCTGAATTTATTATTTTCTCAACAATCTTGTGGAAAGATAATATCATTTGCTGATAACAGTGTTAAACTATAAACCGCAAATGGATAGGAAGACGTTAGAAATATTGCTGAACGCGATCTGAAATCAAATAACTTCGAATTAACTTTGAAAAAACTAAACTACTTCCATTAACTTCATACAAGTCATATTCATCGGAATATACATATATAAACATTAACTCCGAAATGTCAAGTTAGTTGAATCAGTACTTAGGTATTCACATAGCTAGCTTTCTCAGATGAAATATTCAAGTATATAACTTGAAAAATGAATTGAGATGACTTCTATACAGGTTTCGCCAGCTCCAAAATATATTAACCCTTAACAAATTAAACATATTATACCATGCATTAGTATAATCTTTTTAACAATACGGTATAATTGGTTGGGGTGGTATAAACGCAACTGCACTCGATCCACTACAAAAAATACAGAAATGTATTTTGAAACTTATTTATAGAAAACAAAAGCTCTCGTTATCCGACAGAACAGCTCTATGGGAAAATTACTTGAAAAACTTACCCCGCAATCGAATAACACGAGCACATACCAAGAGAAAATAAAACAATTGGTCAAATATGCTTCACCTACAGGGTGTTTCAAATTCGACCCTCACCACTGGGATCTCGGAAACTATGAGAGATACGAAGATGGCTAAATCGGAACAAAGTTGTGCATTTACCTGACTAACAATATGCCGTTGCCAAAGTTCTGAAATTCCGGGTATATCCGTAGGTATCCGGAAAAAACAGAAATTCCGGAAAATGATTTTTATTTTTTTTTTTCGGCTTTACCTTTCGAAGGATTCGAAAATGAATTGCACTTTCACATTGCCACTTTTTACCTGCTACATGATGGTGTTTTTAGATTTGCTATCCGACGTTTCGTCTTCCGACCACCATCATCAACTTTATTTTTTCTTAAGGGTGCTACATTGGATTCTTTCTGTTTTGAATATAACCAGATTTTACCTTTTGAATGATGTATCATAAAAAAATGAATTCTCATCATAATAGGCTTTGACTTTGATGTTTTTCAATTTGTTGTACTCAATGACATTTGTACAAGTGTTAGGACATCGGAAATGTATTTGAACTTGTATTCCGATAGACGACAACCACATC
>NW_019290230.1:1435-142224 GCF_000500325.1 Leptinotarsa decemlineata
CAATGAATTCAAAACAGTTTCCTGGTCATAAATGTCACGTCCAGGCATTTTTGAAGACTGTTTAGAATTGTGCTTCAAATTCAAGTTTTCAACATATTCCAAAGCCACTTTTCTAATTTGTTTAGCAGTGCAACCAAAAAAAATATTTGCCATTTCCCTCAGCAAGTTTGCTAGCTCGGCTTCTGTCCGAGCACTAAAAACAGTAAACCGTCGTAGATGTGGTCCTAAGCAAGAACCTTGTTTCATCCTCTTTTGGAGGCTTGAAAAGGGGTTTCCCTTTAACTTGGCAGCATTTCTCATAGAAGAACCTCCTTCAACAAGCTTTATAGCTTTTTCCAGGTTATCAGAAGACCAGGAAGCATTTGCAGTTGTCCTGAATCGTATTTTTGGCATGTAAAAAGAAATAAAAATGACGTAATTCAACATGCATAGTTGCGGGTAATAGTGATCACTTGCGGGTAATGGGAGTCGGGTGACTCTCATTTTCCACAATTACACTAATGAGAAGAAATAAATAAAATTAAAAAAATCTTCGAAACACTGACGTGATCTGAACATCCCATTACAATCCCGAATGTCTAACTAATTTCGTTTAAAAGTCTCATTCGTATACTGCAAGATATTCGTCACTTACCTTCTAATTTGCAATGACATAAAATCATATTAGAGGAGCACGAAAACAATACACCAACGTATCCCAATGGCGTGGGACCTGACTGGCGCGAGCTGTTCCAGGTTCCAGGAAGCACTGTTAGGTCAGAGCGGTGGTAGGGATGTCATTTTTGCGTTGCTCGCTCGTATTGTTTCGTGGATGTGAGGGCACCGTATAGAAGTAAACACCAGTAATTTCACTCTCCGCCATATTTGGGTCGAAATTCCCCACCTCGAATTTTATGCGCAGCCGAACTACAGCGCAACCGACTGAATCTGAGGCGTTTACCAAATTGAGGCATGGAATATTATTACAGAGTGAGTCGTTGTAAGTGGCGGTTTTGTATTTGTGAATAATTTGTGTTTAGTTTCAAAATGAGCAAGTGTCAAGTTGTGGGTTGCTGTAATTTGCATGGTGATATCGTAATTAATTTTTTTCGATTTCTAATTGACAAAAAAATGTTTGTTTTTCTATTATTTAATATGCAAGATTGAAGAAATGAACATATAACGAAAATCATAAAATAAATTGTTATACACCATTTATAGTGAAGTCATTAATATGCAGACTTTTTATTATGAGTTTAATTTGATGAAATTGAACTTTACGAATAGTATATGCCCCCAGTTCCACTGGAAATCTACAAAGGAAAATAATTGTTGAACCACATCAAGTTTTGATTTGTATCTGTAGGAAAACAATTACTTCCACTGAAATTTTTAGTATCCCAATGGCGTGGGACCTGACTGGCGCGAGCTGTTCCAGGTTCCAGGAAGCACTGTTAGGTCAGAGCGATGGTAGGGATGTCATTTTGCGTTGCTCGCTCGTATTGTTTCGTGGATGTGAGGGCACCGTATAGAAGTAAACACCAGTAAATTCACTCTCCGCCATATTTGGGTCGAAATTCCCCACCTCGAATTTTATCTGAAAAGCAGCAGCTGTTATGAATGTCTGATATGTGTAAATATCCAATCTTGATATTGTAACTTTATATATTATAGCTTCGCACGGGTAGCGGAACTAATAATGATAGTAATGAACTTATTGCGCATAGGTAATAAAACTACAATTACAATTTTTTCGATTAGAGTAATGGACATTTGGATCAGACCACGAATTTGATCTCACCTTTGATCTTCCACCAGCGCCATAAAGATTTAAAAATGAATCGAATGCCGGACAACGAAAAAAAAAGGAATAAAATAGCAAAGATATGAGGAGAAAGCGAAAAAAGAGAGATAGATTAGATTACGGTTGATGGTTTCAGACTCAGATTCTCGAAAAAAGAACTCTCTATGTGGATTTAAATCGTGCCAGCTTGCTGAAGATGAAGTAGATGTTTCTTGAACTTGCATTTGAAGTAACCCCTTAACCCTACGGAGGTGGAGCAAAGTCTGACAGACCCGACGCATATTTACTCGCTCGGTATTTCTCGGGGGATTTTCCAAAAAAACTGTCATTCCCACTACTTTCCTATGTTGGTTAGTAGTAACCGTGTAACAAGCGTAGACGGAGTATTATTTTATTATTCGTGAGATATAAGCTTAAAAGTCTGAGAGACCCGGCGCCTCCTCTGGTGTTGCTTAATTCTGAAAGTGTTAATATTGTGTTTTTTTATTCATTCGTTATCGAGTTATCGAGATTTTTAGTGAATAGTTTTTTTCATCAATGGTATAATTGTTTCCAGGAATGGATAATGAAAAGAAGCAGGAGAGATTACGTCAAATGTGGGAAGAAGTTGATGAGATTACAGAGGTACCTGATGATGAGGAAGCTGAATTAGCTTTAGAAATTGATACTATAGAAACAAGAAGTACAGATAGTGAATCAGAACAAGATTGTGAAGATATAGTTGAAGCAGAGGAAGTACCTCCTCCAGAAAAAATTTCAAGATATCCATGTTTTATAGGAAAAGATGATAAGACAAAATGGAGGAAATATTGTATAAAAAAACGTCTAGGACTAGACGAGAAAATATTATTGTTCGCCTTCCTGGAGTGAAAAATTATGCAAAGAATGCTAGGTCAGAACTGGAATGCTGGTCATTATTTTTTTCTGATGAAATTCTACAGGTAATTGTTGCAAATACCAATCTATAACAATGGTTGTTTTTTATGCCTTGCTAAATATAGCAGGTGTAAATTCACAAGTTATTTATGCTTCGAATAAAAAAAAGTATTCAACTATTCGTAGAAAATATTTGACAAACCTTGCTAAAGGATTAACCCAAATGTATATACAGCGACGTTCTTTGGAGGTGAATATACCAAAAGAATTGAGGGAACGAAGGCAAGATTATGCTGGCTCTTCTATTGCAACCCAGCTGCCCCAAGAACATGTTCCAGGAGTACGCAAAAGATGTTTTTTTTTGCGAAAAAGACTCTAAAATAAGATTTTCGTGTGAAAAGTGTGGAAAATTTATTTGAATATCCCACCTCAAAGCTTGGTGTTCTGAATGTACCAATTCAATCATAAACTTGTAGAATGAACATTTTAGTTCATTGAGTACACAGTTATACCAAAATAGTAGAGATTTCTATAATTTTGTATTTGTTGTCGAGTATTTTGATAAGGGTAACGTTTTTATGTATCTACTTCATTTATTTCGTTTATTTACGCTTTTCATTATATTTTTATGTTCATGTTTTGATTTTTGGACAATTAAACGTTCATTTGATCACCTCTAATCATTTGGTTTGAAGAAAAAATTGCCACATATGTATTTTGAACATGGGTCTCTCAGACCCAGCGCCACCTCCCGTGTCATGAAAACAGGCGCCACCTCCGTACGGTTAATTGCTTTTTCGTACTTATGTTTAGATTGTGAACACCTGTTCTGTGGTATAAATGATCATAATGGTTAGGGGTTAGACTAGGTTGAGTTGGTCTATTCGACCCACCACCGCAACACAAAAGGGTTTATTGTGGCTCACACCTGTTCACACTCGACCAAATAAACTCAGCTTCTT
Source organism: Leptinotarsa decemlineata (assembly GCF_000500325.1). Lineage (NCBI taxonomy): Eukaryota > Metazoa > Arthropoda > Insecta > Coleoptera > Chrysomelidae > Leptinotarsa > Leptinotarsa decemlineata. The sequence goes on from NW_019290230.1 coordinate 5,057, forward strand.
AACGAAGACAATTAGTTTGTATGACGAGATGTCTTTCAGGTCAGATGGTAAGCGTACGGCTTACCTTACTTTAAAAACCTGATTCGGTCACCAGCGGGGCAGGCACAAAGTATGTGCTCTGCTATTTCATGAGGTAGTCGGATAGTCAAGGTGCAAGATTCCCACCTTGATACCCGCGACAACCTTCCCATATGAGGATTTTTGCACGTCAGCTACACCTGATGATGTGCACGGCTTTTTCGCCTTTGGTTATGGTGAATCATCAATTGAGCACAAACGTTCGCTAACCTGCTCATGGGGGGTTTTTTCCTCCACCTGAGACAGATTCTGCGTAAGCCGCTCAAGAATTTGGTGCAAGGAGGAGACGACTCAGTCGTTTCCTGGCTGCACCACCAAACCTTTTTTTAGGTTCAGTTATTAGATCAGGAGTTGGAGAGAGAATGGACAGTTGGAGTCGTAAGCTCGGCATCCGTCTCCTCTGTAGACTGGCTCCTGATCTAAATTCACAGGGAGGTCAGTTGGAGTCGTACGCTCGACATCCATCTCCATCTCCATCTGACTCAGCGTCAGAAATAATTTCTAAGCTTATTCTGTCCATAAAAGTCCCACGAGTAGCCAAGAAAAGAAGGTCAATCACGGTAGAGCCCCGCATTACCGTGACAAGGCGATGCTACGACGAGATGGCGCCCGGTATCTCGAAGGTTCCGTAGACAGTCTCAGTGTCATTCATCCTCTCGGCACAGGTACACACACCTCAGGATTGAGCCGTCGTTGGGATGTCATTCAGTTAGGAAATAACAGAACCACAAGTGATTCTGTCATTCCCGTATCCAGCGGGGCTACGTGGAAGCAGGCATCCGTTGGCCGCTTTGCTCAACCCCCACATCCCAAGCCAATACACTCGCCAAAAACAGCATGCACAGTGGTTCAGTGTCACCTCACAAACCACAAGAGGAGACTAAATCATCTGTCGGTAACAAATAAGACAGATGGGTATCCGCGGCTAAGCTAAAGTAGTCGGATAGTCAAGGTGCAAGATTCCCACCTTGATACCCGCGACAACCTTCCCATATGAGGATTTTTGCACGTCAGCTACACCTGATGATGTCGTAGATTCAACCGTGCACGGCTTTTTCGCCTTTGGTTATGGTGAATCATCAATTGAGCACAAACGTTCGCTATCCTGCTCATGGGGGGTTTGTTCCTCCACCTGAGGCAGATTCTGCGTAAGCCGCTCAAGAATTTTTGGTTCATTTCGTCGATAGGACTGATGTAATGATTTGGCCTGGTTGCAGAAAGTTATAACAGTAACCATGGTCTTTTTTTTGTGGGTTTTCGTCTTTGGAAAATGCATGAGTAGCGCACCAGTGTCCACTCACTGTCTTGAACGTTTAATGTTGTCGTGGATGATCCACTTTTCATCACACGTGACGATTCGATCCAAGAAATGATCGTTTTGATTGGGCAAAAGCAAAGAAGAAGAGACCTCGAAACGTAACAATTTCTGTCGGTCGTTCAAATCATGGGACACCTACTCTTCGAGTTTTTTTATCTTTCCAATACGTTTCGAACCAACAAAACCGCATGACAGCTGACGCCCAGTTCTTCCGCCATCACACGCATCGTTTGTGATGGGTCAGGGTCCTCAAATTCTCGTGCTGAGTTTTTATAGGTTGACCACTTGATGGCTCTTCTTTCAGGCTGAAATCTTCGGAATGAAATTTCGCAAACCAACGTCGAACAGTTCGTTCATTAACACTAATGCCTGGTTAATTTTTTGAGCTGTTTCGTCAGCGCTTCAGTTCAATTTGAATTCGTAGAGAAAATGGGTCAAAATTCGTTTAACGACGTTACAAAACACGTTAGCTATTTGATTCAAATGTCTTTTAACATTTATGGCCCTGCGTTACTTCAATCTGATTGCCTTCGTCTTCAATGAATTCAAAACAGTTTCCTTCGTTTTTCTTTTGTCATTCAAAAATACGACCACATATCACCGGTCATGAAGGAATCAGGTTGGATGCAACTTGAGAAACTCAGGACACTGCACCTACTCACAAATACCCACAAAGTCTTGAAATTGAATTATTTCTCGAATAATAACAGCTTTTCCACTAGAAGCAGGTCTTCTGTTTTTACTCGCAGCTTCTCATACAACGCAGTGAATTCAGATCCAACACGTTGAAAAACTTTGAAAAATTAAAAAAGACTCAAAGTGCATTTATTGAGTAGTTCACTTTCCTCATGCTGAACTTGGCTCATGCGTTTACACAAAATATTTGGTGACTGAATAATAATCATTTTTTGACAATGTATGTACTCACTATAATTCTCTTTTATTCATTTCAAATTTCATTTTTTTTTCTCGAAGGTTGAGTTTAAAAACAGTTTTTCTGACACTCCGCCCATTCACCTCAATATTTATGTGGATCCTGTATGTTCTTACTTCAGGTGAATAAAGACGTTTTATCATTATTACAATTATATAATAATAAGCTGAAAAGAGGCAGCATGTATAGAGTAGAAAATTCTCTGTAGATCAGTATGTCAGTAGTATATATCTATCAATCAGTATATACCACTACATAGTAGGATGAATATTTATTGGGATATGGAGCTACACAAACACATGAATATTTCTGGAGTTTTTTCCCAACACCAAATCGTTATTTTTAACACCTCGACACGTGTTTCGATCACCAAGTGATCATCATCAAGAGGAAGATCAAACTGGAAACTATGTGAAGCTTACCCTATTTATGCTATACAGATATACCATACAACTCGCCTATTATTTTACAATATGTCCTTATGTTATACATTTAAACATAGCATACCAAAGGTTCCAAATAGTGCATCATTAGTACAAACACATGAAATTAAAACTGATTAAACTTTTAAAACATCCAGGTTTTTCTTGAAAATTTCTGGTAATACAAAAAATATATTTGTCCATCATTTTTGGACGTATCTGAATATCTGAAGCATTATAATAACCTTATAATTTGATTTCAAAAAGATGTCATTATTAATTCTCAAGCATTATTTGGAACCATGAGGTTTAATAAGAAATTAGTTTATTGTTATTTCGGTAGGTTTCTGTTAAGAAAGATGGTTGTGAATAATTGGAAATTAACATACTAGATTACAAAAAATGATGAATATATATGTATGGAAAATAATTAAGAATGTTTCAAGGATAAAAATATTATTAGCCGAAGATGAAAATATCAATTTGACTGAGTAATCCGAATCCCCCCTGAATGTTCACGGCCACCTCTTAGGTAAACAGAATTCGACATAAACAAATCACTAGCGGTTAGTCGTGTAAAAACCTTCAAGACGTTAGAACTTGGTCGAATCCTGAAATTTCAAAATGATCGCGCGGGTAAAAAAGAAATTCGTGTTGGGTCTATTGGTAATTTTAAATTTGTCGACAACAGTTAGCGCAAATGAAGGCAAAAATGAATCAGTCGTGATGAAAATCAATAATATGACGTACAATATACATCCAAGAATGATGATTAGTCAACATAACGCGAAATTGAAAGGTAGGTAATTTTTTGTTTCCAAACAGATTTCGACAACTAGAGTTTTTATTGTGGACAGCGCAAATTGTTCACTTCTGAATATAGTTGGAACCTTTATGTACAAACATATTGTTATTATATGACGACTTATAAGAGATATTTTTCGTGGAGAAAATCAATACGTATTTAGAAAAATAACTTTTTATCTTCATGTCAGTAAATGGAAAATAAATACATAAAATATGAATAATGCCCATATGATCTTTTCATATTCTGAAAGAAAAGTCCATCTGAAACAACAAGTACTCTACTCTATGAATATTGAATTAGATCATCAGTTATCTTCATATCCTTGATTGGTGAAATGCGCGTCTAGAAGACTATTGCATTTCTGGTAATTGGAAAAAGTGATCGATTTGGTTTTATTTCAAGCCAGCGGTTACAGTTTCACCTTTTATTAGTCAAAAACATTTTTTCCCAAATTTGTGTGAGGAATTTTGATAATATCAAACGCTCCATTGTAGTGAATGGAAGAGTATTCCATGTAAGAGAATCACTTTTATTCTTTCCCCACCTATTTTCCAATCTCAAATATTTATTTTTTCTCTATAATTCAATTTCTAACGTGAGGTTCTTTGAAATATTCTCTTAATATCATGTCTCTTACTGTTCGAATCTAGAACACTAAAATTACCGCAGTTCAATTCACAAATAAATAAACGCTTCGTAATATCATCAAAAAATTGTGCTGATTGGATAATAAAACAGAAGATGATACCGCATAAGTGAAATTTCATATCGAAACTCATTCATGTATTATATTGTACAGCGTTTGAATTTGACGATAGTCGTGTCCCAAAGTGTTTTGGCGATGTTTTGAATTTATTGGAGCCTCTGGAGACACCCTACATTCCCTTTTATGAAAGAGAGGAAACTGGCAGATCAAGATCTTCAGATGATGTGGAGCTGCAGGTTTTTCCGGGGTTTCCTGCAGCTGGAAAAGCAAATGCGCCACTGGAATCAATGAAGTCGCCCCGCAGCGCCAGCGAGTAATTTCTCTAACAGATAATTTAATATTCTTGTCAAAGGAGTGTGTTTTCTTTTAGTTTGTACCTGAAGGTAAATTCTATGCATAATCTACACATCTTCATAAGGAGTTTATTTTTATCTCAATTACTCAAATCTTTCCTTTCGAAATTTTCTAAATTTTTTGCATGAAGATGGAAAAGTAGAAAGCCAAAAAGCTTTTTTTTTTTCAAAAATCTGATCCCTTCCAAAAACATACTCTTTCAATTCAAACAGAATATACTTCTCAACTACAATAAACTGAAATCATTGATTGAATGTGTAGGGTATGTTCTCTAACATACCGTACAACAAATGTGAGTCCCTCATTTCAAATATATTAATTCAAGCCAAAGTAGACCACGTCACTATTTTTGAAATTTCGATAGCTTTCGATGTATGCCTGAATCAGAATTACTTTCAGTTCAATAACAAATTTTATAAGCAGGATTCATATTTACCAATGGGCATGACATGAAATAATGTATACCTTTATCTACCTACACAACTATACTAGGTAATAACAGACGATCCCTAATGACATGTCCCTATCTAGATTCCTAGCAGATAAGGGTAACGAAAATGCTACTCTGTTGAGAACATTCAATTGTTTAGACGGCTAATTTATGATTGTCGGGATGGAAAGAATAACTTGGGATTATAATGTCTGTATAGCTCGGTTTTAACAGACGAGAATATCGTCTACATATCTGTATCGAAATTGGTTTAAAGAAAGATCAACTTCGAGTATATATTATTTGAATTTTCACATTGAAAACTTTCAGCAAGATCTTATTGGAACCATCCTTACTTTCTAGCGTCTATGATAATTCAGTTTGAAAATATGGCTTTGTGTTTCTTCCAGAGAGGAATGAAACAAACATCATCAGTAACGTAAACACAAGTGCAGAAGAAGTGAATATGACTGAGAAATCACAGAATATGTCGAAGTCGAATCCTGATGAAAAATCAGAGTCGAAAGCTCCTGCATTATATTTCCCATACAACCTCCGTATAATAAGTGAAATATTACAAAAATTGGAGAACAAAGAATGTGTAGCCGCTACAACTCAAGTCATTGAAGCTATGACAAGACATGAAAGATGGGCCTTAGAATGTGAGTATACTGTATCATGAATTATATAAGGTATAACTTTTGTCCTCGTAGTAAACGCACATACTACTGATAATGTCTGCCGCAGTAGTACACAAAACGTTTGGTATTTCAAGTTTAATTCGAAAATGGCTCACTATGCGGGATTTTAATTTCTTCGATCGTGACTCCGGGCGTGTAAACCTATGTTTTCACATTCTTCTATTCGAATTTGTTAAACTCATGTATTGTTCAAAGATATTTATCTTTGGTAGTGTATATTGAAATGTTCCTAAAAAAGTACAGCAAAGATGTTCTTGACTTTATGAATTTGACACAAATTATTTGTGAAAGGCTTCTTGATGAAGACGGGATATCCATCAGAAAAATTTTCGTTTCGAATATCATTTTCGTAGTTAACTCAGGTACACATTCAAAAACGGACAAAATTATAAATACAATCAATTTGCACATAGATTCTGAGTTATTCCAGAACCCATCCACATATTTCTATGGAAAACTTTATAACGTTTTCAATCGCTGCTGTCCCAAGTATACAGTTAAATCCAAAAATAAATATCCTCCTTGGTATAATAGAAGCATTCTTAGAGAGTTGCAGGCTAAAAGCAGAATCTGGCGCAAATACAAGCGTGAGTGTGATTTGCAGGCCCTTGAAGATTTCAAACACCTTCGGACAAAAATAAAGCATGATGTTGATGTATCATACAAAAAATTCTTAGGTGAAAATGAGGAAGAAATACATATCAATCCCAACAGATTTTGGTCATTTATAAATAATAAACGAGGTAGCTCCAAAATATTACAAGTACTGAATTTTGAAGGTCAATTACTGGAGGGACCTTCTAATATCGTAAACGGTCTTGCCAATCTTTTCAAACAATGGTATACTGTTTCTTCCCCTTCTCAACCAAACTCTGATACTGATAATAATCACTTTCTTGATATATCAAGCTTCAGTGAAAACGAAGTATAAGAGGCACTGAGATCGCTCAAACCTAAAGAGACCACTGGTCCAGATGACATTCCAGTTTTCATCCTAAAAGATTGTGCACTTGTGCTTACTCGTTCTCTATGTATACTAATTGATATTTGCTTAAGATCGGCTACAATACCAAGGATCTGGAAATCATCAAAAGTCTGTCCCTATTCCAAGAAAGGAGATAGACGAGATATTTCAAATTATCCTTCTTGCAGAAAGATGTTTTTTGTATGTTGTATGAACTCTAAGGATTTTTTTATACTAAAACCTAGTTCTGCAATAGACAAGCCTTCAAATTCCTTAGTTAGCCATTTTGCTATTTGATAGGTAGGAGAACCAATATCTGACATGGTGAGGTGCATTGATTTGTGGATTTTTGGGAGGCAATATAGTTTTGATACCGTTGGGTTGAAAACTTGTAAGTTCCGTTTCAATTGCCGGATAAGTATGTTGTCGCATTTCTGGAGGACGTCTTTTACTTCGGCGATCATCTTTTGTAACGGGTTCCTGGACAATTTTGCACACGGTCCGTTAGTGATGAGAGTATTGATCGTTTCGTAGTAGTTCGAAACCATCCAGAATTACTACTTTGTTACCTTTGTCGTCTTTCAAATGAAAAACGTCTTCTTCTTTCAATCGCTTGATAAGTTTCTTTTGGTTTTTATCGTCGTTTATTAAATGTTTCCGTTTATCTGTTATCATGTTCCTGGAGATTTGATTCCTGATTTTCTCCCGAACTAATACCTTCCAGGAATCAGGCATATATTGAATCGAATTTTCAACACTAGCAATTCAACCAGTAATATTCATTAGTACATCAAAGGTTCCAAAGAGTGCATCACAAAATTAATTGTGTATTTAAAATTTCTATAATAACAATAAAATTATGAGGAATTCTGAAATATATCATAAAGAAAACAAAGCACTGATAGATGGAAGTTGCAATGGGACTGAACAATTTTCTTTCATTGTTCTCAAATAAGTAATTTTGAGAATTTTTGACATAAAATGAATAAAAGTGTGAAACCTATAGAAACACATCTGAAAATTGACTGAATTAGCGTATAAGTAGGACAATCATCTAGATATAATAAAATATATGTCACGTAACAATTGTATCGTTGTTAAATCACACGTCTGTGGAGTCAATAGAAAAACAAAATATAATAACAAATATGGATGGAAACGAAACAAAGAAATACACAACGATATACGTGTACAGTTAAAATGCATCAATGACACTTAATTCGAAGACACGGAAGAGTAAAGCTAATAGATAATAGTTTGAATAACTAAAAAAACACGCTTCAATAGCAACACAAACTATAAAATTGAAAATGATTCGAAACTAATTCAAGATTGTGTTCAACATTCTCTTTCCCTGAAAGAGCTTTTTGTGTATTTTATCGATCAAAATGACGCAATCTGCCGCTGTATTCTGATAATTTTCCGTTAGAAATATAAACTATTCATACGTATTGTTCAAACCATATAGTGTTGTCCCCACTTCAAGAGTTTTCTGATTGCGAATAATATAAAAAAACAAACAACATAAAAAATATTGGACAAGGTTGCTTATAGCTGAAATATAGTTATGCATCCGTGAAAATAACTTCTTTCAATATGAATATTTCCGCGATCAAAACCATAACAGTTTGAATTCTTGAAGCACTTTGATGACTAATCTGAAAAGGATATTGTTACATACAGTCATTCAATGCCAGTATAAGGGAAATTACCATAAATAAACCATTCTTTCGATACATCAACAACTTGTCCAAGACGTATGGGATTTAATTTCCTCGTTTGTATTTATGTCACTTGCAACGCGTAATTTTTGGTCATTCCCAAAAAATAATTTCGAATGGCAAATTATTTTTTTTAACCAAATGTAATATTATTGAGAGCATGAGCACAAAATTTTGAAATACACATGAAAGTAGTTTGTTGTTTTCTGAGAAGTAATTCAACACTTTTCAATTCAGTCTGCAAGAACCGATCGTTCCTGCAGATGTGCAGATCGTTCGTGAAGTTGGTTCTGGGACAGAAAGTCCATTAAGTTTCGTTTGTGTTCATCTGTTTTTAATTGCATCTTCCGATCTACACGCATCCTTGCTTCCTTAGTTTCCCAATAGTGCAATTACTTACTGATTTCATTTGGATATGACCAAAATATATGTAACCAATATTTCAAATATTGAAATGGGTTGGCATAGACCTTATTACAGTTCACCGACTTGGCTTAGACGAGTCAGTCAGTTTGGCGCATATTTGGCAATACAGTTGATGAGCTGATCATCACCCGTTGAAAGTTCAATTTTCAGATGATTTAACAATAAGCTTTGCACGGACTGGTTATCAGTTGTATTAGGAAACGCTAGTTGAAGTTCCAGAAAATCACAAACGTTTTTTCTACCTCTTGAACATTTAAAAAGTTCCCAGCAAAACTAAAGTAGTGGGTGGAATTGGAAAGACTGCTTCAAGAACTGTGAGCAGTCCTGGAAGGGAGAATACAACCATATTGGCAGCTGTAAATGCTGCAGGAAAAAAAGCACCGCCATTGATATTATTTAAAGCAAAAAATCTTTGGAATTCTTGGATTCCCGAAAATGAAATTTTTCCCGGTACCGCTCATGGCGCTACCAAAAACGGATGGATGAAAGCTGATGTTTTTTACAAATATTCAGCAAAAACACTAATTCCAAAAATGGGCGCGGAAAGACCTCAACTACTGATATACGATGGCCACAGCACACATGTGACTGAGAAAGTGATCGAACTTGCCATTCAAGAGAATATTACAATCCTTAAATTGCCTCCCCATACGTCCCATTTATTACAACCGCTAGATCTATCAGTGTTTAAACCTTTGAAAGATAAGTGGGACGCAAAATTAGTTACATGGCAGAGACACAATATAGGTGTTAAGTTCCAAAGGCTACAGTTTCCACCATGGTCCAAAGCTCATGGCTAGAACTCCTTACGGAAACAATCTCAAATGGTTTTAAAAAGGCAGGTATTTTCCCGTACAATCCGAACGTGATATCTGAAAACGTGTTTGATCCCGAAAGCCTTAAACGTTGGAAGAGGACGCAGGAGGAAACACCTCAAGAAATGCAGGAGGAAACACCTCAAGAAACGTAGGAGGAAACACCTCAAGAAACGCAACAAGAAACAACTCAAGAAACCCCTCCTCAAGTAGAAAATATTGAGCCTGTGGCGAGTACTTCTGCAGAGCCAAATCTTCCAAACGGCAAAGTTTATCAACCACCAAACGTTTCATTTGAGCAGCTTTTGTTAGAAACTATCAAACAATCCAAAAAAGACCCGATCACTAAACGTAAGCGTATCGCCCCCGGTTCAGAAATCATTACTTCCAAACAGGCTAAAACAAAAATGGAAGAGGTGGCAAAGAAGTTATGTAAAAAGAAAACCGAGGTGGCACCTGAAACAAGCGAATCTGTTGACGCCTCCATTGATTATATTGAATTCGAGGACGATCTGGATGCGGAAGTCTTTTCTGATGTTTCTAACGAGGAGCGAGACTGTTTCTTAGCAATAGCAATAGCAATAGCAATAGTACAATATAATAATAAAAAAACACAAAGACATTATATTAAAAATATTGTTCCAACCTATTTTCAACTATTGGAATAGAAACATATAAGGTAAGTCATCACATCTTTCCCATTCAGTACGAATATTTGAACATTCATATTATGCAGAAATTTTACCGAAAATATCAAACAGTATTCAGAAACCAGAGCTAACTAATATTGTTTTTCAGGCGATATGGCTCTAATATGTAAGTAAACCTTCTGGAAGTGATGAATAACAATCTACGCAAGAAATATTCTCGGAAAGGTATAGAGAATAAGGCAGGCAACGGCTGAAAAATGATAGGTGGCGTAACTGAGAAACAAACAATAACAACTATTTCAACCTAGCGCGGAATTTCGGATCTCCAACGTCGATTGGCAATAGGAGAATGCGTAAGTACTGGTCAAAGCAGTTAGTCAGGGAGCATACATATATTCTTGTACATTTCAGGTTTGGTTTTCTATGGAACGGAAGATTCCCATTACTATGCTGTTAAATGAATAAAATCAACTTGTAACTGAATTACATTGTTAACATCCGCTGAATAAAGATCTTAAAAGGTAAGGTAGTGTTTTGAAAGGTCACATAGGAGCAGTATTGATCTAGTGCTAAATTGAAACGTAACATCAGGCAGTGCAAGATGAACAAAGACAGCCAACCCGCCAAGGTTAGGGGGACTTTTATGTTTGAAAATTTCAAAACATGAACAGGCTGTATAATCGTACTAGGTCGGTAAGAGGTATGGGGAGTATAGTGGATGAGGCAGAACTTCGATGCTCAATTTGTTTGTGACCTGTACAGATGGGCGCTGTCTTGCAACAGATTCGGTCCTCTTCTGTTGACCAGTGCCGGCTGCTGCTGTCAGAATTTTTGGTTCATTTCGTCGATAGGACTGATGTAATGATTTGGCCTGGTTGCAGAAAGTTATAACAGTAACCATGGTCTTTTTTTTATGGGTTTTCGTCTTTGGAAAATGCATGAGTAGCGCAACAGTGTCCACTCACTGTCCTGAACGTTTAATGTTGTCGTGGATGATCCACTTTTCATCACACGTGACGATCCGATCCAAAAAATGATCGTTTTGATTGGGCAAAAGCAAAGAAGAAGAGACCTCGAAACGTAACAATTTCTGTCGGTCGTTCAAATCATGGGACACCTACTCTTCGAGTTTTTTTATCTTTCCAATACGTTTCGAACCAACAAAACCGCATGAGAGCTGTCGCCCAGTTCTTCCGCCATCACACGCATCGTTTGTGATGGGTCAGGGTCCTCAAATTCTCGTGCTGAGTTTTTGAAGATTGACCACTTGATGGCTCTTCTTTGAGGCTGAAATCTTCGGAATGAAATTTCGCAAACCAACGTCGCACAGTGCGTTCATTAACACTAATGCCTGGTTAATTTTTTGAGCTGTTTCGTCAGCGCTTCAGTTCAATTTGAATTCGTAGAGAAAATGGGTCAAAATTCGTTTAACGACGTTACAAAACACGTTAGCTATTTGATTCAAATGTCTTTTAACATTTATGGCCCACCACAAAATCCTATAATAAGAATGCAGTCATTAATCGCACAAAAGTATGCACTTGTCCCAATTCAATGGGGTAAGAGCATACCTACACATTGTTTTAAAAAAACTCAAATATTTTAACCAAATTAAAATATTTTGCTTCCCAAATACATATATATTTGCAAAGGTATCAGGTACTTATAAAATCATAGTGAGAATTTGATCTTAATTTTTACTAATTTTGGAGATAACCAAAAACGAAAATGGGGGTGCACTTACCCCACCTAACCTTACTACAAAGTAAACAAGTGAGGATTTTCCAGCAAAAGATTTACAAACACAAGACGAGATATGGGCTGTACTACGGAATCATTCAACCCAGAGAGATCAGGAGTATTGATTCTGCTATTTTTTTACTCACGAAGAGTATTCAACAAGAACCCCAAGAATTCGGAGCAATCCTCTTGTTGTCCTAACGAGTATCTAGTGCACTTCAAAGCCTCCAGGAAATCGCTTGGTGGGAGGGATGATACAGTCTTACGAAACTTCAACTGCATGAACAATTGTTTGAGTTAGGTGAATAAGTAGGAAATATTTTCGTTCTCGTTCGTCGTTAAAACCTCGTTCTTGTAACAAATTATAACTCCGGCGAAGTTCATTTTAATATTTCGAAAACAAGGCTAGTAAACATCAATATTTATTTACTTTTCAGTATTCGATTCATTTGCGAAATTCCCAGTGGGCATCTTATACGGAAATTATTATCAAATGGGGAACTTCGACGAATGCGTTGGCGTACGGAAGCATATCGAAATGAAAGACCTTCAGGGTCAATACTGTTTAGCGGACATATATTTCAAACAAAAAAACGAAAGGGTGGAGAGGTCTATAAATCTACCACTGAAGGTGAGTAATGTAATTTGCAACAGAATGAATTAACTATAATAACTGAATTGTTTCTTAAAATATCTGAATTTTGTCTGGTGAAGTGACTTGAAGACGCCTGAGTAGCGGATAATGCCTTGATCATCAATGATTCATTAATTTACAGAAATACCGTTATGCTTTCAACAACAGCCTACTACATTGGGGCATATGTTTACCATCAGCTTGTACGACGCTAGACTCTGAAATTTTCACACGTGAAATATTCGCTTCTTCCGCTGAAAATTTCGAAGTGGTTTCTGTTTCGGTAGATCCAATCAAATGCACTGTCAATAAATCTCCGCCATTCACCACTTTGGAAATTGTTTACGGGTAAGTTATGAAAAAGATAATCGAAATAGTCAATATCACCATCGTTATTCATTTCACCAGAAGGCAATCCTTTACTTTGCTTGTGATAGCCAGAAGTACCATAACTTGGACAGCAGTACAAAGACTTGGTACTCCTGAAGATGTTTTCAACTCATTTAGATGAAACTTTGTAATCTCAAACGAACGTTAAACAGTCGAAAACACAGCAAATACAATGGAACCTATTTTTTCACACATCTCCGTATAAAACTAAATCCATGTTTTATTTTTCAGGTGTATAATAGGATGTTTTCTCATATTCACAATTCTAGCTACTCTCGTCCATTGTTGTTACATTCAGCAAATGAGGAAGGCTGCTAAATACAGTGTAGACACCCTCAGGCATGAACAGTCTGAAAACGCTTTGAAAAAAATTCTCATTTGTTTCTCAATTATTCAAACTACTGGGAAGTTATTGCAGACAAAATCTAATGAGTCAAACTTGGAATGCATCTGCGGAATAAAGTGTATATCCATGATTTTGATAATCATTGGGCATTCGTTGGTGTTCATATTTGGTGGTCCAGTCGAAAATAAAGATTTTTTTGAAAAGGTTAGTTTCAAGGATTCGAATAAAAACTCAAATAACCTATTAGTCCAGTCATTTAAGGTTTTATCTGCGGAAAAATTCCTACTGAGCCGAATTTTGGTATACAGCTTCATTATGGCGTTTTAAAGAAGATGTGACATTGATATCGTGTCGGCTTAAAAAGTTATAAGGGTCAAAAGGTCACGAAAATCTGATTTTCCGGAATATCTCACGACCTATGGCTCGGAGGTCAATAAAGGTCATTATAAAAATTATTCCTCATACGATTATCTACAAAAAATATCTCTTGCATTTTTCTGTAAAGTCAACCGTTTTCTGACTAGAGCGCTGAGAAAGCGACTACATTATGATGATGCACTCGTTTCCGCACCACCTTTCAGGTAGTGCGGTAGTGGTTTCCCCCGTAGGCATAATCCATGAACTGTAATAAAGTGTTTTTATTTTATTTTATGCTCGATAATTTTTTATTTGTACAATGAAAAATAGCGGAAACAAAATTTTGTTTATTATTTTCTTTTATATTCATTCGTCGTCGATATCCTCAATTTGAACTTCATCATAAGTTGCTGACAAAACATCGAGTGGACTTATTGCTGTATTCAAATCAACATCTTCATCATTTTCTTCACTAGTGGACTCTGTGTTTAAGCATGAATGACCACAACAATGTCCACAAGCTTTAGAACATCTCAATCCAATTTTTTTACATCCACATTTGCCACCACAACCTTTTGTAGATTATCGGGTGCTGCTGGCAATAAAGTCGTTATTGGTTGTAATATATTATTTTTCAACTCCCAACCCCACTATTGTGGATCAATTTATTTTCCTAGCCAGGTTTGTATTTGATAATAGACTCGATAAATATTCTGTTAAGCTGCTGAAGAAGTGGGTGGTAATAATTGAAATTTCACAGCTGTGCTTTGTCTTGTTAGTTTAGCAAAGCTGCAGTATCTGTAATTGTCAATTGAATTTTCTGATTTTGGAGCACCGTACATTGCTAGTAGAAAATGTATTCCAGCATTGACAAGGGCATCTCGAGCGCAATTTTCTTGTTGAAATATTTCTGCTGAATTGTTTTTTAAACATCTTCATGACTTCAATTTTTCCTTTTCCAAAAAGTGTTGAAGTTGTGTCACATCCGGTGATAGCATGTAGAAAGAATATTTTTCTTGCAGTGTGGATACTTGTTGAGGCTTTCAGTCGAGTAAATTTTTGTTTCAACATTGTTTTTTCCTGGTTTCTTAAAAAAATGGATGTAAGTTGATCAAGTATTTGTGTGCGTGCTATGGGAAGTACCAATAGATCTATGTCTTCGCCAGCGAATATTGTGGTATTATTTATTGTTTTTTCAATTGCTGTTTCAACTATTAAGACATCTTGTAGAAATACCAACTTTTTCGAAATACTCAATGAGCATTTCAATTAATTTTCATGTATAAGGGGACGGGTCTCAGAACAATAAGGAACGGAACATCTGCCAGTAGAGATCATTTGTATTGTATATAGTAGATTTTACTTTCGCTTTCTCAGCCGTCTAGTCCGAAAACGGTTGACTTTACAGAAAAATGCAAGAGACATTTTTTGTAGACAATCGTATGAGAAATAATTTTTATAATGACTTTTATTGACCTACGAGCCATAGGTCGCGAGATATTTCCGAAAATCTGATTTTGGTGACCTATTTACCCTTATAACTTTTTAGCCGGCAGGATATCAATGTCGATTTTTCACATCTTCATTAAAACGCCATAATGAAGGTGTATACCAAAATTGACCTCAGTAGGAATTTTTCCGCGGATTGAGGTTTAAAAAATCTAAAATCACTGGATTATAAAGTTAATAACTACTACATGGGCTGAAAAGTCTCGGCCCTAACACATAGATGGCACTAGTCTTATTACATTCTCTGCTTCTTCAGTTAGTACTAACCTTCAAAAGAGAACTATTGAAATTTCATGATATTCTACCCATAAGTTTGTGAGTTATTGTGCTGAAAGTGACACTATTTTTGTTATTTTCAAAACAATGGATTAAAAACAATTTCGTGTTTGAATTTTTTACTGGTTCTTGATGGAAAAAATATCGTTCAAGCGGAACAATGACTTGAAAAGTTCATCAGAAACCACAACTGAACGTTGGTTTGCTGACTTCAAACGTGGTCGTAGAGACACCGATGATGCAGAACCATTGGAAGTTCAAATGAGGCAGTAACACTAGAAAACATAAAAAATCCACAAAATCATTTTGAATGATCGAAAAGTGAAGTTGCGTGAGTTTTCTGACATTGCGAAGATATCAAAAGAACGTGTTGGCTTTATATTGCATGAGCATTTTACTATGAGAAAGCGCTAACCTAAGTGGGTGCCGCGCGAGCTCACTGTTGACCAAAAACAAGAACGTCTTGATGATTCTGAGCAGTGTTTGGCCATGTTCGAACATAACAAACCGGAATTTTTGCGTCGGCATGTGACAATGGATGAAACATGGATCCATCACTTCACTCCGGAATCCAAAAACGATCGTCATATGAGTGGAGAGCAACTGGTGAACCTCGTCCACCTCAGTCAACTACGACGAATCATATAACATCTGCCATTATTTTTCCGCCCCTTTCACGAATTCCAATTGCGCTTTTCGAATGACAGAGATATTGGAAGCGATTGTGTGAGTAAATCTCTAAAATCAACGCCATCACGCCTTCAGAAAATTATGTCGAAAGAGCATCGAAGTAATGGAAAAATCGAATGAGGAATTCACTACTAGTCCTAAGAATAGCCTCAAAGAGCAGCTACGAGCACATTCTCCTAGAAGAGGCCCTAAAAACACTTCTAGAATAATATTTATATTGTGATATCAAAACCTTCCGAATGAATTGAAGACCTCTGTCAAAGCCAAGTAGACGCTCGAATAGATTTCGAAGATATCAGCGAAAGTTATGCCAAATGTTGTTAAACGCCCAACAAACGAATCAGTCTTACGTTTTCATCAGTCTCATCTGTTTTCTCTTGAAAACAAACAAGTGAATTATACATTTTTATAGAGCAATCAATTCTCTAGTAGATAATCCACCTAACAGGTGAGAATTTGTCTATCAGACGAACAAATCCACGATCAATCCTCTACAGTGACTGATTGAAGGTATTGTTTTGTGTGAGGTGTGAAATATGTACACTCCACTGATTAGAAGTATGCAGTTGAAGCTCGTAAGTAGATTAATAGTATTCATTTCCACGGAGGAAACAGTTCAAGTGACGGTGGAAAACGGCTGTCCCTAGAGAGAAATACTATGGTCAGTTGGTTGTCGACCATCTGATAGCACAGCGTCACGATCAGGGCTTCACTAATCAGGTTTCATCATGAGCATAAGGAGATTATCTGAGAACAGGTACAAACGGTTTCAAACTCAATCCAGAGCTTGATTGCAAAAGATGGACTTACTGTGCACCCAAGTAAAACAGTACTGGCTCCCAGCGGGTGCATGATGGGAACCAGTAATTTCTAAACGAACCTTGTCTATATTTTCAAAAAATACATAGGTATGATTATCCACACTGACAGAATTGCATGCTGTAGATGGCATGTATTTCGATAGAGGTATTCTAGGGGTATTCCTCTAACTCAATGATCTACAACTCCTGGTTACAATAATAACTTCGAGTATTTCAATTTGCAATTTTCAAATCATTATTTTATAATGAAGTGTATCACTTTTGATACAATTCAATGTTGAAAAAATTAATACTCACATGAATATAGAATAAATGATTAGGTCAATAATTCCAGATGATGAATAAATGTATGGCTTTATTTCATTGTTTATTTTCAAGGAGCTAACAAGAGTTGAAAATGGACCTCTACTGAACAATCCACTGCTGGTGGATAATTTTTTACTCGTAAGTGGCTTTTTGATGTGTCGACTTCTACTAATTGAATTAGAAAGAAGGAAAGGAAAATTGAACGTTGTCATAATTTATGCTGCTAGATACATCAGGTGAGTCGGGATTTTAACAATTATACAATATTTTTTATCAGTCTTGAGAAGGAATGAGTATTGTACATATGACATCTAGTTTGTTTCTATTTGTGCTTACAATTATACTGGTAGAGAATAAAATGGAAGAACACCATGAATTCTTCACGAACAATGTTTTGCTATTATGCTTATCTAGTTTTTGTGCCAAAGTTATCGATGATTGGGGTTATTAACCTCAAATATCTATGTAAGGGTCTATGTAATTGCGGCCAAAACGATGAAGGTTCTACTGCTTGGATGATGTATATGAGGGGTGTAGATGAGGGGTCAGAGAGATACTAGTATTGTTTTCCATTTTCATCCATGTATTCCAAACAGTCTGATACCGTCTTGTCCTGAGTTTGTTTTCATAAGTATCGGAAAGGAAAGAAGGCGAAACCTTATTAAGCAAGCAAACACTCAGGGCTATGCTTAATTGGTCATTAGCAAAAGCTGTATATCCATAGTGTTGGCGTCGATTCATAAACTTAGAGTCCTGTTTACATTGCATTATACCACTTTTGGCAGATGAAAATCACGTTTTCCATTTCCCTTCTATTTCGAAGATGATACAAATTTCAAAACTTTCTTCAACGAAATATTCTTCCTAGCTCTCGAACTGTTTTCTCGAAAAGTTTTCCTTAAATAACAATGTTCTATAGAACAGCTTTCATTTTTGGTTGTTTCATTTTCGCTTTTTCATTTTTCTTTCTCTTCTTTCCAACCTTTTTCTTCTCCTTTTTCTTTAGTATCTTCTTCTCTCTCTCTCTCTCTTTGCCTTCCTCTTATCAATCTCTTCCTTCTTCTGTTTTTCTTCATTCTTTTTCTTCTTTGCTACTCTTTCATTTTCTTCTTGTACAACCTTATTTTTCTTCTCTAATTGTATCTCCAATAACGCAATTTTCACTGGGATACTTGAAGTTTGGAGGCTTGGTGATATTTTACTTCACTTTTTCACTTATGATGAGGTTGAAAGAGAGGAGACGCTATCGGGAGGTCAGTATCACCATTAAATTGGGAGTCATCAAATACTTGTTATGAAAAATAAAGGGCACAATACTCATGGTAGCAAATTCCTCAACAACATTGCTAAAAATAGTTACTTTGCTGTATGCGACATCAACTAGAAAAGCTAAAATAAACTAGCAGGACACGGAGAAACGTAGGTTGGTAGCATTGGAATAACAGGGAACAGTTATGTTTGAGCCTCTTTCATCTGAAAAAAGTTTCATAACTGGTCGCTTTCCAGCTGGAGAAATCACATCAGAGGTTTTTGAAGTAACTGTTGAACATTCTGTCTCGTTTTCATTATACATCTGGCAAGGCTTGACTACTTCTTTCTTCAAAATACTCTCAAGGAGGGTAAAAGAGGAATCAACGGTACTTTGTTGAAGAGTTACAGCCTGGCTACAGAACTACCTTCAGGTTTCCTCAGTGATGAATCAAAATGTTTCATGAAGAAAGGCTTCATACTGACTGAAGGTTGGTTTGAATCTGTCCTAATGATTTGGATTGTTACTTTCCTGACATAACAGCACAAAGTAGTTGCTAGTTGACATAAAAAAAACAATAACTGAAATATCTCTCAGGGTGAATGTATAAACTGGGAACTTTTATTACTTTTTTAAACCAAAACAACATGCATTCCGCCCATATGACTATGAAGGCCCTGAATGATGCCGTAACGTGTCTGCAGTACCTGTATTTTGTTGGTACCCCGCTAGAGACTATTTCCTGTCCGAAGCAGTTGCTGCTATATACAGTTGTTGCCGATTCGCCATTTTAGACTCCTCATTTCACCCAAGTTTCCCCTAGGCTTGGTAGTAAATCCCTGATGAGAGCGTAACCTGTTCTGAGGTAATTCCTTGCCCTACCTCAAAAGGGATTTGGTTATAGTTGAACCAGAAAAGCTACTTAGTCAATTTGAACAGAATCACATGCAATATTTCACAAAATATGTTCTTCGACAGAATATTACTTGCATTGAAATGTTATACTCATGACTTTTTCAATTTATTCATTTCAGATTGACGCCTGTCTACTTGATTGTTATAGGGTTCTACACTACGTTTCTACACAGGACAGCATCCGGTCCATTTTGGGAATCAAGAGTAGGCTTGGAACGAGATAGATGTTTGAACTCTTGGTGGACAAATATCTTATATATCAACAATTACGTCAACTCGGATCAATTGGTATGTATAGATCTTTTCAAAGGTTAGGTTAGGTTAGGTTTAAAGTGAGTGGGTCTATTCAACCCTCCACCGCAACCCGCAAGGGTTTATTGAGACTCCTCCTATTCACATTCGACCAAATAAATCCAGATTCTTAACAAAGCCGATTAGTTTGTATGGTAAGTGGTCTTTCAGGTCAGATGGTTAGAGTACGGCTCTGCCGAACTCTAAAAACCTGATTCGGTCCCCAGCGGGGCAGCCACAAAGAATATACTCTGCTATTTCATCATTTTTCAAACAGAGGCGACACACACACTGTCTTCCGACAGTCCGAGTCTCTGCATATGAAAATCAGTCAGTGACCTGTAAGAAGGCCTGTTAGACATCGCAGTTCATCCCTACTCTAGTGCAACAACTGTTTGGTATCAAGTTTCGAAGGGTGAATAAACGCCTTGGAGTGAGCCAGTCCTGGAAGATTCTGCCAGAAATCCATAATTCTTCTTGCCATCCAGGTGTACAATGTTTGTTTAGCAAAGCCTAAAGCGATGCCAATGACAGGTTCTGGTCCGATGAAGCTGCTTGCAGCACCCTCCTTTGCAAGGAAGTCAACAGCCTCATTGCCTTCCAAGCCAGTATGGCTAAGAATCCAGAGCAGAGACAATCTGTTGAGTCTTCCTATCGAGGAGAGTCGTTTTTGGCAATTTGCTACCAATTTATACGTTGTTTGGTAGGAGCCAAAAGCTTCTAATACCGCTTGACTGTTAGAGAATATTTTATTGACTTGTGTATAAGGTTGGATTCTTCCAATCTCTCCCCACACAATTCAGTAGCGTAAATTTCCGCTTGAAATACAGTCGCATAGGATTCTAGGCAGGTAGATATCTCTGTCCTGGATCTGCGACTTAAAACACTCGCACCAGAACCGGAAGGTGTTTTTGATCCATTTGGGAACCAACAACTATCTGCTCTTAATATTTCCTTCTCCCAGAGGATCCAGTCCTTTCTACTCGGGAACAGTACTTTATAAGGCAGTTCGTAGTTGACAGTTGGAGGCATAATGTCAGAGGTCATTTCCAGAATGCTGTGACTTCCAGTATCAGCCAACAGTCTGTTGCACTCTGCAATAAATTTATTTGTGCAATTGGCAATATGCACAAGTCTGTATGCAGTCCATCTAGCCTCTCTCTCCAGAAAAATGTGTAGAGGAGGTAAGTCTAGAAGGATCTCCATGGCCGCTGATGGTGTGGTACTGATGGGCACCACTGATAGCCAGACAAGCCTGTCTCTGTAAGCCAGAGAGCTTCGCCTGGGCCGTTTTCTGTAAAGCCTTCATTTTAAAGATTATCTCGAGATGTATTATATCACCCAACATTTCCTAACATTTTCAAATTTATCTTTAATGTGTTTTTTATGTATTTCATGTATTTTTAGTGTATGTTCCAGTCATGGTATTTGTCGGTCGACTACCATCTGTTCATTATAGCTCCTATTATAATATATCCTTTGTGGAGGTGGAGAAAAATAGGAGAAATCATTCTAGTTGCTTGTACCTTAATTTCGGGAGCAATTCCCTTGTGGATAACTTATATGAAGAATTTGGATCCTACCTTACTGGCGTATCCCTCGTAAGTTTAATTATTTTAATTTATTGGATACCTTGCACATTCAGTTTATATGCTTGAATTTCTGGTCAAATTCGATCTTGTGGAAAACATTACATTTGCCTCTACAATCTGAAGGGTTTCTGAAATATAATTGACCCACGATTTTAAGAATGGTGTTGATGTTTACAACTCCTTTAGTCGTTTAAGAAAGAATAATATATGTAATTGTCAAATCAAATAGTTTCTTATATATAAACTCGTATAATATTGAATGGTTTGCATTATAGTTTGACTATGAATTATTAATAGATTTTTACAGGGAGTTGGAAGACATATCAACAAACTTCTATTACATGAATGCCTACATAAAAACCCATATGAGATCAAGTTCCTACTGTATTGGCATTTTCCTTGGGTATTTGGTGCATAGATTACAAAGCTCAGGGTGAGTAATAATAACCGTTACATTCCTTTAGAAACATACATGTTCATAGAGGTAACAAAAAATATAACACCTAACATGAAACAGTAACAAAAAAAATCAATTATCACTCAATACTCCGGAAAATATAGAATATCTTGTGATAGTTGAATTCAGTGGTACAATTGATGTTCTTTTTGTATTCAGATACTTTATTATTGTTCATTTTTACCATACCATGGTAAAAAGCCACAAACAGATTCTGCTACATTTAGAATACTTTCACCATTAACGCTGGTGTTCCCCAGGGATCCATATTGTCTCCAACTCTCTTTCTATTATATATCAACGACTTATTGAAAAAAAAACAAGAATTCAATATATTGCTTTGCTGATGACAACACATTTGTCTCGTCATTACATTTTGGACTCCAGGACATCGGCTGCGGATGCACATTTTCACCGGCAGCAGGAGGTTGAATATCTCAATGAGGATCTAGAAGTTATTTTGAATTGGGGTGAAATTAACCCAGTTCGATTCAATGCCACAAAAACCAAGGCATCGGTTTTCTCTAAAAACATAAATGTTTTCGAACCGGATATAATAACGTCTGCTTCGGTAAGTTTGTTGGAGATTAAATGGACACCAATATGTCCTAGCACAATCATGTAGCTGGAATTGCAAAGGCTGCAAAAGCTTGGAACACTGTTCCGAACCAGAAAACTGTACACACCTCAACAACTTTTGATGCTTTATAAAGCTCAATTCAGACCTTCATGAAGTATTGTTCTCATGTATGGTGCTCCGCGCCCAAACATACCCTGCAACTGCTGGACTCCATCCAGAAAAGAACCATCCGCCTGATTGGAGACGCGAACATCACTTGCAACCTGGAAAGTCTGGAACATCGAAGAAAGGTTGGAGAATTGTTTCCCTTCTGTAGATGCTTTCACGGGAAGTGTTCAAGTGACTTGGCACATTTAATTTCACCAAGAGCGGTACAAATCAGAAATACGCGACGTACTGTGGCTGATGCTCATCGTTTTGAGGTTCAACTCAGTACACCTCGAACTTCACTGTTTGAGAACTCTTCCATTTGGAGAATGCCATTTATGTGGAATAAACTTCCTGAGAAGGTTTTTCCGAATGGATTTAATCTCCAACGATTCAAATCTGTAGTGTTTGTTTTGTCCTTGAAAAAAAGTCACACGAATTGATAAGGAAAACTCTTCTTTTATAAAAAAAAATATAAGTCGATTAGATAAAACAGCCCAGAAGAAATGAAGGTATTAATAATAAATAAATGTATTTTTGGTGTTTACCCAACTTTTTAAGTTGCCAATCATAGGCAATTTGGCGTTTATGAGTGATTTGAATTTATAGGATAAAGATGCGACCATCCATACTTACCTTAGGATCAATTTTGGCAACTTTATTGGGAACTGTGTCGATGTATTCAATAGTGATATTTTTTGATCCAGGACATACGGAAAACATGATTGAAAATGCAGTTTATGCTTCATTGCATAGAATTGGCTGGAGCTTGGCCATAGGATGGGTAATCCTAATATGTGTTACGGATCATGCAGGTAAAAATCAATCAGTTCCTTTTCTGTCCAAACAAATAATATTTGCATGAATTGAAACTACTGTACTACAAAATTACCAGATAAACAAACAATTGTCAGGAAAAGTATTAGAGGAAAAGCTGAATAACCCAAATTCTGTCCTATGAAAGGTGTTGTTCAACAACATACTTAGGGGCTGGTTATTTTTGACTCTGAGAAAAAATCTTCGAAATATCTAGGTCATTTCATAAAAAAATCTTCAAAACTTCAGAACCTTCACCTGTACCTAAGACCCTAAAATAACATCCTCAAGTAGCTGTTTGAATGTTTTTGAGAAATACCCTATAGAAAGTTGATACAAATTCATTTTTAAAATGCCCTTTTGCTTGAATGTATAATCGCCGTTTTCAAATGGTTTAGTAACTTCAATAATACAAATAATTATTTGTTTTTAGGAATAGTAAACAAATTTTTATCCTACAGAGCTTTCATTCCTCTGAGTCGACTGACCTACTGTGCATATCTGGCAAATGGCATAATTGAGATCTATAACATGGGTGTAATGAGGCAGGCATGCTTACAATCAAAACAATCAAATCTGCGTGTTTAAATCAAATGTTCAAATTGTCCTCCACTGACTTCCATACAATAATACAATCTTGACTTGAGATGTCCCCAGAAGAAGAAGTCCAGAGGATTCAGGTCAGTGGATCGGGCAGGCCAGTGGATCGGGCAGGCCACATAGCACCTCTTCTTCTAATCCAACGACCGGGGTATTGCAAATTGAGGTACTGGCGAACTGGTGCGGCCTAGTGCGGAGTAGCTCCGTCTTGTTGGAAATGCAATTGCTCAAGTAGTAGAGGATCGTTTTCTAATTGTTCAGTTAATAACGGATCAATCACATTTTCCAGCATTTCAAGATAACGTTCGCCAGTTACATTACCAGGTCTCCCAAAATTCCTAACCAAACGTTTAGCTTTTCTGGATGTTGAGTGTGAGCTTCTCGAAATACATGAGAATTTGTATCGCTCCAAATTCTGCAGTTATGCCGGTTAACCGGTTGACATTAAGTAAAAAAGTGCATTCGTCAGAAAAGCAAACGTTGTACAAGAAATTTGGTTTATTGTTGATACGCTCGGCCATAATTTCGCAAAAATCTTGCCTTCGAACCGAATCATCATCATTAAATTCATGAATTAATTTAATTTTGTACGGATGGAACTTGTGTCTATGTAAAATTCTGAAAACATTAGATTGACTAATACCGGAAACTGCAGAAAGTTGTCGTACAGATTGCGTGTTTGGCATAAGTTGGACATATCCCAATACCGCCACAGCTTCCCCTTCATCATTCACAATTCCAATGGGTGCCCTTTTTTTTATCCATTACTGAACCCTTCTCCACAAATTTTGAAATCAATTCCAGTACGTACTTATGGCGAACACTACGTTCAGGATGGTTTTGGATAAATATCCTTGCAGCCGCTCGGGCACAATTTTTTTTTTGGTAATAAAGGCTAACCAGCTCAACACGTTCCTACAATGTTTATACCATATTTTTTGAAATTTTCAACAAATCAGCAAAGTAGTAACTCAACAGATTGATTTCAATTTTGAAATGATCGAAGAAAAGTTACAACCAGATAATCACTTTCTAAACACAAAAAAATTATGGCAAGATAAGGAAATGTTTTGCTGTTTTTTCATTTATCAGTTTGAGAGAAAGTATTATTGTATGGAAGTCAATGGAGGACAATTTGAACATTGGATTGAAACACGCAGATTTGATTTTTTTTATTGTGAGCATGATGATAACGCAATTAAATTTTTCAAGAATGTAATTTTTTGACGATTGTTTGAGTTTGTAAAAAAGGCTTAATAAAAATGGGCTTGTACATTGTGAAAATAACCCCTCTCTACTATTCAAGTTTGAGGGGTTGAAGATTACTCGTTCAAGCCTAAAATATTTACGTCAAAAGATGTCCTCTAAACAAAATCATTCGACGTGTTTCGGGAAATTTTTCCACTCACCATGGGATAAGAAATAAACGGGATGGCTCGCCTGAGATGGTACACCCTGTATATGAAAATTACGTTTTCATCACTGTTTCTCCGTAAGGCTATATTTTCGGAGACTGAAATTTTGTATGTAGGTTCTTTTTATGTTACAGATGTGCAATAAATAAGGATTTGTGAATATTCCATCTGCGAGGGAAAGAAGCGCGTTCGTAAAATAAAGTTACCTTTTTCTCCGTACTGGTATATTTTCGGAGGCTGAAATTTTGTATGTAGGTTCGTTTCATATAAGCAAGCAAACACTCAGGGCTATGCTTAATTGGTCATTAGCAAAAGCTGTATATCCATAGTGTTGGCGTCGATTCATAAACTTAGAGTCCTGTTTACATTGCATTATACCACTTTTGGCAGATGAAAATCACGTTTTCCNAGAAAACATCGTCAATTGATTTTCGACAACTAGAGATGAGTATCTAATCTGTTTCAACAGGATGGTATTGTAAACATTCTATATTGATTCTTCAGGACACAAAGATAGAATTTACGTTTTTTTTTTCAGGCAAACAAGTGTCTTGCCCATGTGTTATTAACCTACAGTATGGCATTTGTTCTTTGCATCATATTCGAATCACCTATACACGGTTTGGAAAAAATACTGTTGACCAAACACAAAGTCAAGGAATTGAGGGAGATTTCGTCACTAAGACCACTCGAAGGAACATAAAATTGAAGTATTCAACATAAGAATATCATGTTCTTGGTGAATTTTAAAGTTACATCCACGCATTGGAAGATGAATTTATTATGGGGTATTATCCAATGAACTGTGCAGTATATAGAGGATGAAGAAAATTTATTTATAAGTTTATTCTGTGATTTTTTTGCTCATAAAGGCATTCCAATTGAGATATACTTTACTTTCGGAAATAAAAGCTACAGGGTTTTGAGACCTACCTAATGATGTAGACAAATAATTGCTTACAAATATTTCTTTTGCATAACAGCATAATGATGCTTTGTGACTATCTTATTTCAGCAATCGAATAGTGAATGAATTTTCTGCATCTGGTAATATTACAATCAAAAACAGAATTGAAATAAACTCTCACACCCCTCATGGCTTTCCTGAATTGTATGCAAATCTGTTTTTATGATAAATGGATTAGTGAAATTGTGTAATTTCGAAAAAAAAAATAGAGAAAAATATCAAATCTTGAGGTTCCTCTGAAGTCTCTGTAGTAGTGTATAAATTTTTTTACAATAGATGGCAACCACTGAAATAATTATTCCTAACGAAATGAATCAAAAGAAGTCATCTGCCACTGCTTGAAAATGCCAACTTTCTTCATAATTGACGTGATTATTGATTATAAAAATGTTTGATTAAAACTCTCATGTTTCGCAAAAAACAAAAAGTGAAAATTATATTTCTAAACACAGTTTGGGAAAACACGTCGAAAGATAAATACATCCACCATTCCTTACCAGTTTTTCGAAGACTTCTGAGCACATTAGATGATTTTACGTTAAAACAACTTGACGCAGTAAGAAAACGAAGTTTGCCAAGTTTAGAAAAATTCGGGAATTGAAATAATTATATAATTATAATTTAATTTAAAAGAGTTTTTTACTTCAGTATCTCGAAAATCGCACTGGGTTTTTTCTGGAGTGTAACTCTTGTCCTGGAAAAAATGTCAAATATAGGTACTATACGTTTTTTGTGAGACTGTGAAAAAGTGCATTTTTTATATTTTCGACGATAACTATGAAGCTTCAAATCTTTCACTTTTTCACTGACATAGAAAAATGAACCACATAGTATCTTTGATGCGTTACTACTTTCTGTTCAGATTTTCGAGGTGAACTTATGAAAACATTCAATTCTTGAATTTTCAATTGAAAACTAGGAAAGCTTTATTTTTTGTACATCAGGTTGAGATTTTCATAGATGACGTCATAGTACCACAATTTTCAATTTGGTGAATTGCTACTCCACCATTTTGGAAAGAAATGGGCATTTGTGTTATTTCGTATATACAGGGTTATTTTTAGAAGTCTTTGCTTGGATTCATTTCCAATCAAACCAAAATAGTTTTTTAAATGTTTTTTCATTAGAAATATCGGGTCAAATGAATTATACCTCCATGATGGATTTTAAATTCAAAAAAATACTGAATGGAACTGTGTACAATGATTTCGTTGCCACCTGGTATAGCTGCTATCGTTTTGCAACTTCTTAAACTGATTTATTAGAAGTTCCAGCTCATGGAAAATGTATTTTTCCACAATCTATAAAAATTCCTTGATCATTAAACAATCTAAGAAGACTTCTAAGAAAATTTGTAATGAGAAGACTGATTAAAACATTCGAAATTGGATTGTGTTTTTATTCAAATGTATAACAGATATGAATAATATCAACATGTCTTTTCTAATACTACAAAAAAAATCAACGCAATATACATTTCAAATCACAACGTATTATATACAAACGATAGTACCAATTGAACACCAAAAATATCCACTAAAAATTTTCATGAACAAGGTGAAAGCTGAATAATTTGTCAGAAGGTATCGGTAGTTCTGTTTTCAAATATCACAGTTTGTCGTTTTTTGCGTTTATTGATAGTGAAAAGACTGTTTTTTTTCTTCTCTCCCTGAGATTATATGTATTTTCTTTAGGTCGGAGTATAATTATCTCCAGTTGGTTGATTGTTGGGCAAGGATTTGCTGGTAACTATCAACAAAAAATGTTTCATTCTAACTAGAGGTGTCTGGATTTTATTGACCGAGTTTCCTTTCCTCTGCCTGATTAATTGCATTTAATTACTGAAACGTAAAACTAAAACTTCCAGCATAAAATAAATCCAGAACAAGCTGAAGATGAACTAGACTAATTCTCAACTCAAAATGTTCATATTTCTCTCTAAAAGGTACACCTTTACTTTAAGTAATATATCAATGACTTCTTGGGTACAAATTAAAGAGAAATTTCTCATGAAAGTTCTCACTATTTTTTATAAAGTGATTCATTTAAGAGTGGTAACAGTCTTATTCCAAACAGATCATTAGTAACTTATATATGAATGACTCTGAAAAAGCGAGGACCTTCACAAAAAATTTTCCAATAATTTTCACTCAAGAAATCATGGTTGTTTGACTGGAAGTACCCTGTTAGGTATAAAAATGCATAGTTAGAGTGAGAAATTTGTATAAGTTCGTTTGCCGATGATGCCAATTTGGTTGTAGAAACGTGCGTTGAGAAGAGTGTTGCAGTTCTAGTATGTGGATGCACGTGCGTGTGGTGTCAGATATGCCCTACATCATCAGCTTACTCGCCGGCAAGGCTCCATCTACCTGCAGGGCTATGAATATAATCTCAGGGCGAGAAGGAAGAGCAAAACAATAAAAGGCTCATGTCAACACTTCCAGATACTCAAATACTCAAGAAACTATAAAGACTTATGAATATCACACCGTCACGTTCAATAGTTTCACGAAAACTTCGGATGAGTTCTTAAAATTTCTAAAGTAACACTGATCTTGTCATCCACAAAAATTTAAAGTGGAAATTTGAAAATTACAGCTCATGAGTGAAAATAATTGACTGCACAAAAAACTTTACGCTGATATTTGACATAAATAATATCAAAAAGTGACTAACTTCGGACTGAATCCAAAAATAAGTCACTGAATGCGATCTCATCAGGACCATAACTGAAGGAAAAGTTTTCAGTTGTGATTCGCACAAGAATTTATTCAATTTTATTATAATAAATATTTTTAACATACAATAGTATTTTTAATGAAGACCCAAAGTTAGATGAAGGAAGTTGTATCTCATACATTTGAGAAAATTCATGACATTTCTGATAATTCTTTCTCAAAATATTATTATTCAGAACTGTGCTATTTTGACAGTTGTAACTGTTGAATAAAAACTAAGTGTATGTGGGACAAGAATACTATATATTTTTAGACATGGAAAATGCATTTTGTGATGCTCTTCAGTCAAATTAGCCCATTTCAGAAAATTTCGGAATTAGTCCTAAAATTGCTGCTAGTTTGGCTGCTGTTGTTATAGTTTTAGCATCTGTTATTCTGTCCGAATCAGGCATCATCTTATCTGCCACATGCTTGACCACTTTTCCGTCTGAGTTCACATAAAATGTAGAGAATCCATCATACCAACTGTGAAAAAATAAAATTAAACATTACAATCTTTGGTTTCTTCGACATCTTTTAAGAGGAACAAATTGAAACAGCATAATTTCAAAATGTCATGTAGAACCTTTCATGTCATCAAGTACCCAATAAGATTTTTATTTGTGTATTCGCAATACTTCTTCAATAAGCAATACATTATCATGCAGTAGTTGGACTCAAGTATCCTTGAAGGACAATCCTGAGTAAATAAGGACAATGACATCCCCCATTACTAAAAGGTGTTGTCTGGACTATAATTTCATCTTTTGTCACAATAATAAAATTTATAAACTTACGAAAAAAATGTCAACACAAATTTGAAACATTTTCAAGAAGTAGATTTTTTACATCTATTGAAAACCTGAATTGACACATTGCTATAACAAGTTCAATACAGTTTTAAGAATAATTTTTTGAACTTCGATTTCCTTGAAAATTTTTGTCTTTATAAAAAGAAATAAACCCAAAATGGGTTTTCCGAACATTAATTTCTTTGAAAAAATACTTCTCTCAATAAAAAAACTTTGAAAAATGTATATACCATATACCAAAATCTAAGTAGAATCATTTGTATATAACACATTCAAACTTTGATACACTATTACTTACTTCTCAGTTTTATCCAACATCTCTCTATAGTTCCATAACTTAAATTTCCAGAATGTCAACATAACTTTCCAAGCAGAAATTCCTATTATTCGCCAGCGAACTTTTATTGTGGAATCTTCTGGGTGTTGCGTGATTTTCATTATTTCAAATTTTACGTAAGCAAACTTCAGATGTCCCAAGGTTCTAAGTAGTGCCACTTGCCTGATATAGGCAAACAAACCGCTAGAAACCAAGTGAAATTACGATACTGCTAAAATAGATTAATGGAAATAGTGTTAACTATTTGATTCATATACCACAGGTATTGGTGAGTCTGGTGGTTTGGAAAAAAAAAGTATTGTGACTGTACCCAGAACAGTTTTGCAGCTCTAGTTGATTTAAAATAACATGTTTATTGATTTATTAAGAGTCTCTGAATCTATTTTTCTATGTTAAATATCTTTTTGGTGTTTCAAGAGATTTCTGAACTATGATAATTGAGTTGAGTACATAAATTACATTTTTGATTTGAGCCAAGTAGAAACAGGCATGTACAATAATAATTATCAAGAATTGGGAATATATTCCATTTTATAAAGATGCATGGATTTTTTTGCAACAATTATCAAGAAATGTCGAATAGATATTTTTGAATGCGTATAAACACATACATACCCAATAAAATACCCCAACTAGCCATACTGCCCAAAGAAGTCGTATATTAGTTCAGAAATCACTAGTGAGATATATGCTGATATGTTAGATTCTAGAGATAAGTTAGTACATGCATTTAAAGAAAAAAAATAGATATTTCATAGGAGAGATTAATTTCAAAAAAACTTTCTACTTCATTATTGAATAGAACAGGAAATCTTCCAAAAAAAACAAGAAGGAAATTTGAAATTTTTTCTTAATGAAAAAAAGAGAAAATCGTAAAACTATCTTCCTTAAGGTAAGCTCAGATACAAAGTCTAGTATTTTTCACTATTTTACAATAATGTTACATTCAACAAATATAAGTTGTTCAAATTTAATATTTGGCACAAAAACCATGAATTGGTTTATTTCTATCAATTCAATATTTTTATTTTCGTTCTTCAAGTAACTGACATAACCAGTTTTATTAAAACCTTAAATTAGCTTGTCACGAGCTCCCCACTTGGAAGATATTTGAGTCTTTTCTGAATGGGCAGTGGTCCATACAGGAGCCCCTAGGGTTTTGAAAAACCAGAATCGTCACACTATTTATGGAAATGTATTAAATAGATGAATCACGAAGTATGTGATGGAAAATGGCATATTTTGCACAAGTTTAGATAGCCTATCAAAACTACAAAACATTTGACTTTCAAACCAGTTTGTGAGCAAAGATGAACAACGACTGTTGAAAATAGAAAATCTTACACTGTTTTAATGTTTCTTATATGATCTTCGAATATAATGTTGGGATGGTATATTGAATAGTCTAGCGACTGAACAAATAGTTTGGGTAACGTCTCTCCAAGAATATTATATACATGTTCCAATTTCTCTGGGCTAGGTCCAGAAGATGGTTCTTTTTGATTTTCGGTGAACAGTGTTTCACTATTTCTTGATTCTGGAACATTTGAGTATCTGAAACAAATATATAATGGACTTTGATATAAAAGACTAGGAGTTTAAATAGACACTTACCTCAGATATAAGCTCTTTGAATCCTCTAGAGAGAAGGTGTCAATACAATATACTCTTTCTCTAATCACTAAATCATTGGCATTTTCTCTATTATCTATCACACTATCAATGGGTAGATAACTATTAACTTTTAGCTTATCATAGCTTAGCTTTGGACTTAGTTTTGTAGAATACTGGAAAATAAATTAGGTACATTAGGTAACGTCAGAAGTTTGAGGTTAGATTTTTCAACAGTTATTAATTCTAAAAAATTTGGTATCGACAACATAAAGCCCATATGCCCTCAAATTTCTAATCACTGCATTATATAATTTTACTAATAAAATTGTTCCTACCTGATCACATTGATTCGTAGAAACTTGTTTAGGAATTTTTTCTAAGTTGCAGACACTACTTCTCGAAGAGACTATGCTTGAGAAGGTTGTAAATTTATTAAGGTGCCTTATTCCAAGGGCCATCGTTAATGTATTTTTCATAAAATACAAAATGGTTTGATTTACACACTAACCACAAACATTTCATACTTTCATACAACCATTTTTCCATACAATAACCGCAATGTTGCCAATACGGCGTATTCAGGACATTCGGGTTCGCAGTTAGAACGATTCTAAAGATACCCAGCTGATTATGAAAGTCGATGCGCGCAAAACATTTTAAGTTTCAAGTCCTAACTGTGCGACTACATTTGACAGTTCGAAAACGTAGATTCAGTGACACCTTGCTATGTAAGATTATATGGGCTCAAAATATTCACCGGTGAAAATATATGAGTATGGACCAGAAAAATAAGTTAGCAAATCGAACATTTGCAAAAAATATTTGAGATGGGAACTAGCCAGACCTTTATATTAATGAATAGTTTGACATATTGACTGCGTTGAATGCAGAAGAGAGAAGAAAAGTGTTTATTACTGGAAAAACGTAGTAATATGCCACCTTTTAATTGTAGATCACAAAGTACCTATTTGAAACTCAAAAATAAAATCAATAGATCATCAGGTGATGAACTATAAATAACGATATCTGTCATATTTGAATCTGTGATATAATAGTGATCACCTAAACGTGACATGTTCTGTTCACGAATCGCGTTTTGAACGCGTTATACCTACCTATATTGTAATTGCACAACAGAAGAACATGATTAATGAAAATAACGTATTATGTGCAAGTAATCAGTGTCGAAAAGAAAACAGATTTCAAATAAAAAATTCAGCTGATCTGCTGATGGTGTTAGTTCAGTGCTCTGAACGCAACAACACGAACTTCTCGTGACATTTTGAACGTGGCTTTCGTGGTTTGAAATGTCAACGTCAAACACAGAACTTGGACGTTTTCTTCATTATTATCCAACGCTTGACCCAACCAGATCAAATGTTGAAAAAATATAAATGCGAGTTTGAAGTCAAAAATACCAGGAAAATAATCAGTATGACTCTTCTATGCGTTCGTGAAACGATTACAATAATTTAGAAAAATGTTGAAATGGAAAATGAGGTATTCAAGTAATAGTACATTAATATTACTGGAGTTTTATTCTAACATCGAACCGTTATTTTAACGCATCGACACGTGTTTCAATTACCAAGTGATCATCTTCAAGAGGAAGATTGTAAAATTCATTACTATACCAAAGGTTTCAAACAGTGCATCACAAGTAATACTCCATTGTGAGATTTTCACTAAACAGTTTACGAAACCGTAACACATATTTTGCTGTACAGTACCTTCCCAAAGAGTGTAAATACTGATCTATATGAATATACTTGAGAAAGCTATTTTATAGAGAAACACGTGCTGCAGTTTTGTGAACTGTTCAGTGGAAATCTCACAATGGAGAGCTGGCCAATTCCATATATAAAAAATGAGGTGTTCAACAACACAGCTGACTTCCACCATAACACGGGAGTCAAGTTGCAACTGTTGCAAGACACTCCAAAGCAAGCATTCACCGTCAAAAGTACCGTGAACATAGGTACTTTCGAGTTGACGCTCGGAATGCTCGTGGCACACACTTTTTGAACTTTTGTTATTTTTCAATCGCGAGGCGGTAATTGTACCTAATATTTGTTTTGTGTTAGAATAGGCTTTTTGGACTGGCCTTGGCTTCCCTGTCTTTCTAATTTGGGAACGGTCATACCTATTACCTATATGATTAGTTGTTTTACAAGTGTTCATCCGTTGTGTGTTCTGCACTCATGTTCCTGCATCTCATGAAGCAGGAGCATAAATTAAAGTTCAATATTAACTCTCCGATACGCAAAAAAATTTAGTACCTATTTTTAACAATGTAGTTATTATATTATTGTCATGTTCGGCATTTAATGCCATATCAGGTTTCACCAAAAGAAAACGAAAATAAAATGAAAGTGAATGTATATTAGTGGGTGTTTACTATTAAATTTGAATCATGTGATTTTCTCTGTCACCAGATTCAGACCAGTCGACAGATTTGTATTAAAAACTCACGTACGTTATTGGATCGAGTCCAGGAATTTCAAATGAATACAGTGTGTTTCTTGCAAACTTGGACTCTTGATTTGGTTCATTGCTCACTCAACAAAACTTTTGAATTGTAATACATGATATCTACCAGTTTATTCGATAATTAAAAAAAGTCTAGCTCAGATTTCCACGTTCAAGTTATATGAAATGTTGATGAATCATATTAGATATCTATGAAGATGATCCATTTGAAAAACTAATGGTAGTGAATCATTTGGGAGCCGTCTGACTTGTTCATTTCTATCAAGTTCCTGGAAAACACTATAGCCTCATGGGCTTATTGCGTTTTCTATATTTTACATGACTCCCCTTTCAACAATCTTATTCCCCGTACTAGTGAGTACAGTTCCCTTGCTGTCATATTACTCAGTACTTAATTTGTGTTGTCCATAAATTATTCAAACCCTGTGATCGAGTGCTATTCATAAAATAGGGCGATCTGTCTTTATCACTTTGTTGCATTGCCTACAGCTAAGGTCTCCGTTGTAAAATTCTATTCAGTTCAGGTATCCTCTAAATGAACAATGTCCACTAAGAAGCTCTGTAATGGTTCTGAACGTTGTTAAGTTTTTTAGTTCTCTTCTAGGGCGGCCCCTTTATAAAAATTTTTTCGTGTGTGGTATATATTTCTATTTTCTCATAGACACACTTTGCAATGTAGTTCGGTACCTGCATCAAATGATATCCCCACAGCTGGTTCAGGACCCTACAAATGGGCCCTGAACCAGCTATGGTTCAGGATCCTATTCATAGGCCATCAACCAGGTGTGGTAGTAGCATACAGTTGATGATCTGTGTCTGGCACACCCGTCAATTTTCTCGTTGCCTGTTATACCTGTCTTAGCAGCCATAATAGAATCAATCAATTCCTGCTCGCTAGTTTTCTTACTTTATGGCATTTCCAGACAAGTCTCGATGTCACTTTTGGATTCATCGGGTGCCTCAAGTGCAACCTGGTTATCTGTGAATATATTGATCGATTAATTTCGTTGAGACCTTGAATTAATGTTCTTTGCGGTATGCAAGATAGTGCACACTACAGCGAGGCTGGAGGAATGATGTGTACTGACCGTGTAGGTATACTCTATACGAAGTCAATCCGAACAGCTAAGTGAAAGAGTATTGTATCAGGTCTGATAAATTTACTAGTTAATACCATATAGAACCTCCCACATAAAAATAATGATTAGACCTCGTATGAGGTCCACGCTGCCCATGCCATACAAAGAACCTGCCGACGTTCGGTAACTATTTATTATTTATGCCATACGAATTGATTTCGTAGATACTATAACAGAAACGAAGATTTCAGCAAATTCCAGCTGCCGTCCCATGTTCGGTTTCCAACCCGTCTGTATAACAGGTATTCCTGCTGAGAATATTTTTGGTTTCAGGGTTCATAGCTTGAGACTTCAACGGCGAAATGTGTGACGGCATTAACAAGTAGGTTTTGTAGGGAGGACTCTAAATTTGGAATTGATTGTTTTGAATAAACTGTTAATTTTTATTGCGTTGAGTTTTCCAATTTTTTACCGTAATCTGCGTCCCATATCAGGGCCTAGGTTGGACTTATGGGTATTCCGGGCCTGGCATCATTATGAATCATGAATCAGCAAAAATGTTCTATTATATTTCGTTATTGTCTCGATTAGTGAATTATGTACCGAAACTGTGACTGTGTTAAGGTTTTCCATAAACAAGTGAATCTTCAATATCTCTTTCACAGAAACCAAAAGTTTCAGGTAGGCAATGTTTCATCATTTGGACATATTGACAGATATCAATGTTTGGGTAGTTTGTTTTGTAATCAGATACATGAACCTTTTTATTCTAGTCTGAAATACGTATAACATTCAACCAATGAAGTTGCTGAAAGTTAATTTTTCATCATTAGTATATATTTGCAGTATTCTTTAGACAAAAACATCTTAGTTAGTGAATTCAAGTAACAGTTTGTGAGATTACCACTGATCATTTCACATAACTGTAACAAATATTTCGCTATGCAATAGTTTCCTTAGGTGTGTTAATACTGACTAAATTCTGAGAGTATATGAGTTGATGTGTGGTTCTTGCCTAAAACTCTATATTGGTCAATCGGGGAGAACATTTCCTTAAAGATTCAAAGAGCATGTAGGTGGTTTTTTGAATGGAAAGACCAATTTCACCACCATCTCCTGGTTAAGAGGCATGAGTTCAATAAGTCCTTTGACGTATTGCATTTGGAAGAGGAATGTTTGAAACTCAATTTTTTTAGATGCTTGCAAATTGATATATTTGAGTATTCTCAAAATTATTTGTTGAATCTATTTGCTGATATGAAAATTGGTGATTAGTTAGTACAGGTCCATTTAATGAGTTGGTAAAATTTATTCTCCACAGTTCAAATTTGTAATTAGTTCTTACCTGAACTGTAGTGAAATTATTATTCATTAAGTGGGTAGTTACTTTCATGATGCCTACATTTTCAATTAGTTAATACCTACCGAAAATCTGTTTAAGTTATTAGTCACTGAATAGGTGGAAAGTCATATGATTCAAATTGTTATATAATAGGTAGAATTTGATAAATACGACTACGCCTGAGGAAGTTATTGGCGAGCGAAACATGTGTTGCTGTTCAGTGAAAATCTCACAATGAAGTGATACTTGAATACCATATATTTTCATCAAGTATCGGTCAATTCCATCTTACATCATTCGGTAAAATGTGTATGAAAAAAGCACTCCTCTTTTACACACAAAAAAGTGATACACATCAGAATAGTTTATCGATGAAATATGTGACAAAAATGTGATAATACAGTATACGATGCATTGGATAAAAATGTTCCCTCCGGATCCATCCAAGGTTTTGCTGATGATATATTGTCTTGAGTGGTGAAGATGGGAAAATGTTCTTTCGCAACTGGAACTGGCGAAGGCAAAATTCTCTGAAATTGCCTTAAAATTTAAATAACCTTTCAAGATGGATAGATGGCTTCCCAGAAAATCATCAACAAATTGAAATCAAACCTGAAGAATTTCATCTCCTCTCCTTTGCTTGAATGTTATAAAAATTTCAAATACTTAACTTTTCAATACGGCCATCACTGGTATACCCATTTCAGTCGACTCCTCTTGATGAATTACCTCCAAAATTTCTCTTGGATATCGACAAAATCAAGAAAGCTTTCCTCAAAGAAATGCTGGCGCTACCTTCAGACAGTCCAGATAGTATAATCTACTCTTCTCCAATAGTAAAAGAACTAGGTGTCTCTTTAGATCATCACGGGAAGCGTTTCTTCAAAGCTTCGATATAACTAAGAAACGTTCTGGCTAAATGCGCCGCACGGAAGCAATAGCCAAGAGAACCTAGAGAGAGAGAACTAAGAAACGTAGATATCGATTGAATGTGCTACTAGACAAAATGAGATCCTTCGATGATGAAGCTCAACACATGTTTGAAAAAAACTGATTATTGTTAACGACAATGACAAAAAGACCTATTCTGGTAAAAGGTTGGGAGATATTCTTGGGGAAGGAGAATATAACAACTGGAAGAATTTGAATATGAAAGAAAGAGGTGTGTAACTTCATAAGTACACTTTTAGCAAATTCTTGGATGAAGACTCGAGAGGGTCTGACAACATCTGAGTGAAAAGGAGCTGTTAAAATGACAGGATGGTTAGTGAATTTGAGAATAATACCAGGTAGAGCCCAAGACGGAACCCATTGTACTTAAATTGAAAGCCTTTCTCATGTCTTGGGATCTTATTCATTTTGTCAATAACTGAAACTGAAAAACACTAGACTCACTAGAATCATACCATTTATCACCTAATAGCCACCACATCATCTGAAAAATTCGAAGTTTATGTACAGCTTCCAAAGGTAGCATTAGAAAAATTTACATCATAGCAATAGACATAAAAAAGGATATTGTATTTATGTTGAATCCAACAATAAGGTTCGAAATAGATAATTTCCAACCTGCTGAAGTTAACACAAAAAAAAATATATGAACCAACCACCAAAGTTTTCAAGGAGAAATGTAAAATTGATGGTGAAATAAAAGTCGTTGGTCTTTTTATGGGTTCCAGAGGTACAATTTCAAAAATTTTTGTCGCGTTTGGATCTAGAGTCTAGGACCAAACACAAGATATCACCAGAAGATGGCAAATGAGACTTTGCCGAAACGCCGTGAAAGTGATCCTTGTGATGATAAAAAACACAGAACACAGAATGAAATCCGGAAAACAACCTATCATACTCTTGAAATCATCGATTTCAAGACAGAATAATTTTTGGGATGCTTTCCACATTTTTTGTACGAAGATAGAGAAGTAGAAAGCCAAAACTTTCTTTCCCAAATATATGTCTAACTGCGAACAAAAACGTTATCATTTGTTACTCACATTACAGATACCTAGATTATAGTAAGATTTTTGATACGGTTCTGGGTTTGGCAAATACTTTTGTACGTTTTCTATTGACCAAAAGTTGTAGGCCAATACATAACCTCTTACGTCACGGGTTTAAAAATATCTTCCCAATGCGTCGCGATGCCCGCGTCTTTGAGGGGTCATTCAGTAACAATTTTGGCGACGCCGTGTGAAAAACTAATTACTTTCGAATCAGTGCGATTTACAAATCCGGCATCAGCTAGAAGCTACAATTTGATATTGTTGGACTATTATAAATTACCTACAGTTTCTAACCAAAGACTTTCAGGGGAAAGCAACAAGTGTGTTTTCATAGAAAGCGTAAGTGATAAATGAATTTTCCAGCAGGGCCAATATGGGTTTGAAAAATGTAAACAATCCGAAATGATTACTTGGTATTTGTAAACAATTTGAATATCAAGTCAGGTGCTTGTTTGAGAATTTTTATTACTTCTTATGTAAGAGGTAACTATGTAAATGTCACGTCATGTTTGTCATGAGACGGTGTAAGAAATAGAGTGGGTGTGCGAAAAAAAATTTCAAGTTCTTGATCGGATGGAAGTACAAAATCTATGAATGTATTTCTATAATTTTCTACCCATTTATTCAATAATTGAAATATAATGGAATTAAATATTGAATTTTTTGCAATTTTTAAAGATAAATAAAATATAGATGATTATAATACCAATAGGTATCAGTGAAATATATGTGAAGCTAGAATATGTAACTGAATTGAACTATTAGTACTTAATTGTTAACCTTCATTCAGTCGAAAACATATTTATATTTTTTACGAAGAAATTCATGTACTGTTCAAAAAATGAGGTAATTATTCAAATTTCGCGGGATACGTTCATTTGATTACATATTGGTACACTCGTCTCGAGCATATGTTCACAGTTTCAGCATGTTCAGTTTGTCGGTGAGAGACATGAAAGTTAATAAAGTGTTTTGTGTGTTGACACCACATGATTGTACTCTGGGTCGGAAAAATGTTTTAAAGTGGAACAAGCTTTTCATAGAAGGTCGAGAATATGTGAATGACGACGCTCGTCCTGGACGCCCTCAGCACGTCAACAACCGATGAAAATATTGAGAAAGTGAAGAAAATCGTTACGGAGAATCGTTGAATCACTATTACAGGAGTTTCTGAGGATGTCGGCATATCGGTTGGCTCATGTCATGCAATTTTTTCGTGAATTTTGAGCTTGGAGCGATATTCGTTCCAAAATTGCTGAATTTCGTTAAAACAAACCGTCGCAGGAATTGTTGAATTACGTCAGAGACGATCCAGCTTTGCTCAAAACTTTCCGCTTATGTACGAACTTATCGCAAGTATTGACTGGACCACTCTTGAAGTTTTCGATAGATCAAATGTTGCTTGTACTTATTTTTACGGGAAAATCTTTAACATACTGTATCAAGGTGTACCCTTATGAACTGGGAACTTCAAGCGCAGATATCCGCCGTGGTTCGACAATAAAATCATTCAGCAAATTCGTCTAAAGGCTAAGTATTGGCGTCTATTCAAAAGCAGCGATGATGTTGCTGCTCGGGAACAGTTTGTGCGTCTGAGGGCAAAGATAAAATCGGACGTGGACAACGTGTACAAAAAATTTGTCAAATCCGCTGAACATGACATCGAAGGGCATCCAAATAAATTCTGGGCATAAATCACCAGCGATAACCATCCATATTCACAAGTCTTGAACATTCATTACTTCGAAGAAAATGAAGTGTTGGTTGCTTTGAAACAGATAAAACCGAAAATGACAACTGGTCCCGATACCATCCCTGCACTTATTGTCAGATATTGTGCATATTTTTTGGCTCGTCCTTTGACAATATTAATAAATATCTATAGAAATGAACTTTAAACGTTCAAGCCAGTCTCGTCTATACCTACGCAGTAGGTTAAATGGACTGATGCTTATCAGAAAAAAACTACTCCTCTGGCTAATACCACGACGGGCGTTGGATTATATCCGCCAAGCGTCAGTGCAGGAATCATCACAGAAAATTTCCTGCATATGCAATTGACAATCTGCCAGTCTTCAAGCATAGCCCACTGAGTAATAAGAAAGTTTTTCTTCCTTATTCAGAAGAATCGTGCAAATTTCGGATATGCAGTTGGTTAGTACCTCGTCCACTAGATGGAGTGACATTTTGTTGTTCGCTCCAACTTAGGAAGAGGAATGCAAACCAAGCACACTNTCTGCAAGTTGTCAGGTCAACATTTTTACTGATCCATCTCTGAGATAAGGTCTTTTTACTTCAACTAATTCCATATGTTTTTATCTTATAACTTATTGTAATTGTATTGTATTGTGATTTGACTTATATCCCTGTTCTCTAGTTGGGTGTAACCTGTGGAATAGTGTATAAATATAAATAAATAAATAAAATAAAAAATGAACAAGGGTCATAACTGATGACGAATCATGGGTATATGATTATGATATCAAAAACAATGCCCAATCGTCCCAATGGAAGGGCCCAGGAGTGCCAAGACAAAAAAAGCACGCCAAGTTCGATCCAACGTCAAGGTTTTACTCACTGTTCTTCGATTACCGTGGCATAGTGCATCAGAAGTTCTTGAACGTCCGGTGTTGTGGAAAAACAATTAATGGCTTTTACATCACGATAAGGCATATGCTCACTCGTTATTGTTTGTTCTTAATGTTTTGGCAAAAACAACACCGTATTCACCATTGCCCCTTGCTAATTTTTGATGAATTATCCCAGATTTGATGATAAATATCACAT
The DNA here is from genome assembly GCF_000500325.1 of Leptinotarsa decemlineata. Taxonomy (NCBI): domain Eukaryota; kingdom Metazoa; phylum Arthropoda; class Insecta; order Coleoptera; family Chrysomelidae; genus Leptinotarsa; species Leptinotarsa decemlineata. The sequence continues at coordinate 46,663 of NW_019290230.1, forward strand.
CTTGATCCAAGTCACTACAAGTTCATTTAGTTTCCCATAAATTCGCCTTGTTACAAATTTTTGGTGAACTATCTCTATGACGACACAATCGTGTTATGGCGGATCGCTTCAAACAATGATAATTCCCCCACTGTGGAAATATTCTGATCATTGGATGAACAAAAAAATGAAGGTCACAACGAGTAAATAAACTGTCAGAACTGTCCAGCTCACAATAAAAATGGCAAGTCTTTATCGGAAATGGTGAATGTGCCAGTGAGACCATCGAATGGTCATATCAATTAAATTTTATTTACGATTATCGGAGTGATTTAGAAGGTCACTATCGTCTGCACGACTTTATGTTTACATCAATATTTGTGTCTGGAAAGGTTCCATGACGTAAACATCACGGTCAATTGATTGTTAATCAAAATCCCGGGTTAACAGGATTTTACTCGTATCGAAAAGTATGTTGAATGGAATTGAAACCAATTGGAAGCAATTAATTTTGAAAAGGGGAATGGCGCTGATGATTGACAATTGGAATAACGTCATTGGTCCGTCACTGGTTTTATCTGATGTAGTCAGTTCGGAAACGCCAATTGATACTTCATAAAAGCGGAATATTTCTGGTTTGGGCTATTATTCACGGACAAGGATAAACCAGAAAATGAGCAGTAAATTATAAGGAGCTATATTGCGAGAGCAGTTCAAAATATTTTTTATCATTCTATTTAAAACTTAGAATAATGAGATTAATGAAAGAATGAATGAATTATTATTTGAAATCGTTGAACAATTTGGATATATCGAAATTATTGTTTCAAATTATGAATTATTTGTATTATTTCGAAACAAGAGTATTTGATAATGATTTTGAAATGATGTTGATATTTGATAAAAATAAAAATAAAACACATGAATTGCACAATAAAAACAAAACAGTAACAATTACAATTTTTTGTTTATATGTGAACCAATGAGCGTGGACCTTCGGTTCAGGCCACGAATTTGACCTGGCAGAAAATCCTCAAAGCGCTCTAAAAGCGATACCTGTACCAATCTTGCGTAAAGAATTCGTCTTTCAGTTGGAAGTGGCAGTTTTGTACACAGTACACAGATGATGCTTTTCCTTGCAGTGGTTTAATTATTGATAGTAAAAACTTGGACAAATTCTGAGTGGCTGAATCTCTGGAGCTACTAATGATCGGTCTGAGCGGAACGTCCTTTTTATGGATTTTGAGTAGTCCATACAAGTGAGGAGGCTTGCTCTTTTTTCGAAATATAGATTTGGTGTTTTTTCAAAGTCTGGTACAACTTCCTTTCAATTGATGCAGTAGGGTCTCTTACGATCTTCGTAATTTTTTTTTTCTGAAGCACCTCTTCAATCTTCTGTTCGTAGAGATCAATATCCATCACAACAGTATCGTTTCCCTTATCTGCAGGTAAGACCTTGATGGTGTTATCTCTTCGTAGCCCGTTCAGAGCTCTTCGTTTTTCATTGCTGATGTTAGATGTTGGAACTGGTTCTCGATCTAGCTGTTTTCTGATTTTCCATCTGAATTCTTCTGCTTCGATCTGATCAATAAAGGAATTGGTGGATTCCACTGCAGTAATTATTTCCAAAGTGAGCACATATGTTTGTTCAATGGTGAAATTTAGGCCTATCCTCAACAAGGATTCCTCTATTACCGTGAGCGCGCAGGACCTCATGTTGATGACGTTGGCGACATCATAGTTGTCCTGTTTTCGTTCTGCATTTAGACATTGTTTCCTCACCAACTTTCCCCACTTCCTGTTGTGGGTTTCCTCCATGTCTTGTCGGATCTTCAGGCAAGTGCTTTCAATCTTGGCAAAGATTGGTCCATGATCCTCCTCCAAAGTCAGCTCGTGCTGACTTTGGAGCATGGCATGAAAACAATACTCCAAAGACGGTATGATCCGAGCATTATAAAGCCTCAGAAGTTGCTGAGGTGTGTACAGTTTTCTGGTTCGGAACACTGTTCCAAGCTCTTGAGAATCTGTCTGTCTGTTTAAAATCCGTTTTTCCGTTAATCAGCTGTCGCCCCCATACGAACGACAACTCTCAGAAGTTGAGAAATTTGTGCGAGCTAAGGACCAACAAAGTCTTACCTTTCAACGTGTGATTCCTAACACGGTTGCAGAATCATCCCAGCTTCAACCAGATAAATTCTCTCGAGAAAAATATCTGGTCGAGGCAGGAATCGAACCCATGGTCTTCCGATCGTGAGTCGGGCAGCCTTCGCAATTCCAGCGACATGATTATGCCAAGACATATTGGTGTACATTTCAACCCCCAACAAACTTATCGAAGCAGAAACCGGAATTATCTGTTCTGACATTATTATATCCGGTTTGGAGACATTTATATTTTTGGAGAAAACTGATGCCTGTGTTTTCGTGGCGTTAAATTGAACCTGGTTACTTTTTCCCTAATTTCAAATAATTTCTAGATCCTCATTAAGATATACAACCTCCTGCTGCCGGTGAAGATGTGCCTTCGCAGCCGATGTCCTGGAATCCAAATGGAGTGACGAGATAAGGATGCTGTGGTCAGCAAAGCAATATATTGGATCCTTGTTTTTTTCAATAAGTCGTTGAAATACAATAAAAAAAGTGTTGGAGACAATATGGATCCTTGGTAAACACCAGCGTTGATAGTAAAAGTATTGGAGAGATATCCATCGACGGCCACTTGAAGGAAACGTTCCTTCAGCAAGCTGGACAGCCATACGCAAAAATGATCACACAAACCATGGCATAAAAGTTTGACCAGACAACACTAATGCCACACACGGTCAAAGGCCTGAGAAATATCGAGCGCAACAGCTCTTCAATGAAAGTGACAACATTTGTGAATTCAATTGCAAATGGAGTTCCCACATTCTGTAATTTTTCTAGCCTTTCCATTATTTCTACTCATTTCAGACAATTTTTTAAATTTCAATAATGTCATTCAAGAATCTGATCATTCATTTTGTTGTTAATTCAAGTAATTTTTCGTTTTCTTTTCGCAGTTTCCGTTTTCAAAAATCCCTCTGCGAGTAGCTATTGAATAACTACGAACTGAATTCAATCAAGAAGGTCCGTTTTTCTGTAGTTGAATCTTCCGCAGAAATGGATCATGATGACGATGATGGTGTCGGCTACATCAGAGAAAGTCACTACTTGAAAACTCCCATGTCAGAACGTCAGCAAGCAATAGCTCTTCTCCAGGTGCCCAGGGATATAACTAGAGAGGGGAGTATATCGTCCAATGTCAGCGATTTGGATATCCCCATTTATTCTTCGGAGAATCTGACAACTAGTCCAAAAAGAGTACCTGAGTGGGTGAGTAAAAATTGCAATAATTTTTTAACGGATTTTTCCCCAAAGGTACCGTCTCAACCTTTATGATTATTAACGATTGAGGCATGTTTCTTATGTTTTGCAATAATTTTTGAAATATTAAAAATTGAAAGATAACATAAGTAGTGAAAAGCTGAAAATAAATAATGAACCAAGCTTCAAAAATCGAGTGTTACCTCCTTCGGCTTGGACGATAGCCTCCATTCTCCGAGGCAATTCATGGATTAGCGTCCGATAATACTGCATGGACACAACACGAACGGCAACACGAAGTTGTTTTTCGTTTGTAGGTGGCTTTTCGTGACTTCTCAAACATTTATCTAGAATCTAGATAACTCCAGACATGCTCAATAATATTGGCATCCGGGGAGCATGCTTAATCCTTGAATATCATGAATATATAAAGAAAACGCGATGCTTCATTCAATCGAATCCTGATACGAAAATTAATGAAAAAAAAACAATGTATACAATTGAAAAAATGAAGATTAACAATTGAAAAATCAAATCAAATGAGAAAGACAAGGGTTGCCATAGTTAAAGTGATACATCCTGCATGTCGTTACTAATTTTGATAATATTCGAAATATGACTGTTTGGTAAGACTTCGAACAATTGAAATAAGATACAATGAAAACTTAAAGATTTTTCTAAAAACGTATTGGTTTTTATTAGAATCAAAAATTCGCAAACCAACGCCAAATTTGAAGGAAATGAACCCCATCAAAATTCTCTATCGATCAGTACCACGACATAGTGGACTAAATATTCACTGAGATGCGGAGCTACTAAAACACATGACATTAAAGCGGACCAAACTTTTAAAACAAACTGAGAAAACCTAAATATCGCCCACTCCGTGGTACTTCCAAATTAAGTTTAACAGAAAAATGAGATATTTTTTACGTTCCAACTGGAAATCTGTCAATTTCTAAGAGGCGTCCAAGTTTACTGAAAGTAATTTTTCGTGTATGTTGAACAAATGCTGAGATGTTTATAAATCGCTATAACTGAAACGTAATCTGTAATCAAAATTTTCATAGGTCTGTGCAAGAACTAACTTCATTGATAAAGCGAATTCGACTGACGTTATTGCTGCATTAACAAATTACGCCCATAATCATAAAGTAAAACCACCTAACACTAGTTAATAAACTTATCTAATCAAAAAAAAATATGTGTTAAGCTTTTTTATCTATATGAATTATGTACACGGATTTGTCTTAAGATACGTGTGTCATTTATGCATTAAAAAATAATTGATAAGACGTTTGTTTCTTGGCACGCACATTATATATTTATTCAGTATTACATTCGCTGATTGGTTGTTGGAAGAAGGCCTGAAAGGGGATTGTCATTGTTTTGCGTTTTTGAACGTCAGCACAATTTCCCCTTACCACATGATTAGTGTTACATAAACTAATCTCTTGTTCATATCGAAGTTTCATTATATCTCATAGTCCAGTCAATGATCATTATTTCGTTCAATTTTGCCAAATAGCATCAGTGGTCATAACAATTTGGATTGAGGGTTTACTTACTCTCTGCTTCACAGTTGATCATGAATCGGGAGTTGCTTTTATCCTGGGGGTGGATGCTACCCCATGTCGGGGGTGAAAAATGTTTAATCAAAAATGAGTACGGAAATCGATAGAATAACTGTTTTTGAGCAACTCTCTCCTAATTTGCTTCTGAAACTAAATACATTTCGACTCATTTGCGAGTGAGTGTCAATTTTTCACCCAATCAACCCACGTTTTCTGACGGTTTTTCACGAATAACTCAAAAAGTAAGTAATCTATCGAAAAAAATCATTCATAAAATGTAGCTTATAGAAAAACAAAAAGAAAAGTGAGTTTATGGTGCATGTAGATACTATGAACAAAAAATTTCAAACAAACCCTGAAAGAATTCCTTATCAACGACTCCTTTTACAGTGTTGCTGAATATCTACGTCGATGAGAGGGTTTCATATTATGTTATTTTCTGCATCTGTCCGGCTAAAATTTCTGCCTTAGTGCAGCAAGCCGGTATGATTTTAAGATTTGAGAGTAGAGAGGGCATCATTCCACCAAGAACTCAGAACAACCATCTTGATAGAGTGACCTGAATAGAGTCTGCGGAGCTCGAAGAGAAAATCTTGATATTTTATCTGTTTTCCCCCCCTTTCTGAACAAAATCCGCCCCACAAAAACCGAAAAACCCAACAAAAAAAATCGTTTGCTCTGGTGGTCGAGAAGGACTACATCAGGCTCATTAGCTTGTATGAGCCTGAGGGTGGGAAACGAATAGTTCCAATAAATTCGCCACTTCCCGTTCCCCACAACGGATTCAATATCCCCCGGAGCGTAGGGCAACACCGGTGTCTCGCCAATACCGTAAGAGTGCCGTAGATGGTAATATAGCACTCTCAGGGCCGCGTTATGTCGATAGGTATAGGCCGAGACCGCATATGCTGGGCATGCTGATAGCAAGTGCATTAGGGTCTCGAACGCCTCGCGGCAGGCCCTGAATCTTGTGTCAGGAACCTCTATACCCATCACGCGACTGCTGTAGACTAAGGTGTTGAAGACACAATACTGGCAAGCCATGAAGAACCCCTCAGTTTCTGACTTCAGCCCACTCGACCTGAGAAAAGCGAACGTCAGGCGCTTTGATAAGCCAAGGTCTCCAATGTTATTGAAGAAGACCCCATGCTTTGACTTTTCCTTGTGTTTCCGTGCGGCTTTTATCTGAGCATTTTGCTGAACGGGTTCCAACTCGGTGACAGAGTTGTGGTCACCTCGTTCAGTGTCGAAAACTAAACCGAGTTCATCAGCCGCTCGGGCAGCTGCCTTAAACAGAAATGCTCTAATTCCTGCTCTCTCATGGTCACGGACCATGTAGAGAAGTGGATCCGAACTCCTCACGACGTTACAGGCCATATCCAGTGTCATGTATACACTTCAAATTCAAAAGTCCATGGCCTTCCTGTTGTCGGAGTTCCAGCTCAAATGCCAGGTGTGACAGTTTTGGCAACATTTCGTGGATGTTTACAAATACCAGAGCCTGAAATAATGCAATATGTTAAAACTGAACACCATACTGTGACAAAAAAACATTTTCATTTATGTAACTATACCATGTGCAACGATGCAGATAAAAGTCACAGTTCTGGTTTAGGCCAACTCATTTTCTGTTTTTTCTGTGTCATAGTTTCAATATTCCAGCACTAGATGTTTATGAATGGATGCAACTCAGATTGAAAATTACTATTGTATTGTTTCAACTTGATTGTCCATGTATTTATATGTTTTTTATATTTTTATAAATAAAATGAATCAATCAATTGTATTGATGTTTTTGACCATACAGTTTTATAATCATTATTCACTAATTTTTCTCACTACTCTTCCAATATGATATAATGATTGCAATTTAATTGATGACTTTTTCATACTTTCCTCAAAAAATAGATATATTTCCGATCAACATAAAATAGTCAATCCATACAATTGTGCCTCCGGTTGCCGGAGGTGCCACAGTCATACCCTCGAGTATTTCTGAGCGCAACGGATAACGGAAATAGTGAGATGCAGAAGAGAAGGGGACTGAGGGAATCGCCCTAAAATACACCCCTTCTGAAAGTGACCCACCCTGTTTGGACTCTGGCTTGACCAGATGTTATGGTGGAGCGAGTTCGCCAGAGTAGTATCAGTTGTTCAATGCATCTCACTATTTTGTCGGGTACCGCAAGACATCTGAGCAAATGCAAGATGAGCTCATGCGATATTGTATCAAATACCTTACGGTAATCGATTCAGGCCATGGAGATGTTACGCTTATATTGTATGGAGTCCTGCGTTATACGTCTATCGATGAGCAGGTTCTCTTTACATCCAGCGACTCATTATATTAATATTATTATTACTATTATCATGATAATTATCATCATATGGAAATTATATCATAAAGAGCAAATTCAGTTCTTTCGGTGATATTGAAAGAGAAATCAGTGCTTCGTTTCGTTATGTTATCCAAAAAGGTGCCAATAAAACGTAATATGGATCACATTTCATATCAATACTCTTTCACATATCACATCATGTAGTGACCCTATGAATAATATCTTAGGGACACTACATGATATCTTATTATTACTATTATTACTTCCCCCTACAAGATCTACTTAGAATTTTTTTGAGTCGCTGCTGTTTGACAAAATTGAGCAGTATCGCCGTATTTCATTTTCAGTGATTGGACTATGAATATAATTTTGCACACGTACCGTTGCAATATATGACACTTCGTTGTGCAACATTCAGGCCTACGAACGGTTGAGGCACATGCCCTTGGTCACGAATGTCTGGCACACACCCGTTTTACCGACCAATCAGAACGCAGAACACCCACATGCCTCCGCGTATCGATCCAAGAATAAACAAACCCGTTTTAGAGATCCTTGACTTTAGCGGAGCTTGCTTGATTTCACTTGGAATTTGTTCGAAGCGATTAGAAAGGAGTTTTTTACTTTGATAATTTGAAACTGATGTAGTGGCTAATAATACTTGCACAATTACTTTCAGACTTGAGAACAATAAGCGAGAAGGAGTGGAGGATACCATGGGCGTGTAGTTGGTGTAAAACATGGACATGAAATTTTGATTATTATCAAATTCTTGGGTTGGATACTTCCTGTCATTTGGAAAGTGAAACATGTTTCAGCCAATTCAGCAGTGATCTCAAACCATTTCCATTATTTTGACAAATTTGCTATTCAATTCTTGAAAAGAAATATCTTCTACATTTCAGACTTTTTCTTTCTCTCTTTCTTCTTCGAATGGTACCATCCACATAACTCCAACATCTTCGGAATGTTGTAGGACGACGTTTTGATTTTGACTGTTTTGTTTTCCTCATTTCACGTTGATGGCTCACTAAAAATCTCAAAAACAGTTATAGTTTTCAATTCGAGATGTTTTTCATGACAAAAAATACTCTTGTGTTCTTCGATTTCAATTTTATCAATTATGACAGCTTCTATCCTACACCTTTTTTTTCGGTAGTCCAACAACTGAAATATTAAAATATTGAATCAATTTAATCTTCTTTGAATCACTATTCTTTACTGCAAAGATATCCTGCTAAACTCAAATAATGATAGATTACGAATTTATGTACCCTATAGAGTATAATATAATAATAATAACTCCTCTTTTATTGAGGGTGAATAACAAATAATAAATGAATAATGAGACTGATGGAAAAGTCTAGCCGAGGCTATTTTATTAACGTATCAAAGGGGCTTTCGCCCCAAAAGATATTCATTATAGTGAATCTATGAATTAAATTATTCATTATCAGAGAAATTACGTAAATATGAAAGGTTATATGATTTGGCGCATAATATAGTTTCGGTAAGAGAAGACTTTCAAAAAGAAATAAATTATATAACATGTAATATGAATGGATTTGAGATCGAGTAGAGTAACTACGTATCAGACCTGGTGGGTCAGGATTATCCATAAATGAGTACGAAGGTACTCAAGTGGAGTTTTCTATTTTCCATGTAGAGTTAGTTACTATCAATGAAATCTCAAAACTGAGTCTACAACAACTATTTTGTACCTTGCGAACTCGCATTTTATCAATGATCGTTAAACATGGACCGTAAATGAAGTTGCAAACTTGTCTTGTTCTGGCTAATGATTTTCAGAAAAGCTACAATTTTTGCTGATGCTTTCCTTCAATATTGAAAGATATCAACATCGTACATCACTTTGTACATTTTTTCTAACATTATTGTCACATATTTTGTAGATGTTTGAAATCTGGCATACAGCCAAAATTCTAATTTTCATCAAAAGTGTCAATTCTGGTTTGGAGATAATAATAGTTTTTGGTCTATGACATCAGCAGAATTGCAACGTGTTTCGAATTCGGCGAAAATAACTTAAAAATACATTTTTAATGTTGTTATTGAAACGCTTTTTGCAAATGAATGTTTAGCGTAGGTGAATCTATTTTGAGATGGTGCAATGTCAAGTATAACTACACTATAACAAAATATACTTACATCAAGTGTTTAAAATACCAATTAATTAACTAGTTCGGCAAACGTAATCAATTCTTTTCGATGACCAAAAAAAATTTGAAAATAAACTGAAATACCTTGAATTTTCAGGGCCGTATTCAGGAATTATGAGACCTCTGGATATAGACAACACTTTTTTGAGGAGTTTTTTGGTTTTGTCCGTTGGCCACAGCCGACATGTTCGTTTGGCCTAGTCAACAGTTTCTTTTATGCTCCTTCAGCTTTGTTCCTATAGATATTTCGGTGGTTCCAGTGTACACCTTCCCATAAGTTCACGCGTTATACGCCTGCTGCTGATAATGGGTCTCTTTTGTCTTCAGCTGCCTCGGGTCTCTGTTGTATCTTCTTGGTGAGTTGGAAAACCGTTTAAATGTTGTGTTTTCCCAAGAGTTTTCCACTTCTGACTATGAACCTAGGGATATATGATGCAACCATCTGTATCATTAGATTTCACTTATCCTACACATTGTAGGATCGTCTAGCACCACATCGTTCGATAAGTATATCTAGGAATGCTATCCGCTGGTTTTGTTCAAGCTCCATGGTGAACTTGATGCTGGATTGTTGAGCGTTCAAGTGGTCTAGGAAAAGGTTAGAGCGTATCTTCTATGTTTCCAAATGACGACACTTTCGTCATCTGGAAACATGGAAGATCCAGAACAAATACAAATGTCTAACGACGGGCCTCACAAACTAATTATATACAACAGTAAACAATGTTGTTGGAATATGTGTCATGAAAGGATGAAACTCGATGAACCCTTGAAGTTGAAGTGTTTTCCGGAGACCTGGAAAAACTCAGATAGCTCTCTTGAAGCAGAACAGTATATGATTTGTCTTGTTGCATTGTAGTTCTGTAAGTGAAATTTTCAGGTTCAGCTTTTCTACACCTTTTATCAATGACAATAAAATAATTGTTTTGCTTACGACAAATTGTTGAGTATCTGATGATATGAGGTGAATGAATGATTTTAATTGAACCATGAAACAAGAAGAAGGATTTTTGATAAAATGAGCATTCGATAACAAATCACAGTCTCCCAGTAAGGACTCGAATTGTGAAGAAAATACTTGCCTGAAACGTTCTCGTATTATTCTGAATATAGTTGAGACATGGAAAGCTTTGATGTGGAGAGATGTTCATTACCCATATGTTGTCTCTTCACAGATAGACGTCTTCAATTTCAATTCAATTCAATTCAAATTTATTAACAAATGTACAATATCAAATGAATGTCTATGAATATTAAAACATTTTTAGTATATGCATAATATTTTAACCCAGTCTGCTGAGTGTAAACACTTGTGTTTGACTGGGTTAGTTGAAAAATAAAGGTCATGTTAACTGGTAATAGATATGATAGTTCATGAAAAAATGAATTGAAATGAAGAAATGCATCATCAATAGTAACATTAATGATTGATCATTAATAGTTGAACTGAATTATTTTAATGAGAGCACATTTTCAATTTTTTCACTATCATCTAATTTCCAATTGTCTGATATTTTTTTAAATGCTGTTGTTCTCAACTTTTTGATTTCTCGTGGAATTCTATTGTAAATTACACAACCAATACATATGCAGTGTTGTTGCATTAAATGTAGACTACACATAGCAATTTGAAAGCATTTATTGGTCTTTGATCTTGTATTATACTGATGTTCTATTATGTCAGTATTTGCAAAATTTTTTTTTTATATAGATGGTACTGCTTTTGTGAAACATTTGTTTGAGATTCAAAATTAACTATTTTCTGAGTACAACTTTTAATGGAAATATGAATTGTTTTTCAAAAATTATTTTTATTGCATATTCATGAATAGACTTGACAGATTTTGAAGAATTTTCATATGCACCACCCCAGGCTATGATTCCATAGATCATAATATTGGAAAATAATGTATGATAAAACATCAACAGTGTTTTCACTTCAAATATATCTCTCAGAAGTCTGAACCTATAAAGACATTTTCTTAATTTTTTTTTGTTAATTCAGGTGACTTGTGCTAGCGAAAGATTAACGGTTTTTGCTAGAAATGCATATATCCCTTTGATGAGCTCATATTGTTCTATCGATGAATATATCCGGGTTCTCGTTGTACAGTATACAAACTATTTTGTTCAATGCAATGTATTTCCGGTTTCGGAAGAAAACATTCATATTTTTTTATAGGTCTTCATTTACGATTAAAATCTCCTTGTGATTGATTTGCATATAGCTCCTCAAGAGATATATCTTCAATTATACTTCCTGAATGAATAATTTCCTGTTACCTTCATATTCTCGACAGATTCATTCAAGTGAAGACCTTTGGGTAATTAATCTTGTTTATCACAACAATCAGTTTGATTATTAAGTTTTTATAATAATCCTTGGACGGTTATAATTTTCATGGTCGAAACTGTACAGCTCTAATTGGTAAACATCAATTATCAGGATTGCATTATTATATTTTTTAAATGCATTTAGTTTTTATGGAAAATATGAATAGAAGTTAATAGTCAACGAAAATTATGAAAAGAGGAGAATTATACTGAAATTATTGTGTAAAAAAATGTATTCTGTTGAAAAAATCAATTTGGAAAGTTCAATGGATGTTTAAAAAATGTATGGCTTATATTGGGATAACCACATAGGTAGAAACTACATGTACGAATAGTATTTTGTTTTATATTTTTTATTAGTAGTTTTTTGATAGTCTAATGAAAACTCTGGTCGTGGCTTCAATAATATTTTATATTAACTTGTAAATTCCGTAAAAGTTGGTCATATTGCAGAATTCAATTGTTATTCTCACTATTCGTGCGACAAACCTAACTTGTTTTCGAGATTGATTTTATGTTTTGTTCCGTAATCAAGACATATTTCATATTACGAAAGAAAGAATTGTTTGAAGAGATATTTGTTCTTATATTTTTTCTGCTTTACAAAAATCATATACATTTTGAAACGTGGTGTGAAAAGGGGGTAAGTCAACACAGTTATTTTTGAAAATTTGATTCTCCTACGAAATGGATGTCACTTCCTAATAAATGTTCCTGATAAATGTGACACTGAAACACAGATTTTATTCATTTTTTTCATCGAGAAGTATGAAGGTCAATAATGATTATTGATTGAATAGGATATTTTGGAGATTGTAACACGAAAACAGGTTACAATTTTGATGTACTCCATATACATTTTGGAGTTATAAAGAAAATAATGGTTACTCCTGGTAGAATGAAAATCTTTCCGTGAATTCCATCGAGGGAAAACACCCTTCTGAATCAACCCCAACTTACTACGCAGCGGAAGAAACAGGTGGGCATATGCCCACGCATGCCCGGGTTTTATCAGACAATTTGAGGACATTCAAAGGGCAGTGTATTTTCAGTGTTTTTCCTGGAACAATTCGTTGATAGCGTACGTGCAGTTTTTCATGTGACTAATAGTTTGGGGAAACGCTGCGAAATATTGTGTTATCAGGTATGCCTCACCCACTTGGGGAATAAATCAATAAAATATAGAGAATTACTGTATCGTCATGGTTGATGTACCTAAATTGATAGTTCATATTTCTCTTGAAATCTAGTACGATAATGGAAAGTCATATAAATTATCTTTTGAACTCTTCCGTAATGAAAATTTTGTTTGATATATAATTTTGGTGTGTAAAGTTGAACTCGAATATTTTGCTGCAGTCATTGTAAATAGCTGATTATTACATATGAACATATTATTATTATAACATATATTTTTTTCCTGAAAAATTTTTCTGATAAAAGTGAACAAAAGAACTTCCAGCATTTTTTGGTACTTCCAAAAATTTAATCGTTAACGATCAACATCTAATGGAATCAATATCTACTCAAAATGATGTTTTACGGCTCCGTTCCGTTTTATTTTGTTTTGTTCTGTTTTATTCTGATCTGATCTTTTCTAATTATATGTCATTCCATTCAATTCAATCCCATTCCATTCATTCCTTTTCAGTCTATTCTATTTCATTTCATGCCATTCCATTCGTTTCATTTCTCTCCTTCCTTTTCCCTTCCTTTCCTTTGTTTCCTGTTCTTTCCCCAACATTCCGTTATATTCCATTGTAATATATTCTGTTCTATTCGGATCCATTCCATTCCACTCCCCTCTACTCCACTCCACATTCCATTCCATTTTATTCTTTTTTAGTCTATTCTATTCTATTTCACGCCATTCCATTCCTTTCATTTATTTCCTTTCTTTCTTGTTCTTTTTCTCCCATTTCGTTCTATTCTATTGTATTATATTCTGTTCTATTCTGATCCATTCCATTCCACTTCCCTCTACTCCACTCCACGTCCCATTCCATTCTATTCTTTTTCAGTCTATTCTATTCCATTTCATGCCATTCCGTCTTTCTCTCCCATTCCATTTCATTCCATTCCATTCCATTCCATTCCATTCCATTCCATTCCATTCCATTCCATTCCATTCCATTCCATTCCATTCCATTCCATTCTATTCTATTTCACGCCATTCCATTCCTTTCATTTATTTCCTTTCTTTCTTGTTCTTTTTCTCCCATTTCGTTCTATTCTATTGTATTATATTCTGTTCTATTCTGATCCATTCCATTCCACTTCCCTCTACTCCACTCCACGTCCCATTCCATTCTATTCTTTTCCATTCCATTCCATTCCATTCCATTCCATTCCATTCCATTCCATTCCATTCCATTCCATTCCATTCCATTCCATTCCATTCCATTCCATTCCATTGTATTATATTCTCTTCAATTCTGATCGATTCCATTTCACCCCCTTCTACACCACTCCACGTCCCTTTCGATTATATTCTTTTTTAGTCTATTCCATTTCACGCCATTCCATTCATTACCTTAATTTCTTTTCTTTCTTTTCCCTTCCTTTCCTTTCTTTTTCTTTTCTGTTCTTTCCCTCCCATTCCATTTGATTCTAGTCTTTCCTATTCTATTATTTTCCATTCCATTCTATTATATTCTGTTTTTTTCTATTCTGATGATATGTCATTCCATTTCATTCCAGCCCATTCAATTTTATTTTATTCTGAATTTTCAATAATTCACAAAAATATTCAACGAAAAATCATTACATTATACATTTTTAAAACACCTGATATGTAATGAAAAGTTATTTGGTCAATCATCACAATGAAAGAATTACATTTAGGAAGTGAATTTTTAAAATAACTAAAACATTAATTTCACTACAAATATTTCAATTTCATTGTCGCCAATAAGTGCAATGATAATAGTGTCCTCAGTCGAATTGCTTTTTATTTCTTTTTCAACACTTTCCCTGAGACATAAATTTCAGTAATAATAGTTGGGTGAATCAGATAATGAGCTTGATTTGTAGAATTTTACATTACTTACTTGTAGGCTGATCAAATCTCTAAGTTTCTAGTTGTGTTCATAGTTGTGTTGTGTTGTGTTCTAGTTGTGTTCATTATGAATGTTAATATATGAGAAAAATGGAAAAAAAGAAGGTTCTTTCTATCTTCCTTAGTAGGTACATTGGTAATTGCGTCGTATATAAAATTATTATCATTCATAACAGTTATTTATGTACAATCGTTCAGCTAGCACTGTTTCTTAATAATAAAAACCTTGGTAATGAGGTTCTGGTAGATGAGTCGAGCGATGGTATGGTTCCAAAAATATTTTCATCATTATGATAAATGAAAATAAATATTTTTATTCAGTTGAAGTTGCGATAATTCTGCAACGTTACATGGCTGATAAACTACAAACAGCCATGATGCTCTTCCATAGGTGGCTTGGGAGTATTAACATAGCCGATGCCGTTGACAAAAAAAAAATAGATATTATATTCGAGATAGACGTATCAAGTATTCTTTTCTACTTGTGATGCACTGTTTGGAACCTTTGGTGTTGTAATCAATATTACTGGAGTTTTTTCCCAACACCAAACCGTTATTTTAACACTTCGACACGTGTTTCGATCACCAAGTGATCATCTTCAAGAGAAAGATCAAACTAATCATACTTACAAAGCTATCCTTATTTATACCATAGTCTACTAGTTCTACTAATTAAGACTAGTAGATAAGGCAATATTGTGACTTTAATTTAAGACACGATACAGGTATACTTCAAGGCTCTACTCAAACTGCCAGTTTGAGTATAGCCTTGATGATGATAGCACGATCAGCTGTCGAAAGCATTCGCATATAATAAATAGGAGTTAAACAGCTTCAAATTATTTTTGTAACATATATTAATATTAAAATACTGAAAATNGTAAGTATGATTCTTTTCTACTAGCCATTAATTAATAGGAATTTAATTAAAACACAATAGAAGTCACATTTCAGTGTATATTTTTTTCATGCCTCTTAACTATTTTCTATAAAAAACGAGTCGCAACTGATTGAGAAACACTGATGCAAACGGTTGTTGAAGCAGCCTCTGACATATTTAATGGCATACGTGACGATAGCCACAGACTGTGTTCATTCATTAAGTTATCCTTTTGTTGGGTGTACTTCCGCTGGGTTGGTTCTACGAAAAATATTGTTCGCAATGACCAGCCACTTAACACAATAGACGACCTCTTTCAACATACAAGTGGGTGCTGGTGCAAGAGTTCGTTGAATGTTGTTCAGACTTTTTCCGTGGCACTTAAAATGTAGGTATTCAGTGTACCTAGTCTTCAAATAAAATGTGACATAAATTGATAGTAAATATTTTGAATCAAAACACTTCTCATCATGACACACACAGTTAGTTTCAACAATTATGTATTTTCAGATTTTCAGATATTCAAATAATAGGTGAGTGAGAAAGTAGGGATTCAAATAACCGACTGATAATTGAAAATACTTCTGAATACTACTTACTCACATATATATACAATCGACCGCTTCAAAAATACTTCACTAACTTTCTTCGAAAGCTTCTGATAATTCCTCTTCATATTTCCTGTTTCACTGTCACTGTCGTTATTTAAATAATCAATAATGAATTTATTCTTACCACTAATATGAAAGTGTTCAATCTCCATATAGTCTTCTTCAACTAAAATTATTTTTTTAAACCTTTTCTGCCAGTATTTTTCGGTAATATTATGTAATTCTTCTTTAATTAGCTCTAATACCTTCTTATCAAATTCTGGAAAATTATTTTTGCGCCTGATGCTTTGTTTCAATTTTCAATTCAATTTTTCAATTCTCAATCAAGTCAATGGGATTGAAAACAAAAATAGGGGGAAAGTCTCTGCATGGTGTGTCCATACAGTTTCTGAACTGAACACGATGGCGATAACCATCCCCGCATTCCCCGATTTCTATTCGTTGCCATAACATGATTTCAAATTTAATTTCATGACTTTTCAGCCAATCATAAAACTTGGTTAGTAATAATTATCCAATAGGTACGAACCGCCAAGTCTACAGTCCGCGTGGACTAGTTCGCTGATGGTTCATTTCTATGTATTATTGTTTTTTTTGGCCTTTGAGAGTGCCGCCAACTTCAAATGTGAACAATATCGTTTACTTCGTCTTTACCTATATAATTCATTAGATACTTATCTATAAACTTCTGATTCACCAAAAAGATTGTTTCGTTAATCTATCAACTTCAGATAATGTTTATTTTTGAATTATAATATGTGCAGATACAAGTCATACAGGGTGTATCTAAAATTATGTCCTTAATTTCAGGTGGTAATTTCTTGTCATATTTCACGGATAATAATTCCAATCGCGTATAATGTGCCTCAAATTGTTTCAAAAAAATTAAAAATATGCCATTACCCATACGTCAAAAAAAATATTTCCCAAAAAACTGATGCATCGTCTCAAACCTAGACAATACATATTGAATTCGAAAAATTCTTTTATCATACAGGGAAAATCAAAAAGAAGCAATCGATGCAGGAGAAAATAAACGTTGAATTACCAAATACAGGTGAATTTTATCTGAAAAGTTGGTCAGATTTATATCCGTGTGAATATGGATTCAGGGAAATTTAGCTTTCAAGAAATCTCCATTGTCTTTCGTTTCGAATTGTACTCTACATTTTAATTATTGACAGAAATTCCACTCTTCGAAAAATCTTCATCATTCCAAACTCAAGTAAGTTATATCAAACTTGAACAAAAATGTTTCATCATGCAGGAGGGACCAAAGTTTTGCAATTTGTACTAGAGTGAACTACCCTGCAGAAAAATTCATTTCAAGAAAATAATTTAGATTGATATTATTGACCATATATTCTAGCACCTATACTATTTTTATTCATCTCTGTTGCCACGTTTCATAACTCCAATTTTCAAAATGGCAGAAATAGTTTTCTACTGGTGTTAAACCAAAATAATTCATGTTTCATCTCAGATTGACGAAAAATTCAATTAGTCAGCAGAGAAAGAGAGATAGGAAAAGATAGATTGAAAACAAAAGTAAATGAAAGCTTCAGAAAGCTAAAAGGCCATGAATTGACGTTCAAGTACATTACTGTCCCAAGTGAAATTGTTCAGTATTTGAAAATTCAATTGCTAATGTTGAATTCTCCATGTATAATGAAAATTTTTCTTGGGATTTGATGTGTTATATCTATTTTTGAGAAAATGTAGAATCTTTTGGGAAGAATAAAATTTTCAACTCGTAGGGAACAATTTGAGGCTTTGAGACTCGTAGTACGCCAGATCCTGAATAATTATTCAAAAATAAGTTGCAAAATAGATATAAACACATTACATCATGACTTTTACGATCATTTCGGTAACTATTGCCAACAATTTCATTCATGTTACTTATTCCATAGTCACAACAGACAAATAACAAAAGAACAACTCCCAATGTAAAGTAAGCGTGAAATCTATTCAGTCTGCTCATCTGTGGGTCCAGATCGTTCTCTGGCGAACGCGATAAAGAATAAGAACAGTGCAATAAGCACTTCAATCATCCCTAGAAGAGCGGTAAGATTCTCAAATGTTTAAAAAAGCAAGCAAAAACATAATCCAAAAGTCCAATGCATCCCGAAAAAGTCACTGTGTGGTATGGATTTTGGGCTGGAGTCGTCATTGGTCAATTTTTCTCTGAGAACGACGTTAGCCAGGCCACCGTCAATGGAAAGCACTCTAGGTCGATGATTACCAACTTTTTTTGGCTTGAGTTGGATTATCTGCACACCAAAGACAAATGATTTCATCAGGACGGTGCTACATGCCACACAGCTCATGCCACATTGAATGATCTCCACGACCGATTTGAGGGCATGGTCATCTCACGTGGAGGTGATGTGAACTGGCCACCGAGATCGGGCGATTTGATCCCGTTAGACTTTTTCTTGAGGGGTTTTCTTGAGTTTCAGGAGTATGCGTATGCAATTGAGCGGTCTTCAAAACAAACATAACCCATGCCATCTGTCAAAGTCATTCTGATTTATGCTGCAGAGTCATGGAAAATTGGACCCTATAGAACAAGTATTTGATAATATCAAATTAGAAAGTTTGTCAATTTCAAAATCAAACAGCGCTGTATTACTTTTGTACTGGAAACTTTCATCAACGATAAATAATCTATTGAATGGAAGCTTGATCATATCAAAACAAGATAAATATAACTGTGTTGTTTTTTTTTTACATAAAAAAGGTTTTCTATTTCATAGGACACCAATACATTGTGAAAACTTAAAAATTTTAACATTACCAGCTTACGAAATGTAGAACTGGAATTTCTGGCATAAAATAAATTCAAAACAAGCACTGTTCTCAAAAACCAGAACTGCAACACAATTTTTGACGCGCCTATCACAAACAAAGTTGGTTTCAGATAATATTGCAAATTGTGCTTCATGGTGTTTAATTCATGGCATATGTTTTATTATTGAATTCAGATTTTTTTTATTCACGTTAAGTTGACAACAATTCCACTTGGGGTTTTGAAAGGAGTACTACTTGAATAATAATACTGAATATTTCAACAAAGTTGAATAGTTAGTTTTTAATCTTTTCACCAATTAATTTGCATAATTACAATTTATGTTCTTCGCATAATGTTTTTCATTGAATTAATTTATTTATAGAAATTCTTGACTGTCAAAAATTGTACTACAATCAGTGTAGAGAAATTCTTTAAAATTATTACCGTAGGAATCCTAGAATGAATACAGATTTACATGAAATTTGAATTTGAAATGGAATCGAGTGACTTTTGTTTTCATTACCATTAGTTCATGTGTAAACTTTAAGTGAGATCGGATTATGTGAGAACTAATTTGATGTATTTCTGTTCATGCAGCTGTGAGAATGGAATCCGAGGTAAGACACTAACGGTATATGTATTGATTGTTCAATTTATATTATTCTGTAGATACACGAGAGTTCAAGTTTAACATCATGACTGATTCACTCATTCGCCATAGCTATTATTTTAACAGACAATTGAGTTTCTACAGAGGTCAATATTTGTTTATCTATATCTTCAATATCTTCTGAAATGAAAGTTTCTTGGAATGAGTCGAAGTACGTGCAGGAGATGAATAAATATCTAATTAACCAGAAAAAATGTTTTGTTTCCGACTAATAAAACAGTTCTTTCTGCTACACTCAATTGAAAAAATATACAATATAATTCTAACATTCATAATTAAATCTAAAATATCAATATAAAACGTAGTAACTCGATTGATTCGAAAAGTCTTCGGCAAAATAAACTCCGGTTTGATGCCAAGGGGGGGTTAAAAAAAAACCGAAAAAAGTTGAAGACAACTTAAATATAACGAAGATGTTGAAGAAAAATTGTTTTCTTCAAAAATTTAATTTTATTGTTGAATATGACCCTTAGTCTTGTTTGACTGAATGAATTATTATCATATGTTCCAATCCATGAAGTTAACAGAAGCGTGGATGTTTGAGAAATAAGAACTAAAAATTTTAGTGTTGTGAGAACAGTTTTTCAAATCAACTTTTTAAAAAAACACGGAAATGGGTCAATTTCGATTAATTGTCCTACTGGGATGTTTGTTAAAGCGGGTCCACACTATGCCGCAGTTGGCAAAGCCGAATCGATGTAGATGCGACCGTTGGCACGTGCCAGCCGTGTGCCAATGAAAATCGCTTAAGTGTCTTTCGGTGTGTTTCGAAGGAAGACAATGAGAAAGAAGAGTGGAGACATGCCAACCACTGGCATTGAAATTATTTGTTGCCAAATATCGCAAAGTAACTTCTTGATATTTGGTTCAACCAAATTTAGAAGAACTGAATTGAATGAATGCCAACAGATATGCAGATCAAATTATCTATAACAACACTTTGTTCAGGCTAGCCTTAACACATATCGGAAAACAACTACTCCCCTGGCTAATACCACGAAGGGCGTTGGATTACATTCGACGTGTGTCAGTGCAGGATTCTTCACTGAAGTTATTCCTGCATATAAGGTTGGCGATATAACTGCCGGAATCGATTTTCAATTATGGGAACACACCTGCAGACCGGTTTCGGGCTGTTTGGCCATTCGTCATTGCAAGGTAGTACAAGGTTGGTTACCTCGTTCACAGGCAGATGGAGCGCTGACAAACATGTTTGACGATGGCTTCAGCCATCGAGGAATGATATTCTGAAGGAATTTGGTTTTCAATTATGGGGAATCATCGACTTTATGTTGATGATATACACTACCTTGCACTGGCGAGTAGCCGAACGGCCCGAAACTGATCTGCAAGTGTGTTCCAATCGATTTAGGCAGTTGTATCGCCACCAGCATATGCAGAAATAACTTCAGTGAAGAATCCTGCACTGACACCTGTCGGATATAATCCAACGCCCTTCGTGGTATTAGCCAGGGGAGTAGTTGTTTTCTGATAGGTGTCAGTCCATTAACCTACAGTGTAGGTAAGTGAACAAATTGTTGTACATAATTTGATTTACAGACAGTCTTCACATATGCTCACTCACTTTATGTACATATGCAGACGTTTTAACAGTCGTTGGCGTTGCCCATTTTCATTGCCATCGGCAAATCGCTGCATAATGTTCATGCGCCTTTGCACAGTCGTGACGACTGTGCAAAGGCGACATCTATATGTGATATTACGTCACATATAGATTTTCTCCAATCTGGCGTCTTAGTCCAAGATGGCGTTTTCGTAAGAATGGTGGTCATGGCCGTTTCTGACTCTAAACATGAGTCCTTACAAACATATGAGTTCAAAAATGGATTTTTCTCTTTCTTATACTAAACAATACCATAGATGAGTTGAAAAATAGGAAAACAATATTGGTAAACAATGAAAAAACATTTCTATGAAAATGTTGGCTTCTTTCTACAACATTTGTATTGTTTCTTCTGATAACTGCATTAGATTGGTGTACTTGGTTCTGGTGTTCCTCTCAAGTATGCGAATTTGACAAGTTATACTGTCATTGGCAAGATGTTGCCTTGAATATTTCTAGAAATAGATGATCCACGAGCCCAAATGCATGGCAATGCCAATGCTGACGACATACTACCAATGAAATGGTATCAAACAATAAATCTTTCCATTGGGGTTTCCTGTCGATAACATAAGCAAAGTTGTCATACTGATTTTTTCATTTCTAGAGAAGCCGTTAATGGGTATTCTCACAGAATAAAGGTAGGAAAACAAAACTGTTTCAGATGTTTTTTTGTGAATTATTTTTTCCAAAATATGTAATGGAGAAAAATGAAGAAGGAATAGAAGAAAACATATTTCAGAGGAGCAGAAAATATTTATATAGAAATTAGATGCTGATTTCAAACCTCCATCAAGAATGAATCGCATATTCATAGCATTCAGCAGAAAGCTTCGCATGAAGCAGGTTTTCGCTAATAAATCTGCAGTCCCTGTTGAATAAATCACGATATAATCTCCATCGGAATTATCTCTAAATTACGGTATCTCATGTGAACCTCAGAAGATTAATAATTTTTGCTTCTTTATAACGATACATCCCTGAATTTATCTCCATTGAAGGTTTTTATTGATAAATACAGGATATACAACTGCTAGTCAATTCTACAGAGGCAGTTGAATCAGTATGTGAACACATGAGTTCTCTTAGGTGAATATGGAACAAATAAAAAATACTACTCTGTTGAAAAAATATGGTGAATTTTATTTTTCCACTAAAAATATTTATTTATTCATTAACTTCTAATTTTTCCCTTCGAAGTAGTTCTCTTCAGATGCCACGGTTTATTCCAATCCTCGAAGCAGTTATGATATGCAATATTTTATGTCCTTGAGCTTTCTCAGAGATTCGTTTTTTTATCTTCTCAATCGTTGCAAAACGCCGTTCTTTCAAAGGTCTTTTCAAACTTCGTAACTGAAAAAAGTCCCAGAGGGCCAAATCTGATGGATACGGTAGCTGAGGTAAGATTGCGGTGTTGTTTTTGTACGAAAAATTGCAAACAAGCAATGACGAGCATTATCGAGATGAAATGTCATGAATTGTTATTCCACAATCAACAAGATAATACTCCTTATTGATTGCATGATCATGTGACAAAAACTCCTGATGCATTACGCCACGGTAATCGTGAGGAAAACTTGAAATTTGATCGAACTTGGCGTGCTTTTTTTGGTCTTGGCTCTTCCATTAGGACGATTGGACTTTGGTTTTGATGCCATAACTATATAAGTACCTATGATTCGTCACCACTTAAGACCGTTGAATGAATGGTAACAAATTTAAAGTAGAACTCAAGTGAATGATATCTGATTTTATTCCACAACGAATGTTTAAAATACAAACTGAGTAAAGAAAAGTATCTTCTGTATAATTCAGTGTTCATATAAAAGTATTTGTTTCGAAAGAATTTTCTTCTTTCGTGTAATTCAATGTTTATATGAAAGTAGCTGTTTCAGGAGGACTTTCTTTCAGTTTGTATCTGAAAGTTACTTCTTTACATGATTTACACATCCATGTATAGAGTTACTTATTCTCAAATTGATTACGTCCTTCCTTTCTTTGGAAGATTCCCTCATCTTTTTTTGTATCGAAATGGAGTAGTAGAAAGCCAAAAACTTTCTTTCCCAAAAATTGATCACTCCTAAAAATATAACCCCTTCAATTTATGTAATCTTTATTTTGAAATGGAACAAATTACTCATTTGGGAATATGTTGAGCCTAAAAATGAAGTGTTTGAAGGTGATTGACAATGTTACATGGTGAATATCATTAGTTCCAACTTCCTGTGTCTAATGTGGTAGAATTTGAAATCCTGAAATGAAAAATGAACATGAAAATCAAAAAGGAAAGCTGAAAAAATAACAATGATATTAAGCAAAAAAAAAACCGAAAAAACCTTACAATGGAATCAAGAACCAGGCAAAAAATTGAAAATTGAACAATCAAAATGAAACAAAAATTAAGAGATTTCACGCCAAGTTACTTTGCAACCTTTCGCTTTTTAGTATTCACAATCGTCTTTGGGTGATGATTGGACTCCGAGAGATGACTATTTATAGGTCTTTCGAGTTCTTTCACCTATCACCTCTCTCTGCTTCACCGGTTTAGCGGGAGATGGCCGTTTGGCGGGGGTTGACCGTTTTCCGCGTCATTATGGGTTTCCATATGTTGCGTATCTCTACGCTAGCTTGGCTGCATGCGTCGGTGAATTTTCTTCAGAACCAGTGTGGATGATCTCAGCTTGGGACCACTTGATGTCATGTTGATGGGACTTTCAATAGCCTCTTAGTTTTACCGATGTAGGATTTGACACACTCACAGGGTACCAGGTAAATGCGATTCTTGGAATCGCAGTCTGCGTTTGGTGCCCTGATTTTTGTTGGGGTACATTTTCATTTGATATTCCGGAGATTTCAACACATACCTATTATATTAGACAATGGAAGTCCGAACTGATGAAATTCACCAAAGATGATGTGTTCTGTTAACCATGGCAATCAATTTATTGCCACGGATTATAAATTATTTTGATATCCGCGAAAAAGGATAACAAGAAAGTTCCCAAATACACTAGTAGGTATTATTATTGTAAATCTGCTTCTTTGTCAACCAAGCGAACAAAACCAAATAAAATATACCTAGGGAAATCTAGAAAGAAAATTTAAAATGGTCAAATTAACCCCACCTTCAAAAATCGCAATCCAAAATCTAATAACATTCATGATTATTATAAATTTGTCTAGTGGAATCTATCCGAATCCAATTTTATTTCCCATACTTTTGAACATTCCAAGAAGCTTCATTCATAATCAAACAAAAACAACATTTAGATATGACAATGTACCTAAAATATTAGTATTTTCAAATATTGATTATTTACTTTGTTAATGCATTCAGACGAAGGAATTGGAAGTTAAAAAGGAAAATAATCCTTCGAACGCTTCCATCAATACCAGTGTTACTTCCAAGGCCGATTTGGTAAGTTGACTCAATGATTGAATTTCTCCGAATCCAGATAAAATCAGTGTAGGAATATTTTTTTCGTGTTTTACATTTTATCTTTTCTTACTTGAAACAAAAGCATGTGAAAATTGAACCTGAATATTATAGTTACTATTCAAAATATGTTTCAAATGAATCTAAAACAAATTACAGTTACAGATATAAGCTCATATCCACGTTCACATTCCTTTTTATTCTTCAGATAGATAGACCTTAAATTCACCGATTCTTATGTATGGGCTCTATTCACTGAGGTTCATTCGGTCAAAGATTCCATCATCTTCCTAGATAAGAGGGTTGCCTTTTATATTTCGGGATTAGAGAACAAAAACAAATAATAATCACTTTATTGTTTTGCAAAATATTCCCCATGAAGATCTACAGAGTGACCCATTTGAAAGCGGGCCACCTCTCTAAAACTGTTATTTATTATCCGATTCAGAAGTTTTTTTTTTCAATAGATAGAGCGTCACAACTTTACGATAGAGCTGTCAGTTGCCAGATTGCAACACTAGAGTTGCCAAATCCCGAAACATAAAAGGCAACCCTCTATTGACATATTTGGTATTTCTGAAACAAAAATGATTCAAAATATTCCTTTAAATAGAGTGGAAATTCAGACTAACCGTTTTGTTAGAGCTGACAGAGAATATAGAGGATATGGAGTTGGCTTTTACTTAAAAACCATAGAACTTCCATTCCTGGGGTGAATCAATATTTAGAACAGATCTGGATTACAGTGAGAAAACTTACATGTTTGGAGCCGCATATCGACCTACCAAAACTAACGTAACATTATCACTGAAAGAATCTGTATCGAGTCTTGTAAGAAACTGAGACTATTTCATTCTGGATGGTGATCTGAATATAAATTGCTCACCATCTTATAATTCTGCTGAAAGAGTGTTGCATCTATTCGTAAGATATGATCTGTTCCAACTGATTCAAGTTCCTTATAGAAGGAACGTTGATAGTCGAAATAGTAATTTCAAACAGAAATAATATAGAATCAGTGAATGTTTTAAATAGTGGTATTATTTTGCTATTTTTTGTGAATTATTGGCATTGAAAACATTCCATGAATTTATGTTTCCGAGCTGAACTTTACGTGATGAACGGGGGTGTTATCTTCCACTTCAACTCTAGATGACATAACAAAACCGCATGTCCTTGGTTCATTTTCAATATGCGAGAATGTGCCCCTCTTAACTTCGTCAATGAATCCTTCTCAGGTGCAGCAATATCTGAATCGTATAACAAGTAACTGAGCTGAATCAGATGGTGATCTATAGGGCGTTCCAAAGAAAACTTGACCCCTTCTATAAGTCAAAGAACACGTCAATTTTTATTTCTAGGGAACTAATTCTGATATGGAAATCATACCCCTATGGTCAGCAACTCCCCTCCCCCTATTTTTTTCAATGGCATGGGGGTCGAGTGATACATCATTAGAAAGGTCTTTCATCCTTCTATCACTTCTGTGATTTCTTTCGAAATTGGTTCATTCGTTATTGAGAAAATAGATGTTGAACGTTTTATTAAAGAAAAAACAGAAAATTCGCTGTCGCTCATTTTATTGACGAAATCAACAAAAATAATATCAATGGCAATACAATCAACGGTTGAAGTGTTCAAAATGACCTCCATCTAGTTCCATACAATAATACAGTCTACTTTCGAAAGCGCTCCTAACAGCATTGAAGATGCCCGGAGTCAGAACAATTCTCTGTCACAGGTCTTCTGTTTAACGTATTGATGGCTCACGTTGTGGTCTCGATGATTCATATTATACATTCTTGTAGCAGCTTTAGCGATAATGCATATAATAGATTTAAAAAATCTCCACAGCAGCGCCATTGGGAATATTATAAAGCTTTGCGAAACAAGGTAAACTATGCAATCAAATATATTCAATTTCAATTCACCCACATTAACAGTAACATATGGAAGGAACTGAAAAATCTGAACATTATTACTAGTAGTAAGAGGTCTCTCATTCCGGCCAGTTTAACTGGTGATCTCAATGTACTGAACAGTAACTTTATCTCTGGTACAGGTTCGAATATCCCTGACAAACATACCGTCAAATAATTCTCCAATCATACTTTGGAGAATACTAGACAGGTCTCGTTCTCTCCTATTGACGAATTGAAGGTTCAAGAAAACTTACTTTTTATCAAATCTGCGGCCTCTGGCCCAGACAAAATTTCCTTAACGATGATCCTGTATTGCTATCCTCTGATTTTGCCATGCATCGTTCACATTTTCAACTTCTGCCTAATTAATTCTGTTTTTCCTTCTTTTTGGAAACAATCAAATATTATCCCATTGCCGAAAAACATGACGTTACAAGCATGAATGATCTAAGGCCTATAAGCATACTCTCATCAAAAGCTCTTGAAAAAATAATTGACGAGCAGATTCGTGAGCACGTCTAGATGCACAATGTTCTTCCACACCACCAGTCAGGTTTCCGTCCAAATCATAGCTGCGCCACTGCTCTCCTCAAAGTGACGGATGACATATTCTCATATATAGATGCGAACAAGCTTTGTGTTCTCGTACTTCTTGATTACTCAAAAGCTTTCGACAGGATTAATCATGAATTGTTGTTAGCTATTCTACACTATATAGGCTTTTCTCCATCATCGCAGCAACTTATCGCTGCTTATCTCAATAAACGTACTGAACTCTATATCATCAGACTCGATCAAAACCTTGTGTGGTGTACCTCAGGGATCAATATTGTGACCGCTACTCTTCACTATTTACACCTCTCAATTCTGTAAACATTTGGAACATGTCACTTTTCTATGCGGATGACACGCAGCTGTACCTCGCTTTTGATGAAAAAGATATTGTTGCTGCCTGCACTGAAGTTAACGAGGATCTCGCGAGACTTGTCAACCTGTCTTTATGGGACGAAACTGCAGTAACGTTAGTCACAAATACAAGTAGTAAAAAACATAGGCAGTTGCATTTCTGATTTTTCATGAAATGTATTCAAATGATCTACATAACTATGTAATTAGTTTATTTCGAACTTAGTTGCTTTCTTCTTTCATTCGGAATTTTCTATATTTTTTGTATAGATGGAGAAATACCCCCTATTTAATTAGTACTCCAAAAATTGTAATTATTATAATCAACGCGTCAGGAAGTCATATACTCGAATAGTTGAAATGTTTGTGCAAAACGGTTTGTTTCATCGGATTTTACGTTATTGACGTCGATATTTGACGCACGAATGACAATTTGTTTATATGAATATACATAACAAAACGAATTTTGAAATAAACAGCTAACTTGGAATGCCAAGAATCCACTTCCATTGTGGTTCTTGAAAAAAAATGTGATAATGTGTGTAATTGAATTTAGGAACTGTCAGTGTGTGAATTTATGCTTTGTTAACTGACGGATATTTATCCCTAATCTATCTGAGTAAAAATACACAACTACAGTATACAATTATACTTTGTTCACCCTGATATTTCAGAAGTTGCAGTAACATTTATGTCTATGTTGTAAGTAACATTTATGTCTATGAGAAAATCCGTTGAAAACCCGAATTCAGGTTATGGTTTGAAAATATTGTATATTGTTTTCTCAAGTTACTCAACCCCGTACTCGAAAGTTCAAAAGTTTCTGTAAAGTAAATGATAGATAAAACAATAAAAATAAAAATGAGGAAAAAATTAAAGAATCAATAAAAGATTTCAAACCAAGTTACTTCACGACTGTATAGTTGAATAGGATAGCGACCGTTGAATAAGATTTAGATTGTCAAGTTGGCATAAATTCAGTGGAAATGTTGAAGAAATCGAATTGTTAAATTGTCGACGTTTCGAATCGTTATGTTTCACCTTCAGGAATATTTAGGGCGGCTTTCCGAATTAAAAAGGGTGAAGTAAATAGATTCGACATAAAATATAAATAAATGCACAGGTTCACGAAAAAATTTGACATAGACACGAAGTTTAGTTCATTTTGTTAATTTCTTCATGTCCGTGTCAACGTTTTTCGTGAACCTGTGTATGTATTTATATTTATATTGAATAGTAGTCCTGAAGATGAAACAATAAAGTTTCGAAACTTCAACAATTTATCAATGTGTTTTCTGAAAATTTCGACCGAATTCTCGCCACTCGACAATCGATTGTTAGTATCCATAATCGTCTTTGTGTGATGACTGGACTAATCCTCCGAGAGATGACTATTTATAGGTAGAAATATCGGTATTTCAATTAAGATACGGTACTAAAAATGGCGTATAGAGGAAGGTAAATTACGACGGTTGGTGGTAACCAATCATTATTTCTTTGACTTCATGTATATTCTTAGAACACGTTCAGCAGTAATCATTTTGTTTATCATTCTTGGCAATACAAAATTTGAACGTCAAATTTTCATACAGCCGAATTAAACTACATTACCCAATAAAATTGATGATCTTGATTTATGAATATTAAACCAAGTGAATTCATTCTGAGACGTAAAATTATATTTGTCCAGTTGAATAACGCCTTCGCAAACTTTTTATTCACTGTTTGGAGTTGCATCAACAAAATGGATTCCTATTTTCGGAGTTGAATTGAAAGTAAAAATGACTGAGATAAACTCCCGTGACATCGAAGTTTTCCATTGTAAATTTTCTCTTGGCGACTAAATGCCTTCTTCCTTCATATTAATTAGTTAATAGCAATTGCAATTTTTGTAAGTTGTCAGGACTGGTGATAGGTGAATTATTAGTCAGTCTGAAACAGCGTTTAAAAATAATAAAATTTATTAACAACACCAACTAAACGGCAAACAGAAAAATACAGTGTAACCTCGTGGCGAGTAGTATGACAATCAGGAATACCTCGGCGAAAACCCATAAGAGAATAAACAGTGACAATATGGTCGGGGTCATAAATATATTCGAGAAGGGTCAACCACTTGGGCCCTTGTCTTAATCCATCAAAGTGTTAACAATGAAACATCCCAAGTGGCTTCGTTCTAAATATTCATATGTTTTTCGGCAATAGACGGTCGGTTCTAGAGACAAAAAATGCTGAGTGAAAATTAAAATATAATAATAATAAGGCACACGGTTACCCATTTGTTTTATATGGATGATCTTAAACTTTATGCCTCTTGAGAGAAGAATCTCCATCAGTCCTTGAGGGTGGTGGAAGAGTACACGCATTCTATCGGTATGAAATTCGGTAATAGACAAATGTGCAATGGTCCATCTCAAAAGAGGACGATGCGGGGACTACGGTGAGGATGTGCAGCTCGTAGATGGAAGCATCCTACACCATCTGAATGCCGGAGAGACGTATACTCACATCGGGATGGAACAACGCCGCTCACAAGAGGTAACAGCAGTGAAAAACTCTCTCCGCGGCAAGTATCAGCACAAACTTCGACAGATCTGGTCATCGGAACTGTCGGGGAAGAACAAAGTTGCTGCAACAAATATGTTTGCCGTTCCAGTCTTACTCTACTCGTTTGGAGTAGTGAAGTGGACTCGGGAGGAGCTGTATCAATTCGACGTGAAGACACGAAACATGATGCATCTCTATAGGAGTTTGCATCCCAAATCGTACGTTATACGGTTGTACTTCTCCCGACAACAAGAGGCCCTGGACTTTTCAGTTTGGAGTGTCTACATGACAGAATGGTACTGGATACAGCCTGTAAAGTCGTCAGGAGTTCGGATCCCCTTCTCTGCATGGTCCGTGACCATGCAGAGAATTGGATCAGGAATTGGAGCATTTCTCTTTAGGGCAGCTGCCCGAGCAGCTGATAAACTCGGTATAGTTTTCGACATTGAAAGAGGTGACCACAACTCTGTCACCGAGTTGAAACCTGTTCAGCAAAAAGCTCAAATAAAAGCCGCAGAGATCACCTTACTTCTGCGGAAACACAATGATAAGCCACTGCATGAGATCCTCTTCAATAACATTGGGGACCTTGGCTTACCAAAGTGCCTGACGTTTGCTTTTCTCAGGTCGAGTGGGCTGAAGTCGGAAACTGAGGGGTTCATCATGGCATGTCCAGCATATGCGGTCTCGGTCTGTATCCATCGACATAACGCGGCCCTAAGAGTGCTATATTATCATCTACGGCACTCTTACGGTATTGACGAGACACCGGTGTTGCCCTACGCTCTGCCGAATTTATTGGAACTATTCGGTCCCCACCCTCAGGCTCATACAAGCTAATAAGCCTGATGTGGTCCTTCTCGACCACCAGAGCAAAACGATATTTGTCGTGGAGTTTTCAGTTCCTGGCGAGACGAATATCGTCAGAAAAGAGAAGGAAAAACGGATAAAATATTGAGATTTTCTCTTCGAACTCCGCAGACTCTATCCAGATCACTCTATCAATATGGTTGTTCTGATTATTGGAGTCCTTGGTGGAATTATGTCCTCTCTACTCTCGAATCTCAAAATCATACCGGCTAGCCGCACTAAGGCGGAATTCTTAGCCGCACAGATGTAGAAGGCTGTCATTCTTGGCTAACTGCGCTTGCTCAGCGCACATGATTCTCGGACCCAATGATCACTTACCCCACGGTGTGGGGAGTGGTCATTGGTTGATTATGCTGGCGCGCCCTCCCGAATGTATCGGGGCTTCGGGGGATAGGGCCTGACCAGCGTGTTATCGAAAATAAGCAAGATAATCACAGAAGTCATAGAAATCTATAGCTTTTTCGTGATAAGGATACATTGTAATTAACTGTATGAATACTGAATCTAACATTGAAAGATAATGAATGATGAAGTATTCAATAACCTTATTGACAGAGACAGTAGTTTCAGACAGAATACAAAATAGTTATACGAAAAACCCTACAACGTGCTTTGAAATCATTAGGTAGAATACATTTTTCTGCACGTCACTTCAATTTGATATTTTTCAATTCAGGGTTTGATGTACTTCACGTTATTTGCCAAACGTTCATCACTTTCAGACAAAGAAATGACTACACTTTTTCGTAACAGGAGGAGCATTGGTCATATGCGCCTGAAGATAGGAAGCAACGACCATCCAAAATAGAGAGAGAGACTACACTTTTTTCATATCGATGGATTCGATTGTTGAAACATTTTGGTTGAAGGCTATTATTTGTGCTAAAATATTAGCCATTCCATAAACAATTCATGTGACACATGGAATTCATGTGACATATCTTACAGTTATTCATTTTTGGAAATTATCATTTTCAGTGGAAAAAAATAATATTGACAATGTTGATTATGAGCATCAATTCATCATCATGAAAAAAATTGTTGAATTCGTCTGAAACTTTGTGGTTATGAGAAAATATGAAATACCCATTTCAGAGCTTCAATTTCAGGTGAAACCTTTAATCAATATCTGAGGAAACGAGTTGGAAATGAAGACGATTGCGGTGAAAATTTCCATTAAAATGAAAATACTTATCACCAATACTGACGTTGAACTTGACTGATAAGCAAATAATCGGTGTAGTACATTTGACGTCAGTTGTAAATGCCACTTGTAACTTCCATATAACACAATATAATAATGTGAAATTGCCGGTATTTGCTTTAGAATTAGCGACGTACTACGTTTTTCACATTTCATAAAATCATAGGAATTTTGAAGGAAGCATTACTACATACAACGACTTCCAAAAGGGCACATGACATGATGCACCTTTAGTGCAGGTAGAAAAAATGGAATGAATACGTGTAAAATGCCACGGATGTATTTGAAAGAATCCTGTATACGATATGTTAGAAAGAGATGGTGATTTCATTAAAATATTTTTTGGATTGATCTCTTGAGATGAATAAAACACGTGTTGCGCTTTTGTAAACTGTTGAGCTTTCTCAGGCTTTTCTCAGGCGGTAATGATCATTCATCAAGCTGGGAATTTTACACTAAAACAGTTAATTGTGAATACATATAGTTTTTGTCTTGGAACATTTTTACTATTTTGGGTTGTAGAATAATAATAATAAGTACTTCGGATAACTACCTCCTTTAAAGGCAACTCGTGAAAATGAAAATATCGCTTCATTGACTGACAGAAGTAACCAAATAACGTCAATGGTCCATGATCTACCTCTATATAGGGTACATCGTCAGTTAGCGGTATTTTGGAAAATAATAGGATTCACAACCTGAATATTGGGAAATACTGTTTTTGTAATAGGTNACATAAATAATCATCATCAAAATACTTCATTCTATCGTTTTGTAGGGGTTTCATTTCCAAAATGTTATACAAGGTGTTTGAAGTCGATGATTGATTCTAAAAATATAAAAATGGGTCAAAACTCTTCTTTTTTTAAACAGAAGTATCCTGAAATGCAGTATACTTCTAAAATCCCGAGATGATTCTGATTCATTTTTAAGAAACATTTCATATATGAAAAAATTAAATATGCATATGTCCACCATAAGACTATGAGCTACGAAATTTTCATTTCGAACAGTTACAGGAAGTTAATTAGAGCTATTAATTTGCCGTAATGGTTTCTATTGAAGACTGAATTTCAGATGAATAAATGATGAACTACAAAATGTTCATTCTAAGTGTTTCACACCAGGGCGAAAATTCAAAAATATTGCATTGTCTTTTCACACAAAATATAAAAACTATTACAAAATATCAAAATATCGTCGAACTGTTATTCACAGCACGACTGATTTCATAGTCATCTAAGGTATTGGATGAAATTTTCTATTTATCATTTATGAATACCATATCGTTATATACAATAGGAATGCTATGGAAACAAATGGAAGTATTTGTTGATTCATCAATGTTGTCATTTGTATAAATGCATTTCATGAATTTGTGAGCGAAATGGCTTGTTTAGGTCATACGAATGAATATTTTTTTATTTAATTATGATCTTTGGTGAATGTAATCGAATTATCGACTGGACATGCAGATTATTTGCCTAGTGACAACAACTCAAATTATTTTATGAAAGGTGGATTAAAAATAATGGGTTGTATTTTGGCCAGCACGTTTTCCCGATCTGTAACCTATATACTATCATATATGAGAACTATCGGATCCTGCCACAAATAAGGAAAATATGGTTAAAAAAGTTTTACAAGCATTCAACGCCCTATATATGCCATTGAAATCAGTGGTGCTCCAAATAACAATTTAATAAAGAGATTTAATGAATAAATAAACTGATGGATGTAGCCGTTACTATGTGGTAGGAGATCATGATGAAAAGAGAAATGAAAATGTCTATGTTTTTTACCACTTTTATTTGTAACTAACGTATGAGTGATACGAACTGACACCAAAGCTATAATTGCATTATTGTGGTTGGGGGAGAATATTAGATCATTATAAAAAGCAATAATGAAATGAAATGTTTCTAAACTAAATAGTTATAGGAAAAACACTACAATGTGCTTTGAAATCATTAGGTAGAATACATTTTTCTGCACGTCACTTCA
This sequence comes from Leptinotarsa decemlineata, assembly GCF_000500325.1. Classification (NCBI taxonomy): domain Eukaryota; kingdom Metazoa; phylum Arthropoda; class Insecta; order Coleoptera; family Chrysomelidae; genus Leptinotarsa; species Leptinotarsa decemlineata. The sequence goes on from NW_019290230.1 coordinate 80,940, forward strand.
ATTTGATATTTTTCAATTCAGGGTTCGATGTATTTCATGTTATTTGCCAAACCTTCATCACTTTCTGACGAAGAAATGACTACACTTTTTTCATATAATAATAATAATCGTCTTTATTGTTTTCTAGCTGTAGTTACATACAATTATTTAAATAGGTAAATTACAGAGCTAGTTGCTGATTTAACAAAAGGCGAAGTTCAACTCACTTAGCACAAGTGCTACTGAGTTGTTCTTCCACTCAACCTCAAAAAGATTCTACCTAAGCTAAAACAAGCATGCTGGAGAAGACGTCCATTGCTGAGACTTATTCTGGTCTCATAATGATGAAAAAAGTATAGGGTTGGGCAGTTTATACTTAAATTTGGCTTTCGAACAGAAGGAGTTTAAATCTTTTCCGTAAAACAGAAAGTTCTGAATTTCTTATTTCTTTTGGTAACAGGTTGATCACTTGGCATATTTTATAGATAAAAGATCGCTTGAAAAATTCAGTTTTATAACTAGGTGGGGTAAGAGTACCCTTAAATCTGATGTTCAGATGTTCTGATGTTCAGAACATCAGTACGAAAAGTGATTTTTCTGTACAGATAAGGCGGCGTTTTGGTTTGTATAATTTTGTTATATAAACTAGCAGCATTCAATATCCGTCTATTTTCCATTGTGATCCACCACGTATCCCGTAACTTATTGGATAATATTTGATAATTCCTAATTCCGTGAATGAGCCGTAGACACGAGTTTTGTACTTTCTGTATTTTCTGAGCATACTGTTTGGTTGAACATGGCCCATATAAAGTATCCGAGTAGTTGAAGCGCGATAACACCAGTGCATCACAGAGAGTTGTTTTCGTCTGCTTCGTGAGTATGTGTCTGTGTTCATAAATAAGTTTCAACGAAGAATATGCCAGTTGTATTTATTTGTTTATGTGTTTTTCAAACCGCAAGTCAGAGTCGATTATAACTCCAAGATTTTTGCATTTATTTGTGGGTTGTAAAGGAACATTATCAATCGTGATTGTAAGAAATTCACTTGTTTTCTGGCGATTATTTTTTGATCCGAAAAGGATGATATTCGATTTAGTGGCATTCAGTAGTAGACAGTGATCTCTTGCCAACTCAACAAATGACTCGAGATCATTGTTAATAAGCGTACATGCATTTTCTTTACCTTGAGGGAGAAAGCTATGATAGAGTTGAGTGTCATCAGCATAAAGGTGAAATTTACAGTGTTCTAGACTACGCAACATGTTTGATGAATAAATTGTAAACAATAGTGGACCCAATATTGAACTCTGTGGCACACTTGACTTAAGTTTTAGATAGTTTGAATAGATTCAATGGATTCGATTGTTGAAACATTTTGGTTGAAGGATATTATTTGTGCTAAAATATTAGCCATTCCATAAACAATTCATGTGACATATGGGATTCATGTAACATATCTTATAGTTATTCATTTTTGGAAATTATCATTTTCAGTGAGAAAAAATAATATTGACATTGTTGATCATGAGCATCAATTCATCATCATGAAAAAAATTGTTAAATTCGTCTGAAACTTTGTGGTTATGAGAAAATATGAAATACCCATTTTAGAGCTTCAATTTCAGGTGAAACCTTTAATCAATATCTGAGGAAACGAGTTGGAAATGAAGACGATTGCGGTGAAAATTTCCATTAAAATAAAAATACTTATCACCAATACTGACGTTGAACTTGACTGATAAGCAAATAATCGGTGTAGTACATTTAACGTCAGTTATAAATGCCACTTGTAACTTCCATATAACACAATATAATAATGTGAAATTGCCGGCATTTGCTTTAGAATTAGCGACGTACTACGTTTTTCACATTTCATAAAATCATAGGAATTTTGAAGGAAGCATTACTACATACAACGACTTCCAAAAGGGCACATGACATGATGCACCTTTAGTGCAGGTAGAAAAAATGGAATGAATACGTGTAAAATGCCACGGATGTATTTGAAAGAATCCTGTATACGATATGTTAGAAAGAGATGGTGATTTCATTAAAATATTTTTTGGATTGATCTCTTGAGATGAATAAAACACGTGTTGCGCTTTTGTAAACTGTTGAGCTTTCTCAGGCGGTAATGATCATTCATCAAGCTGGGAATTTTACACTAAAACAGTTAATTGTGAATACATATAGTTTTTGTCTTGGAACATTTTTACTATTTTGGGTTGTAGAATAATAATAATAAGTACTTCGGATAACTACCTCCTTTAAAGGCAACTCGTGAAAATGAAAATATCGCTTCATTGACTGACAGAAGTAACCAAATAACGTCAATGGTCCATGATCTACCTCTATATAGAGTACATCGTCAGTTAGCGGTATTTTGGAAAATAATAGGATTCACAACCTGAATATTGGGAAATACTGTTTTTGTAATTGAATGAATTTGAATGTAATTTGAATGTAATTTGAATGTAACAGTCTATATAAACAAATCTATTGGACAGAGACAGGCTTGTCTGACTATCAGTGGTGCCATCAGTACCACACCGTCAGCGGCCATGGAGATGCTTCTAGATCTACTTCCTCTCCACATTTTTCTGGAAAGAGAGGCTAGATGGACTGCACACAGACTTGTGCACATTGCCAATTGCACAAATCAATTCAATGCAGAGTGCAACAGACTATTGATTGACATTGGAAGTCACAGCATTCTGGAAATGACCTCGGACTTTATGCCTCCAACGGTCAACTACGAACTGCCTTATAAAGTACTATTCCCGAGTAGAGAGGACTAACTTCTCTGCTCTTGACGAATCTTCTTTCAAAATTTGAATATCTGACAGTGTTTGAAATATATCCAAAAAAAAGAACATCTCATTCCTCAAAAAGAAAGTGTATGATATAAAATGGCACTTGTGAACTAGTATGTACATATTCGAACGTAAAATCATCGTCATTATAGTTTAGTCGGTAACAATTATTGAGTTAATTATCAGTAATAATGAACATTTGACCGATTATTCCTTTTAAGAACCCATTAGTTCTCTCTCACATTTGTCACGTCGTACAGTCTTCACTTCAAAACACAACAATTATACTGACAAGGCTAGCAGATCATGTTAGACATTTCTAGTATTGCATTGATAATGTACAACCAAGAAATCGGGATTGAATTCGCTGTATTGAAAATGATACATTCATATTTGTATGACTGTTTTTTTCTCCTATTGAAAAACCAGTTCCTTCTGATTGAAATATTTTTGATTCAGTTCGTTGTAACACTGCGCCACCTGCAGACAAAGTCCGTAAACAACTCGACAAACACACTCCGGGGTCGAAGACAAAATAATGAACATTTTCTGGAGAGGTGCTTATGATATGTCCAAGTTCAGGTGAAATCACCTCACCATTGCCCTTGATGTGAACCTACGACTTTGTAATGGAAGACGTTGCACACTTTACTTCAGCTTTCTACGCGGCATCAGCTGGAATAACTCCAAAATACTACCTCCATCGTCACAGTCAACGCATACAACACTGAAGTTGCCTGTCACAGAAGACGACGAAACGTTTGCTACAATAAATTCTATTCCACCACGGCTTTCCAGCTTGGATTTTGATCTCTCCGAATCTTCCGTTATAAAAAAGCTGTAATTTCAAGAAGTAATATGGGTTCGAATAACCCCACGGGATCGGTCAACACGCGGATAAATCAGTTATATTCTGTAGCTCACGCGAACAAAATTGACTGCAGAAGCTATTAAATCTGTTTCAAAATCTTTTTTCCGTTAACCAGCTGTAGCACCCTTACGAACGACAACCCTCAGAAGTCGAAACTTGTGCGAGCTAACGATTAACGAGGTCTTACCTTTCAACGAGTGATTCCTAACACGGGTATATAAAGAAAATCTGTAATGACCGCCGTAATGATACACTTTTACTTTACTTTTTTTCACATTGTGGAAGCTGAAAATATCAAAAGGAAGTTTCTGGATTGTGAATTGAATGTCAATTCAGACATACACTATAGAAAAATACTTATGACGATATGTGGAATATGTCGATATATGTTGGATTCCATTCCGTGTAGAGAAAAGTGATTCTCCACTAATTCCCGATTCGAACTTGGTTAACAATGATTTCACGTAAACTCTTTTCAAAAGAATCAAGCTTGAAAATTTTTGTAGAGAAGAAGAGAATCCCAAACCTTCCTTCGATGTTGGGTTTTGGTGGACGACTCTAGTAAAGTATATGGATTTTTCTGGATAAAATCTCGTAACTTGAGGTGTTTTAAGAAGCGGAAGTCCATGTACCTATATGAGCAATATTTCGAAAAATATCTAATTTGAGTTTCATAATGATGCCTTCACCATTTCAGCCACTCAAACAAATTAATTTACGCAAACAGCATAATTTTGCATCTCGACATCACTATGATAGATAATGTCACATTAATCTTTTCAGAGGATGAACCATCGATGGATGGAATACGGAGTATCAGATTTCATTACATATGGTTGCGGAAAATTTTGAATTAATTCAGTTAATTACGAGCCCAAAAGCGAATGGAATCACTCTTGAATTTATTCGCATACCTTAACTTTAAATTTATTGGAGGACATTAAACAGATTTTGAAAAAAATCGACTAACGAAACGAAGATTAACAGAATGAGTTGCAATGTTCGGACGGAAAAATTGAACCATCAATCAATTATATGGAAATGTTCATTATGAAAGTCGACCTGTCTGTAAGCTGTTTGATGAAATTGATTACTTTTATACTGGAAGTGCCTCATTCACTGTTAATGTATGTGTTATTTACTTATAGTTTTTATAAGTGAATTATACCCAAACAGCAGAGAACACAATACATGTAAATAGAGTAGCATCAATTACTCAGGTAAACTTTCAGAAAATATTCAAAATTACTTTTCTACATACAAAATAACAACAGCTGTCATAAGTAATAATAATTTAGACAGGTACATAAAGAATAGAATATAATAGAATAGAATATATAACCTAGCTTTCAGATTTCACATGTTTTTTTATACTTGATAATGTGGTAAAACCCGAAACCGGTCGTGAAAATAGAAAACACTTGTGGAAATCAGGCAAAGGTGTTTTTATTTATTTCATTAAAGTCACTGGTAATATTTTTCACTTGAGTGATTAACTAGGCTCCATTGAATTTCAAAAGGACACAAGAAACTCAGTATCTACAGGAAAAAGTTCTAGAGAATTAGAACAATAACAGTTCGAAACCAAACAAATCCTCATTTGAATTGAGGTCTATGAAAACAAAACTGACAAAGGCCCAAACACTGTGAAGGATATTTTGGTTACCCTTCAAAGTTAATGTTACTGTCAATAACCAAAAACTATTGTATAATCATAATTTCATTGTGAACAGGAGCCCCTGAATAAACCCTAGGCTTGCTTTATTTCATACAAAAAAAAGGACATCCTCCTGATTGAAGATCCAAACATCACAAGCAATGTTGATAGTCTGGAACATCTGGAAGTCTCTTTTATTCAGATACTCAGAAAAAGTGGTCGACTAATTCAACCCACTAGTGGGTCGCGACCCATTGTTTGGGAACCACTGCTGCAATGAAACACATGTCGCGGTTTTGTAAACTGTCCAACTCCACAATGATATTGATACGTTATGGCATTCCATTAAGTATCACCGAGAGATATCGCTTGTTGAAATATTCTTCCATTTCACTGGACGTGACATTTTTTATTCCTGTTTTCATTTTGAAACATTCTCTGGTAATTTTTAGATTAGTAAATTTTGAATGTGAATGAGTTCAAAAACTCAGTTACTTCAGAACTACTCACTGATACGAGTTAAAATTTGAGATAAATCACTATTCATTTAACATTAATTTGCGTTTATACTTCCCGTACACCACTGTCTATGTGTCAGAAAAAGTTATTGTTTTAATAAGAAGAGAGGTATATACTGAACATGTTCACGGTCAAACCAGTTACAATCTGCATTCGCAGCATCACTGGACCTTGAAAACTATCCCATAAATATAAAGAAACAAAAGAACAAAAGCCACTATGGAATCGAGGAGTTTAAACCGGAAAGCTAAAAGAATACGTACTAAGATAACCATCAGCTCACCATGTTTTCGACTAAGATCACAATACGGCAATAGCCTATTGACTCTTTCAAATTATTTCTTTTGAAAATCTCAAAAATTTTTCGCCACTTCTGAATTATTATGTCTTTAAAAAAAATCTGTTTTTAAAATCTGTTTTTCCGTTAACCAGCTGTCGCACCCCTACGAACGACAACCCTCAGAAGTCGAAACTTGTGCGAGGTAAGGATTAACGAGGTCTTACCTTTTAACGTGTGATTCCTAACACGGAACATATCTACGTATAGTTGTAGGAAAAAATTCTCGTTAGGTGTCAAAAAGATGAGGTGTGATATGAATACAGAAAATAATGCACAGACCCAAAATTAGTACATCGATGGAAATTGGAACATCCAAAATCACATGATCCAGGTGGAAAAATTCGAACTGACCAAATTCGCCAACAGAAATAAGGAAAATGAAATGAAATGATTGATTGAATGAAATTATTTTCGTGTTTTTTCAGATGCTATAGGAAGTTCAATATATTCATTATATATTCCTGGCAATTAAGTGAAAGGAAAAAATCTTGAAAATGACAAAATGTTTATTTCATGCTGTTCCATTCACATTTGATAGCAATTCGTTAGCTGCAGGGATCTGAAGGTAACCAGTTCTCTCGTAGGTGAACACTGATTTGAGTTGAAAATTGAACTATGGAGGAAGTATCATTCCAATGTACTTTGATAATATATAATCGACTAATGAATATCAAGTATATTCAAGATCCTCAGACGTGTCTAGTATAGAGTTCAGACACGCCTGAAGAAGCCATTGTATGGCGAAACACGTGCTGCGTTTTTATATATTAAAGAATAATTTCCTTTCTTATCTGACGAGTTTCGTGAACCATATTTACTGGAGAGCCATTTAGACAAATAATATTACTTTGAATCTGTCTGTTTAAATCTGTTTTTCCGTTAACCAGCTGTCGCACCCCTACGAACGACAACCCTCAGAAGTCGAAACTTGTGCGAGCTAAGGATTAACGAGGTCTTACCTTTTAACGTGTGATTCCTAACACGTGTGAATCAAATGAATACATTGGTTACCTCAAGCATTTTATGCACATTATACAGGATTTTTTTTAGCTGATCACACTATTGCTATCTCGAAAACGGCCCTGCAAGGTTGGTTGAATTGGACAACCGTTTCCTATTTTGAGGAATACGAATAATCAAATTTCAATATCAATGGTTGTTTTTGATATATTCACCAAAAACTAGAATTGTCGAATTTCGTTTTTTGGCTACACAGCCTTCACTTCGAATGGTGTAAAAAAAGGCAGAAGAACTTTCAATAGCTACTATTATTTAATATCATATGATTTAATTTGCAATGCGACGTTTCGTTCATCACGATTGTATACACGAACCTGTATTCTAATATATAAGTAAATTTATTATTACAGTGGCTAAATCGATAAAAAACTAGAGGTCCATATATGCAAAAATAAAGTTGATGATGAAATCAACGTTGCATTGCAAGTTGGTTTATATCAAGCAAGGCAAATCCAGCAAAATTGCAAAAAAAAACATCAATTCGTAGTTAATTAGTTGCTACTTAGTTACCAAAACAACGATTTTGTTGCTCGTGCCGATTCCTAGAAATCGCAAATAATGCTTTCGTGATATCAAGGTAGCAAAAGGTATGAGTATACTCCTGGTGAGGAACAAATTTGAAACACTTTTTATTCTAGGAAAAACCAGTTTCAAAATAGTAAGAACGAGGAAAATTAAAAAACAAATGAAAATACTCAAGGTGTATTTGAGTCCCCTTCAGGTGAGCAACAAATTCATAATACTCCGTATTCCAGAAAATACCGTTTTCAAGATAGCAAGAACAGAAAGAATTTGAAAAAAAAATTTAAATCGGCTGATCAAGGCCAACTATTTTGTTGCTGATTCTCGGAGTATATTTGAGTACCCTCCTGATGAGCAACAAATTTGAAACGCTTTTTATTCTCAGAAAAAAAAGTATCAAGGTAGCAAGATCGAGGAAACAGAAAAAAAAATTTAAATCGGTCGATCGGTTTCAACTATTTTGTTGCTGATACTCAAGGTGTATTTCAGTATACTCCTGGTGGGCAACAAATTTGAAACACTCTTTATTCTAAGGAAAACCAGTTTCAAAATAGCGAGAACGTGGAAAATAAAAAAAATGAAAATCGGCCGATCGATTTCAACTATTTTGTTGCTGATACTCAAGATGAGCAACAAATTTAGAACATCTCAAAACCCAGGAAAAACCAGTTTCATGATAGCAAGATCATGAAAAGTTAAAAAAAAAAATTNTTTGTGAGGTTTGCAGAGGTTTGCTTGTAGATTTATTTGCTGTTCTCCAAACAGAAATAAGATGGTGCAAATGTGAATAAATGACACTGAAATATATATTTTTTGAAAATTTGTGAGGTATAAAGTTTCTAATCTTTTGAACATTTCCAATGAGAGTAAATTAATTGAAAATAGTAAAGATCAAACTCCAGTAGGTACCTGATAGATCGCGAGTATACAAGTTGACTTGTGGTTCTTGCCCAAATGTTATTCGGACAAACCGGAAGATTTTTTTCAAAAAAATGAAAGAGCATAGAAGGAGATTTATGAATGGGAAGACCAATTCAATATTTACGAACCATATTTTGACAGAGGGGCACAAGTTCAATCATGATTATGACGTATTGCATTTGGAAGGAAAGGTTCAAAACTCATCTTTTTGGAATGTTTAGAAATCAATAGGTTCAAAAATTCAGGTACATTGCTCAATGATCAAATGGATTTGAATTATTATCCTTTATTGCATTCAGTTTGCAATGAAAAAATTGGTAATCAGAATAGATCTTGAAAGTAGGTGAAATGATTGCATAAGTAAAAATTGTATTCGTTATTCTGCAGTTTCATTAGTTGTTTCTAAACAACTAAATAGTTCAGGTGAAGAATTCATCATGTAGAAATTTGTCAACTATTATTAGTCATAATGATTGAAATTACTATAAAAGCACGACATTCTTATATTTGATGTTTTCTTATTTTCTCTGAAGGTCCCTCAGTCTTCATGAATTGATGGTGAAGAAGAAAGCCAAACATTTCCTTAAAATGAATATTTTCAATAAAAATAACCTCAAAGCGTTATTGCCTATACTAAATGAGCATATTTTTACCGTACTACTTGAAAAATGCTTTTCTGATACAACTCTTGAATATTTTCAGTTAGAATTACCTGTTGAGTTTCCTTTCTACCCTTCTTCACAGATTGTGAAAGTTTTCATAATTTTTGTTTTCTCATGTTCCGAAAAGTGTTTCTTCTTATGATTTTTCATCAGTATTCTCATATTTATTCAAATAAAGGAGTGGGCCATAAAATGGCGAATTATGGCATTAATTTATGAATAGATGCAAAAAATGATTTATGCTTAATTTCGCATCGAATCATGAGACCTCCTTAGTGTTAATATTATAGAAACTAATTAACAACCCAGCGGTAATGAAATTCATACAGCCAAACTCCATTCGCTGCTATGTACGAATCATACACTTTCAAATACCTATTAGCGTCAATTCAGATAGTTAAGACCAATCTTGTATAATTTCTTACACTTTATTGTCCTTGATAGTCAATCGGTGTACAAAAATGTACTATACGGACAATCTAAAGACGTTTTTTGTCATTTTCAATTATAGAGAACAGGTACCTTTTAATGCTTATCTAATGCTGAAAATTTATTCCGGGTATGCTAAAATTCAATATTATGTCATAATTCAAGCAGATCACCTGAAAGGTTAAACAGCAGTCAAGGTCACCGAATATTTAAAATTTTTCCATACACTACTTCCGTGAGTAAATGTAATTTTAGATTCATTCGGTATTTGATGTTTAACTGAATCAGAAGATGAAGATGAATTGTTCCAATTCTATAAAACTTTCATCTTTTTTAATTTACCTCAGTAGCAAGAGAGGGTGTAGTAATGTTCAATCAGCAACTAGTACCCAGCAACTAGTATGTGCAACAAGACGTCTAGTATAATGCTAGACCTATTGTCATAATCACAAAATACTAATAACATTTTGTGAGTTCATTAGATGTATCGCAAAATTCCAGTTTGGTATTGATTGCGTGAAAATGAGTTTCAACAAACCATAAACAAACCCATTTCTTACCAAAAAAAAATTGTTTCATTGAACTAAATTTGAAAAAAAAAGACAATTATATTTTTCTTGCTAACTAATTGGTAGTCTGAACTATAAAAGTTAATTCATAATTCAGACTTAGCTAATCTGTTTGAATCAAAACCGTTATTTTCATGATACAAAGTGATTGTTTCCAATCAGGTGATACAAGTCAATATTTACTATCTGCATTTAATCAAGATTAATTCGAGTGGAATGGATTTACTTCCTATTAGAAGGAGTTGAATGATTTCGAAGTGCTATTAATGTCTTTGTATGTATATTTTAACATCTTATTGAAACTTCGTTTTCAACATGAGTGTTATGTTGTTCTCTCTCACTAGATTTAATTCATTCATTTCATTCATTCATAATGTTGTATTAATGCTACACACAAATATATAAAACTATGTATATGACCCGTAAAACAATTTTATTTATTCTTATAATAACTGAAACTACTTTAAACCCTTTGAAGTCAGAATTATTTATTTTTCTAGATTCTATCTTTTTTAAGTGAATTTTAGTTGATTATGGGTTAATTGATGGAAATCTGTGATCAAAAAATTTTCAGGTTTTCAGTTTGGAGTTTGAAGGGTGGTTTCGGTATGAAACCACTAGGGAATAAAAAAACTACATTTGAAAAATTTATAATTTATTAAATCAAATCACAATCCTTGCTAAATAGTTATGAAAAATCCGGAATGGTTTCATTTAATTTCTAGCAATCACATTATTTTTTATGAAAACATAAAAAACAGTTTTTTTTTGTCGTTCAGACATAAACCTACGTCACACCTGAAACGGACATTTTATAAATGATACAGTGTGATCATTCATGTCTTACCTGGAATACATCCACCTAGTTCAGTGAGGAGAATTCTTGGTACTGCAATATACACATCTTCTTGATGTTCCATGAAGTGGCATGTGGGCACAAGAATCATACCTTATTTTTTGTGGTACAGAAGTTTTATAGGACTTATGGGCAGTTGAGAACGGTCGTCCTTTTTTTGTTATATTTTCTTCGGCATTTACCCAAATTATCAATGTCTGATCTTTTCTTGAAAATTATGTAGGAATTGACTAATGAAATGTCGAGAAGGTACCAAAAAATACGGTGCCACCATTTCTTGGATTTTTGGTCCAATTCATAAATTGATTTCAACATATCCAACTTGTCTACATAACTCATATGTTTATTGTACTCAACTACCATAGTAGGACAATCAATGCGGTGCGTGGAACCATCTTTCTGCTTTCAATTTGTTCCAGTATTTTGACTGAGATCTGAATAGTTACTCGAACACCTTTGCGATCCATTCATTTGAGATAAGATAAACCATCTTTAGTAACTCGCCATTCAGAATCTCCCCGATTCATATGTTTGTCCTCGCGGATATCAGTGGGTAAATCTCTTCTTCCTCGTCTAACTGTACCATTAGCATATATGAATTCACTCTGTAATTTTTCTGAAGAGGCACAGAATCGAAATAGTTGTCGAAAAATATTCGTTGGCCTTTTCCCACCAATGTTCGTGTCAAATCGTATATGACTCGAGCGCCTAAATCTTTTCCAGCTGAATTACCTGCTTTTCCTGTATAGATTTGGAACTGACAAGCAAATCCAGACTCATCAGCACGAACCCATACTTCATAACCACGTTTGATGGGTTTCTGAAGCATATATTGTTTTAGGCTGCTGGACTGATTCGTTGATGGTTTATAAGTGGATTGAAATGTTTCAGAAAGTTTATCTATCATTGGTCTCAGTTTGTTTAACTCATCGAAGTAAGGAGATTTTCTTTCAGGGCATACAGAATTGTCGTTCAAGCGCAAGTGCGTCAGTAACCAATCAAAACGATCTCTTGGCAACACCGAACTAATGAAATTATCTCTCAGAACTATACTAGAAGACCAGAAGTCACGATAACTAGGAAGCTCCTTTATTCCCATCAATAAGTTTATCGCAAAAAATTTCTGAATTTCTTCATAATTTGTAGGAATAAAGGCTGATGTGTTTCCATATTTTTGAAGGGCATATAAATTAGTGTGGAATACAATATGCTCAATTAAATTTCTGGGCAATTTTCAACATTTGCAGTCCAAATTGTACTCTTCGCTAATTCATTTTGTCTTACAGTGGAAATCGGTATATCATCCTCACTATCCCAAACATTTTCATCCTGAGAATTGTCTATATCCATAGGCAAATTCATTATATCAAATAAATTATCAGAATTGTTAGATAAAACTGGAACCTCTTCTTCTTCATTTTCACTTACGTCCCCTAATTCAGACTCAACATCTGACGGTACTTCTTCAATCATTATGAAAAGATCATCAATATTCAATCGTTCTAATTTTTCGATAGAGAAAAGATTTTTTTGACCTGAAAAGAAAAGTCCGTATTTCCTGGTGGTTTCGCCACAAAACCAACAAATTGTTTACGAGAAAAAGACAATAAACACCTAAAAACTGTCTTGTGATAATTATTACTGACAATAATCAACTATAGAGAAAATAACTATGTAGATACATACCTGCCATTATACCATATAATATAAAAAAACGTTCTTGAAAACTATCCAACACAACACCACGTGGTATCGAACAACACAATCACTACTGCACATGAATACACATGTTACAGTAGATGATTTTTCACTGCCGATCAAAGGAAGCTTGGTACATCACGTGATGTCACTTGGTTTCACCGGATAGCCCGTCGGCTACTGGGAAAAAATTCATTTCTAGGGGGTTTCACAGTGAAACAACTAGAAAACAAAGAGTTAATAAATATGTTACTGGTATTATCGATAAATTTGATTTGAATTATTTGACTTTTCCCAAAGAATCCTAATTTTTCAGGAGACTATGATAAAATGGTTATATATTCGTCATAGGGTTATATTTTTAGGAGTGATCAATTTTTTGGGAAGGAAAGTTTTTGGCTGTCTACTACTCCATCTTGATACAAAAATTCTTCCAAAGAAAGAAAGGAAGTAGTCATTTTCATAAGAAGTAACTCTATACATAGTAGATGATTGGATCATGCAAAGAAGTAACTTTCAGACACAAAGTGGAAGAAAAAGTCCTCCTGAAACAACTACTTTCATAAAAACATTTAATTACACGAAAGAAAAATAAGTTTGAAAAAAATACTTTTATATGAATACTGAATTAAACAAAAAACACCTTTCTCTACTCAGTTAGTGTTCCAAACATTCGCTATGGAATTGAATCAGATATCATTCACAGGATTCCTACACAATATACTGAATGAAATGTAAATTTCACTTACATGGAACATTGTCATCCTCACTGGTTCTTGAGTACCAATCTGTTGGATAACGTTATAAGAAAAAACACATGATTTTTTCATAAATTGCGACGGAATGAATTTGATCTATTCATGTCATCGATGACATCGTAATGACATTCATTAGCTCATTCGAATAAATCCCAATCGAAGGAATTTTGTTTAAATGGAAAGGGTTGAATTTTGAGAATGATTAATTTTCGGGAAAGAAAGCTTTTGGCTTTCTACTACTACATGTTGATACAAAAAATCTGGGAATCTACCAAAGAATAGAAGGAAGTTGTCATTTTCAAAAGGAGTAACTCTATACATAGATATGTAGAGCATGCAAAAAAGTGACTTTCAGACACAAAGAAAAAGTCCTCCTGAAACAGCTACTTTCATATAAACATTGAATTACACGAAAGAAAAATTCTTTCGTAAATGATATCTGATTCAATTTTCTAGCGAATGGTCGGAATACAAACTGAGAAAGCAGAAGTGATTTTTGAATGATTCAGTGTATTTTTTTCGAAAGAAATTTTCTTCCGTGTTTATATAGAAGTAGCTGTTTCAGGAAGACTTTCTTTCAGTTTGTGTCTGAAATTTATTTCTTTGTATGATCTACACATTTACTTCTATTGAAATTTAGTGTTATTATTCTCAAGTTCATACACATAATCGAATAAATCTTAAGAAAATAAACCACAAGACATGGTAATTATTCATATTGGAATAAATAAACAAAATGAAAACATGTTAATATTTCAATATCAACAGAAACCAATTTCTATGAAAAATGGAGTGATCATGTACTTGGGAACATTTTCAGTAAAATTTTTATGTTCATTTCTATATTAATTATTCTAAGTGTTTATATTATTATGAGTTTTATTGAAACTTGTAACTCATACTGAGAGGACGAAATCAACTGAATTTTGACTTCGAGATGTAGTAGAACACCGCCAATTTGTTCTATTATAATTATATTCAAATCATATCTCAGTATACATAGTAATTTAGTTTGTTCAAGACATTACATTTTGGGAAAGGAAGGCTTTGGCTTTCTACTTCTCCATTCGCTTATTTGATTGAATCCCAGCTATAGGAATCATGTAAAGATTAGAAGGAGAATATTTTTAGGGGATATTGGTTTTTGGGAAAGAATGATATATGATTCGATTCCATAACGAATGTTTGGAATGGAAAAATGTGTTTTTTTTGTACAATTCAATGTTCTTATAAAAGTAATTTGCAAAGTATTTTTCTTTCATGTTATTCAATGTTTAAGTTGTTTTGAGAAGGGGTTTTTCTTCCAGTTTGTATCTGAAAGTTACTCATTTGCGTGAACTATACATGTGATGCCCTGATTGGAACCTTTGTAACACCAAACTCTCATTTTCAACACCTCGATACGTGTTTCAATAACCAAGTGATCAGAGGAAGTAGTTTAATCTTCCTTTTGAAGATTGGTGTTGGGATTAAAACTCAAGTAACATTTATCTATACATCTCTTTATGGCGGTAACTTCTTGAAATTGATTGCTTTCTTCTTTTCTTCGAAATATTCCTACATTTTTGTACGAAGAAGGAGAAGAGGGAAGCCACAACCTTTCTTTCTTTCCCAAAAATCAGTCTCTTCTAAAAATATGCCCCTTTCAATTTGAACATTGAAGTTTGTTATTCTAGTACTTCAACTTTCATTTAAAAAAATATTGTTCTCAATTCTTTTGGCGTATTACCAAGTAGTTTCAAATGAAAGAAAGTGAAAAAATGAGAAGATGTAGTTCCTCATATCACTAGATACGGTTGAAAATATGGTTCAAACAATGTACTGACATATTTATATTACATAAGATCCGTTAGAGATTAAAAACACGTGTCTCCCATGACGAAACTAGGCCCACATTTGTGCATATCAGGGAGACAACTCGATCTGGATAGCTCAGTGTCTATAATCTCTTGATTCAGCCGCTTTTGCAACGATTAGCACAAATGAAACCCGAAATAACCTAAACAGTTTATTTCAAACAGGCTATGCCTTGCTGATGTAATCACTAAAACATTATCGTCATCAAAATGTTAGGCTCGTGCTATACGAGTATGTGAAATCAGTGGCGTGCCAGTCGAATTTGAAATAACTTCACTATCTGAAATATATTTTCAGTTACATAATATAGTATAACAGTGGAGTACCTTATATCAATGAGTGAAAATGATTCATTGTTCTTCCTTATTTTTGATATAATTAAATAAATAAATAATATTCATTCACGTAGGAAAGAAGAATACAGAACAATGTAGTAAGAAGATTAAGTACTTGATAAGTGTTTTCAACACTCGTTTTGGGAAAATACAATGCAATATAATTTATAAGTAATAAACATACTGACTGACAATTGCAGAAATATGAAAAAATCCAATGAGAATCAAACTTCTCTAAATCTAAAAATAAATATTTACAAATCATTCGCACACACATATACATATATGTGACTATAAATTAATACAATGGTTGATGCGCATGAGTGATATAAGATTGTTTGTACGGCATTTAAATGACACAAATGTTATAAGCGGTATGTAAATGGACAAATGGATAATCCTGATGTACTAATATATGAAATGAGGTTCTATTGTAAAGTAATAACAATTTTGTTTTTTTACACATTTTTTACATTAATAAAAACTTCATTTCAAATATTTTTTTTGTCAACAAAATCAGAAATCGTTTGTCTTGGCTCTCTGCATATAAATTGCCTCAATGACTTGATGAAAATAGATTCCAAGTCATTCATAAAATTTATCTTATCTTATCTTAAATTTTGAATCATTTTGATCGTGAGTTACTTCACAGTGTAGAGCAAATAAAATAACCAATGTCAAGATGGCAAAAGAGAAAGGCGGAGGTAGGATACTGGCCAAAGTCAGTTGATGAAATATATGAGTTGAGGTAAGAGTTGAATTTTTCACTTCAGATGATAAGTTGATCAGAAAGGTTTCAGCTATTTTTTGTAAAAAAAGCCTAATGGATTTTTTGTATAATCTGTAGGTAATATCATAAATATGCAATGCCTGAATAGTAAGTTTTTATGCGTCCATAATATTATTGTTTTTGTGTGTTCCTAAGATTGCTAATATATTTATTCAGCTGTCTATGACAGATAGTTTTCTGCCCTACCCTGAAGCTTGTTCTCTAAAAATTGAATACTATGTACTGTTTTTTTCTTGATTCATTGCTATCCAGTAATTTTTAACTAATTTGGAATCTACCTGTGCTTTCTCTCTATATTATTATGAGTTCTGTGGCATCTTCACCTTTTATCTGTTTAAAAGCAATCTGTTTAAAATCTGTTTTTCAGTTAATCAGCTGTCGCCCCCATACGAACGACAACTCTCAGAAGTTGAGAAACTTGTGCGAGAAAAACAAATTGTCAATATTGATAAGAGCAGGACCTTGTCATGTGGTGCATCGCACTTGATATTTTCCTGGTTACTGGTGTGTAAATAGCATTCGTATAACCTGAGCAAGCGTTGGTCATCAATTTTCATGCCTTAAAATTTGCGAAAAGTCATCTCAATTCGTAAACATAAGCAACTCAAGCTATTTTCTATATAGAGTTCTGCAAGCTTCTATCATTACTTGGAAAATAATTGACGATTTCTAATACACATTCAACATCTGATAGCTGATTAATGTATTCAGGAGTTCAGATAGACTACCAAAATATAAGTAAAATCAAAGTGAAATGATCTTCCACCTGTTTAATATAAATATTTTTACATGGACACCCTGTATTCTCAATTGACTTCAATTCAGACCTTGCGTTTATTCAATTGCCAAATAAGTACTTGTTAAGTAGAAAACAACATGAAATATTGTTTGCAACAATAAATACTGCAATGAAGAATATGAATTCGTGAATTCTGAATCAACTAAATTGAGATTGTCAAGGGCAAAAATGTATGATGCTAATATGATGAGATGATGAAACTATTATTTGAAATATCTTTTAGAGAAAGTTCTAAAGAGAGTACCAAAATGTACAAAAGAATAAGGTGGAACTATCGTCACTTAAAGAAACCAATGCTGATAATTCCACACATGTGTAACTTTATTATAATCAATAGGACCCGAGATTCATGGTTTACATGAAACTGTTTTTAAAATTGACAATGTTACAAGATTGATGTCACATGATCATGGAACACATCTGGTTTAAACTAATACAGGATCTTATCGTTGTTTAGTCCTGTTCACTCAAATTTTCAGAAAAACTGTTCAAATGAGTATAAAGCTCAATACTTTCGTTGCTTATCAGAATCTATCATAATTCCTTTCTCTTCATAAAAGAGTTACTGCTGAAAAAAATTCATCCTATAGATACCTTAATCCTGTCATATTGCTCATTCACTTCCTGATATGTGAGAAGTCAAAAATATTTGCTATGAACTTGTCAATACTCAGTTTCGGAAACATTCTGGTGATATACTTTGAACATCGTTCATATTCGTCAACTGCTTTCACAAACTATTCAATGTGACGGAGCCAAAATTATTCAATGTCTATACACAAGTGTAACGTGTTTATATTTCAAAACTGAAGCCTCCATAAAAGGGTGGAACTTCTATTTGAGTGCTTAGCTTCAGTTCTGCTTTTATTTTCCATTTTGAATATTGGATATTATTGAGCAATAGCAGATAACTCAGCTAGTTTCCATTATAGAAACGTTTTCAATGAGATTCTGTTTTGACGAGTCTGTGAAAGTGAAGTGGATGAAAGAAGTGTGGAAACTAGAACCTTATATCAATATATACCTTAATGTAATACACATGGTGCTTCATAGGTGTCATCATAGGAAACTTGATATTTTAGATTCTAATATAAGAGAACAAGTTAGTCATATAATTCATGAAAAGTGCTGCATTCAAAAGAGAAAACTAAATTCACTAATAGGAAAGAAACCACCCCAGCTTTTGGGAACAAATTCACGGATCATCAATTTTTTGACAGGTCCATACATTCATCGAAGGTTCAGTTCAAAGACTCTGAAAATTTGCTGATAGAAAAAGATCAGAATTGAAACAGAAAAGGCATAGGAGGGACATTGAATATCACTTATAACAAATACCAGGCGTCATATGGATCTTCTGACACAGATGAAAGATTTTTGCCAACTTTGATGGCAAAATATGACGTCATGCCCACCTATGTTGTATGCCTAGTTGGTTAGTAGTATATATCGACTTATCTTGGGGACAAGTGAAGTTAATATTTATTTGTACAAATAATTTCCTGTGCCACACCACATAACATGCATAATGTTGCAACACAACGTTTTTCAAAACATCAGTTTGATTAATAACTGTGGAAAACATGTATCATATTTCTCACGGAATCCCATGAGTCCAGAGGTCAAGCCGACTTACAAACCCGTGCAGATGGAACTATTAATCATTATGACTAGATAGGTACAAAGGTCTGGGACCTACCTCACTGAGCAGTTATTTCCCAATGATAACTTTTATCGCGTCAGTTATTATTCTTGGTATAATTATTTCAACTTTTAAGGAAAAACCAATTGACACACAATATGGTTTTATTGATTTCTCATTGTCGTAGAAAATTCACTTCAGGTTTGATGAATCCCAAAAGGAAATGTGATTTACTATGGATAATGGAGTTTTCTGATGATTAGGGATTGTTAAACAGACGCATTTCCTGCTTTATGTGCAATAATTGAAACCACATGAATGAATTTTGTCACGTTTGATTCTTTTGTTAGTTCTGGGTTTTTCGTTGAAGCATAATATGGTTCAACATGGATCAATAATGTAATTCAAAAGTTATTGCTGGTATAGTAGGTTTTAAGACAATTCGTCAGTTCTATTAATCGCTAGATGAGACTCCAAGTATCAGCAAAGGTGAGAATTTGGCAGATAACAATGTTCCGAGAAAGTATTGAGTCTTCTTGTTATTATTATCATTTTTCATATATTTTGAAACATGCGAAACATAGGATGTATAATTATTCCGGAAGGCCATAGAGGGGCAATTTTCTAAATGAATTACAAAAGCCATTTGTGCGATAATAAATTTCGTATTTTCACACGATATTCTCTTGAAGGAAATGCGTTTCTCAGAAACGTTATTGAATCAAAAATGTAATCATTCATTGTTTCGATACATATTTCTCAATGTGGAACTTCATATAATTTTATATTCGTGTTTCTCCGTTATAAAATCATTCAATATTCGCTAATTTTGTCGTTTGCATGTTAAACTCTCTTAAATCAATAATCTAATTGAATACTAACTAACTAAAGAAAATAATCAAGAAACCGATTTCTACATACAGGTAATAATTAGTCCTGGAAATGTTCATCATGATGAGACACAAAATTGTTCGATGGAGGCTTAGAAACATGCATTACGAACAGATAATCGTGACGAAATTTCATCAATTATTATGCATTATTATGACATTCATGGGATAGCTCTTAACTATTCCTGAAAAACTATCATTATTGAACTCATTACATTATATTTCAATAAATTACATTCCATTCCATTCCATTCCATTGAATTACAATACTTTACATTACATTTTCAAACTTATGTATGTATAAGTCAGCCACGGGTCAGACACTTCATCTCTTAAATATTTTTCAATGGATTTTCGAACTTTTTATATCCTAGTTACTTGTTCCACAAAAAAAAGGAATGCAAAGATTACGTATATTTTTTTATCAGATCTGTCCAGAATGTTGGATGTGAAATTATTATTAGGTTCAGAACTATCATTTTGCAGTCATTTTACGAGTATGTTGTTTTCAATTACTACTGAACCAAAAACTTGATATTTCTCCTTATTGTAGACTCGGGTTCACTATTTTGAAGTTTTATCAGTTTATTAGACAGGTTTAGGTGAAAAGGTAAGAAACTTAAACATGAAACGGTCGGAATTCCATAAAAACAACATCACAATTACGTTATTCTATGGAGGCATAATAGTTATAATAATAATAATAATAATGGCCTTTATTAACCATCCGGGTACAACATGAAATACAATGTAATTAAAAAGCTCCAGTGTAGTTGAAATGATCCCGATCAGTCAAGATTGGTCTTTCTTGGGAAACATATTTTCATTGAATCAATTCAACATCAGTAACTTTCAGGAAAAAATTATATTTCTATCAAATGTTGAATAATACAACGTGAAAAATTGAAATAAATATATTGTCATTAAACGATTACAAGTTATGAAACTGATTCACTCTGGTTTTTCTTCAATTTTGGCAAAACTTTTTTGAAAGACTGTCTCTATCATCAGAACAAAACAAAAAAAGGAACAAAAATATACTACGGGATCAACGAAAACAATAATAGAAAGGTAGAAAGAAGTAATAAAATCATATGAGAAATCTGACTTGTTTATATACAGAAACCACACATTATAAAAAAAACTATAAGAAACAATGGCATACATTTCCCCAACAAATTCACAGGAATGACGTATCTCTGTTTTAACTTGGTTATTTGAATTTCCATTATATAAATTAAACTTCAGTCATTTATTTGAATTGTTTGATGAGGCAAAAAAGTGAGGGGAAAATACTTCACAAATAGCGGGTGTATATGTCTATGAATAGTTCTCTTCATTCTAACCTTTTACTCTTTTTGGTGTCGCTTAATGTTAATTGTCCATCAAGAAATGTCTCGTATGCAGACAGTAAAAATAAAACAGGATGGAAGAGAGTCTTATATCCATTGGTATCTAATAATAACTAAAAGTCAACAGAGCAGCAGGCAGGATGGGTTTTGCACTATACAGGATGGACCAAAGAGAACGAAACGAGGTCAATTCCTCTTAGAGAAAAATCTCATCGATGACTCTTTTCAACGCTACCCACATTTTTGAATAAATATAATATAGTTCATAGAACAAGGTTAGGTTAACATGTCCAGTAAATTGCTCTGCGGCAAATGCATCAAAAACATTGGAAAAACAAGTGTAAAAATTGGTTGCACAGGAGTGTGTGATCAGTGGTTTCACAGAGAGTGTTGTGGGCTAACTCAGCCGGAAATTGATGCTTTTTCAAAAGGTGAATTTGTATTCTTATGCGGCACATGTAAACTGTCTACTCATTCAAATAACGACGTAGTTGACATAGCATTTCATGATGCTATTGGAAACATGAATGGTGAGAAAAATTTGGACTCAAAGATTTTCAGCTATATATTAAAGCAAAAGGACATAATAATCAGTGAGTTGAGAGAAAAAGTGAAAATTCTAAATGATCACATTGAATTATTAAGTGAAACAAAAAAGGTAAAAGGTATTAGCAGCAAAAAACCTATTACTGCAAAAAATGTACCTCAGACATCCACTGCAAATAATGTAAACAATCTTGACAGCGGTGCCACTGTGAATCAAACGGAGGTATATCCAATAATCTCTGATCAGCAGGTGTCAGATGCTGTTCATAAGGCAAAAGCACAACTGGCATGTAAGGAATATATTGAATTGCATAATCATGGTAAGGAAGAGGAACCTGAACCAACGGAAGATAGCGAGAAGAAATGGAATATAGTTAGAAGGAAAATGAGGAGCAGAAGGAATATGGGACAGCTAGATGATGAAGCAGAACATTTTAAAGGAGTCTCTCCAAAAGTGTGGATATATCTGTACAGGGTTTTGCCAGGTGTCACAGAAAAAAACATAAGTGTATTTCTGAAGAAGAAAATAGGAAATGTAGATGATAATTTTATTGTTAAAGACCTGAAAGAAGCAGGAAATTTTAAATCTTTTGCGATTGCAGCAGACTTTAAGTATAAGAATCGATTATATGAGCCTGAATTCTGGCCAAAAGGTGTTTTCTTTAGAAGGTTTGATTTTAATTTACATTTCAAAAAGTATAACACTAGAGATGTCATTAATGGCAAAGTATATGATTCAACTAGACCCACATCTTTTTTAGGATAGAACCAAATTTATGTTCAGCAAATTTAACAAATAGTACTGATTCTAGTTTAAATGATGAAAATTTTCTTGTTATCATGAACTTTAATATACAAGGCTTATCAGGTAAAATAGATCAGTTGGAATTGCTTCTTGAACAATCCAAGATAGATGTCTGTTGTCTCTCGGAACATTGGCTGGATACTCAGGAGATAGATGTAATGGAAATTGATAATTATTCCTTAATTAGGAACCTCAATATGAAGTCATTGTCTTTTCCAAATTGTATTGAAAAAGTTTTTGAAGTTTCGATTGCGTTCCTTGATGTGCATGCCCTGCAATCAAAATTATATGTAGTAAGTATTTACCGGTCTCCACTGGGTGATGTGGATATATTCTTGAGGTTACTGTATGAACTCCTGAATGATATTTACAAGGTGGGGTGCTATTATGTCATTTGTGGTGATATAAACATGTATAACTTATTACTTGAAACTAAAGTAACTAGGCAAGTGTTATCTATTTTCACTGAATTCAATTTAAGAAATCTTATATCTGAACCCACTCGTGTAACAGATAATTCATACNTTTTTTTTCTTGCAATTGTATTGGAGTTTACAGTGATGAATAAATTGATTTTGATTTGATTTGATTTGATATATATGTTTAAGATATGTTTTTCCGGTAAAAAACTACCGTCGAAACTTGTGCGAGCTGAGGACTAACGAGGTATTACCTTTCAACGTGTAATTCCTAACACGGATATCAAGAACAAAATCATCTGCCAAAAATATAATGAATTTAACGGTTTTTTCACTGTTGAAACTAATTGTGTTCATGTTCACCAGAAATTGCTTTACTTTTTCGCTCACGATAAACTTGGAAATCGATGCTTGTAAAAGTAATAATTATTTCATTTATCAACGTTCCTGACATTGTCATTGATAACCATAGACATTGTTGAACTCAGTGGTAATCTGACTTTCGACAGTATTTGAATTATATCTTTCCTGGTAAATGAATTGGTCAAAGAGGACCAGTTAAGTCGCCTGTGAGGTCATCTGATTTAGGTCGGTTAGATTATCTTGTAGAGTTGAAAATTGCTATTCGTGAAACTCAACTAGCATCTGAGCTAGTGTGTTTCAAAATGTCCGATACTCTTCGAAACATGAACTTTACAACTCTCTAGATAGTCGGATATTGAGTAAACCTCCGAATATTATTTAATTGCGTTTCTCTCCCCTGTTTTGAATGACCACCCTACAAGAATTTCCGTTAATGTTGACTCATAACGGACTTACAACAAATCTCCACAAAATAATCCTCTGAAAATAGTATGCTACTAATGAAGAACAACTGTCGTACTCGTCACTATAGATCGTTCAACTCATAACCCCAATTCGTCGATAACAAGTTATTTCGCGAAACTATATTTAACTAACTTGGTAGGTCCAAAATGAGTTGGTCTATTTGACAAGAAGGGGCTATTATGCTTCACAAACATTCAAACCAAATGAATCTTCTTTGAGGAAATCGATCACTTCAAAACCTGATTCGGCACGCGGAAGGGAGTGTATGCTACCAGTTTTTCAATTTCCTTTTGAAGAATAATTCACCCCGAGGTTAACAGATCATTGTTCATTTTCCTAAATGTAGTGAAGGCCCAATCGGAGGTCAGTCTGTGATCTCCTTCGTCAGGTAGATGAGAAACAGAAATGTGTCTCTTAGGAAAAATATGTCCTGTGATACCTTTCAAGGCAATGCTCTCCTGGTGCTCTCGGTTGAGCTGCCGCCAAAGTTATATCTTTGGACCATCTTTCGAAATATCCTCTACTGTAGCCATAATGGCACACTGAAGAAATTCCAGTTAATTCGTCTATATTTAGGTTGCCGGATGTTCCAGGTGCAGGTTTCCCAAAAACTGCAGTCCTTTTTTCCAATGAGGGCATCTGTAAGTCATTAGATTCAGGCATGATTTTTTGTCTATAGTTTGGATGAGGTAGTTTGTTTTCTCTCCTAATTGAAATTCTGCTTTTGAAGCTCACGAATTTGGTGCAAAGCAGATTCATAAGATATTATGAATCTTGCTGCTCTTGAAGAGACGATAAGTTGCTTCCTGACAGTAGTACCATCTAGTCTCCCAGTTTTGTTGAAGGGATCGGAAGTTGGAAAATTGACAAGCTCTTACGATGGGGAATGTTCCTCCTGACGAAAATCAAGTAGTTTTCATAAAATAGCTCTGAAACAACGCATTTTAAACTTATCATTTCAACCTTTTTCTTTAAAAAAATATTTAAATACTTAAAAAAGAGGAAGAAAATAAAAGCATTTAACATTCAGAGGGATTCGTTTCAATTTCACCTTTTCGCAACATCGGTTATAGCTAATAAAGGACCATGAATCTGTTACCTGTATGAGACAAACAAAGATGACATATTTCAGAGGCCTGCTGTTCTGTTTACTTATGTTCCGAGTTCCGAGACATTCTGTGACATATGACATTTTGTGCACCTAACCTATCTTCCTCTATATAAATAAATAACAAAACAACTGTTGTTTATGTGGCTTGTGGAGGTGGTATTGAACTATAATTTATATTTTGCCTTAATTGTTGATTTATAAAGATAATTTTCCTTTTTTAAAGTAGAATATCTAGGTACGTATAAATTATTTCAACCTGATATAGGCGCTGTTGCCAATATGTGAATTAGAAGCAAATCCCTTTGAAAATTAAAACCCAACATTTGAAACATCAATTTGAATATTTTTCGAAGTGAATTGTGAAAAACTCATGAATTAAACTCAACTTTATTTTGTTCAAAATTGCATTTGCTATAATAACCCAAATTGAGGAACATTCCCCATTGAACCGATACATGAACAACAATTGGAGTTGAATCAGAATCGGATTATATGACTCATAAAGGGTTTCACGAGAAGCTAGTGGAAAGAGGTTCATCATGGCAAAGCCTCGTTTACTGTGACAAGGTTTTCTACAAGATGTCGCCAGGTATTTCGGATGTTCCGTTAGCGATCAGAGTCATTCTTCCAGCATGTATATCATAACGGACTATCACTTTTACGTGTTATACATCACATAGCAGAGGTTAAGTTGATTACTAACCAATGTACTCGTTAGAAAACAAATTTTAACCAAAACCCTACCATGAGTGTATCCTAGTAATGAATTCTCCCGTGCCCGTTACAATATCCTTTCTCGCATAAAGTAGTGGAGAAAAAAATTGTCAAACTTCCATCCGATGTATTTGATCATTTGATCTTCAATTCTATTTGAGATATAACAAGATGTATTTGAAAAATTTGAAAGCATGCTTAAATGATTCCCCTCGAAATAAAAATCGGTGGATTTGAGCACTTTTTCAAAACACCAACTGTAAGCTTATTTCATTTTCATTGGTCCTGTACGTAAATATGAATCATACAAAAATATAACGAACTGAATAGTTGATAACCATTTCCAAGAAGTTAGTTTGATAATTTCCAAATTAGAGAAGTAATATCAATTTCACAGCAGAAGTTGCAGACAAAAGTGAAGGTTTTGAATTTTGGAGTTTTTGCTTCATTCCTGGTACCAAAATAAATCTCTTCACCTCTGCCCAAATTCTATCGTGATCATTTCAACGTGGTTTTTATAGTTATAGGAAAAAAGTATGCTCTGTCCAGCATGTAAAAACTTGAAAATCATAATATGGAATCGAATTTACCTATATCTAATAGGAAATTTGATTATTTCCACAACTTTGCTTTTTTGGATACTAAACACTAATAGCAAATGACGTTTTCTTCAGTTTCTTGTTTCAAACTTTCGTACGATTATGAGCTTTCTTCCAAAACATGTAAGTTTTAAAACTATTGGAAATAATTGTATTGAGTGATAGAGAAAAAAATAATGAATCAAATAGTACACATTTTTGTACCCTACACTTCGACCACATTTCACGAAACACTCCACCTGGATGAGTGATAAGCTATTTCCAGAACTTTTGATAAGAACAGAAAGACAGAAATTGGTATGTTACATTGATTCATCGTTTATCAGATAGCACTGACATTTACTTCATATGTGATTAGGTGATAGGATATATCATGAAATATAAAAATGACACATTCTATGATGAAATGGGGATTCACAAAGGCGTGCATATCCATATTTGCTAATACCTCGTAACGTAACACCGAACATTTTCGACTCGTTACTAGTGACACGGTCCATTTCCGGAAGCCTTGTCAATTAATACGTAACGTAACGGATTGACGTTACGATATAACGCGGCAGACGATATCAAGCGAACATTTGCGATACCTATATACTTGTTTCAACTTGTAACACCTTTTCAATATGATGGCTGATACTGACTGGTGGTGGTTCGGCTTTTCACTGCACGGTACACGTGATATCTCAGGAAAGGCTGCTTATACAGAGTCGCACTAAGGAACGGCAGATTTTTTTTGAATATGCCACTGGGTAGGTCTACAATTTTTTAATGTGGAGTGTAGCAGCTTGCTCAGCTATATCAGTTCTTGACATTCAAAACAATTCAAACCTTAAAATACCGTATATGTACACACCACAGGCTTTAAAACGTACCTGACCACTTTAACCCTGTAACAATGAATCACGCCAGCCGATTGCCGATTGGCCAGCGCGAGGAGGCTTGTTTATTCCACATAATAGAAGCAGATGTGCGTGGTGATCATGCTTTGATCATGCATCTATCATGGTTTGAAGCTGTCTGACTTGTCCATTTAGCCCAAGTCTCCAGAAAACACTGCAGCTTGGGCTTATAGCGTTTATTCTTCCATCTTCTCATGACACTCATTCCATTAGTCTCGTTTCCTGTACTAGTTTGTACAGGTTCCTTATTGAATGTTCACCATATTCTTCTTGACGTAATTTTGTACGTCCATATATTGCCTGCCTCCTGTGATTCAGTACCTCACATTCGCATAAGATGTATAGAGCTGTTTCTATCCCTTCGTTGCATAATTTGCAGTTGAGGTCTCCGGTGTCCTCAGGTGTCCTCTAAGCGGACAATGACCGGTTAGTAACCCTGTGATTATTCTGAGCCGATCCCTACTATATTGAAGTAGTTCTTCGGTTCTTTTTTCGGAAGGTTTCCTAATGAAGGTTCTACTGTGTTTGTTGCCAGGTACTTTTGTCCAGTACTCTGTGTGCTTCTTATTGGTCCATGTCCTAATCTGGTTTCGTACCAATAATTTTGGTACCCCCAGAGCTGGTTCAGGACCTATATATGAAGTTGATGATCCGTGTCTAGCGCATTTATTAGCATTATCATTTCCTGTGATTCCTGAATGCCCTGGCACCCAGTACAAAGTTAATTTGTTCCTGTTTGCAAGTTCATTCAGTTCTTCGTGGCATTCCCAGACCAGTTTTGATGTCACCTTCGGGTTTGTCAGAGCCCCTAGTGCGCTCTTGCTGTCTATGAAAATATTGATCCGCTCATTTCTTTGAGGTCTCAATTCAAAAAGCCTTTCACACTGCAAGATAGCATACACTTCCGCCTGAAAGACAGATATGTTTAGTCCTGGCAGATAGAGGTAAAACTACTCCTTTCAGGCTTGCAGTACTTTTTTATAAATTTTCAATTGTCGTTACATATTTTGGTACGTTGATCACAAATGTGATGTTAAAACTTGGCGCCCCGGTTTACTTTCAAAAACAGGGTACCGCAACTCAAAAGTTGGAAAATCTACAATTTCTACAGAACTTCTGGCAACGAAAACTTTGTAAAACCATACTTGTTTTACACGATCTTTATTCACAGACTACTACAAAATGCAACTATCGTACAAATAAGTTCGGCGTCGTGAAATATAAAAAAGTAACTGTTTCATCAAGAATATATTAATTTTTCAAGTTGAGTTATTGAATCTAACAATGGTTGAGTAAGGTAACAGGTTGAATTTTGATTCATTGAATGTTGAGTAACATTTTCGAAATTCGGAAGAGACTTGAGAATTCTCACAACCTGCGCGTGCTCTCTAACCGTCTTCTAACGCGCATCTAGTGAGCATGATCGTATCGAAATTTAGAAAGCTCTTCCTACATTCGACAAGCTGTACTCATTTACTCATAATTCAATTGTTTCTACGATGTTTGTCGCCATCTTCAGGGCTACAATAAAAATAGATGTCGTTCTTCGTTTATACTCACCCAAACTGAGTTTGGTGTTGAGGTAAAATGATATTCTTTTTATGGATAAAAATGAGGGCTTGTATATGTACATTCAAGCAATTCACTTCTGGCGATATCATTCAGAACATGGTTTTAAAAAAAAGTTATTTTGATGAAATGAAAGTTATTCATTTCAAGAAAAACATTTGGAGTTGATGAATGAAAGTCCTCAGTATGAGGTCATAAAACGGTTTCACAAGTTTTAATCATCATTAGAAGTGAGAATCTCCAAAAGTAGATGGGATCGCCGAATTTTGGCATTACATGTGTGATCAGGGCTCAAAATTGAGTATTTTTTTTAAACTAGTGAAACTGAAAATCGAATATTTACCCAGAAAGACATCAAACATACTTGGCTATTGGGACAGTCTGAAGTGAGTATTTGAGATTTCACAAAATAATCATTTTCAACTCCCAAACATGGCAAACAGATTCTTCTGGGCCTGATTGGAATGTAGGAAAAATAGCATATTTGGTATATAAATATTTTTCAATAAATTGATAGATGTAGCCGTTACTACGTGGTAGGAAATCATGATGAAGAAAGTTCCACAGGAATGAACATTGGCAAATTTAGACTCCGTAATATTATCCAAGTTGGTCGTTTTAAACTGGGACATGTTTTTTCGAGCTAGATTCTTCTTCGAAAAGTATCAAACTATATATAATTTGATAACGGTTATTATATTTATCATACAGTTCAACAAACAAGTAAGTATACAAGAATAAATAATAATGCAATATGAATCACTGTGTTAAATTTCGTAATAGTTGAAAAAATCACTATGCTTGTTCCACAGGAATGAACATTGCCAAATTTAGACTCCGCAATATTATCCAAGTTGGTCGTTTTAAACTGGGAGATGTTTTTTGAGCTAGATTCATCTTCGAGAAGTATCAAAAAAAATTGTTTAAAATCTGTTTTTTCGAAACTTGTGCGAGCTAAGGGTTAACGAGGTATTACCTTTTAACGTGTGATTCCTAACACTGGTAGCAAGTGAAAATCGATCGTTCAGACTAGGGCTTGAACCACCGACCAACACGGCAGTAAATTCGTATGAGTGAACAAAGCACCCATGTCGAACCGCCTGGCTACCGACCGACCTAACTAGATATAATTTGATAACGGTTGTTGTATCTATCATATAGTTCAACAAACAAGTATGAAAGAATAAATGATAGTACAATATAAATAAATCTCTGTGTTAAATTTCATAATAGTTGAAAAAATCACTATGTTCGTTCCACAGGAATGAACATTCGCAAGGTTAGACTCCGCAATATTATCCAAGTTGGTCGTTATAATACCTGATAAAGCGAGATAACGATATGTAGGAAAGGAAATACGTCGAGTGAGCCCCTCACACGCCTTCAGTTTTGGCCAATGGAAAGCCAAGTATAAAATACTTTCGAGGCTGGTTCTCGACCAGTATAGTGCTACTAGAGGGGACACACATTCAAGAACTTTAGCTTGAATAGGAAGCTGACTATCCAGCGGTTGTGCGTGTAGTTATTGCCAGCAGGGTGAAATAAAAGTTTCGCTTTTGATTTTTCGAATCAAGGACCAATTTATTGGAGAAGGATGGGAAAAGGAGGAGAAAAATTTATTTCTGACACAAACCTCGAAACAGGCCTTCCTCCAAAAAGCAAAGGAGAAGCGGTGAGTGAATTAAATTTATGAAATAATTTTGATAATTTGGTTATTGTTTGTTTACTTAATCTATTAAATTAATCGATATATCTCGCGTTATGGCATTTCTCTCATGTATAAGTTGAAATCATTTTGAATTTTGAAGTATTTTTCCTAGAAAACTTGGTCCTGTTTGAAATAGATTGCGAGTGACATTCGTTTTTTTTCTCATCGCTGCTTCATTTTTGTGTACTTTTTCAAGTAATATTTTTCATTTCCTCTAATGAATTACTACATACCAAATAATCTCTGTTGAAATCAATATGCATAATGGGAAATAGTTATTTCAATTGGTGTGTTTTTCCCGCCTGTATCTGAAAGAAACATAGGTGGGTATTCTACAAATTTTTACATTTTAATGGAAAAATATAAAATCAAATGAAGCATTTCTCAATTTTTTTCATACGTGTCTTATTTGACTTACCTTCCCCTAATCTCTGATATCAGTGAATTCAGTCTACTGCTTCTCAATATTATACAATTAGTGAAATTTGTTGAGCCAGCACCGGAAATTTGAAAGTAAATCAAAGTTGAATGAGTGCATTTCTCAATTTTTTTAAATATGTCAAAGTGGACTTGCTTCCTAACACCTAGAATAAGTGGTCCATTTCCGCAATTGAATCAATAGGTCAAGATCCTCTGGATTTTTCTTCGTTTTCTTCATTTATGAAAATGAAATATTGATTTCATAGTGAATATTTTGTGAATAGTTTCATCGACAACTAACACAGATATATTTATTTATATTAGACGGAAAACTTCTCATTTCGTTACAATCATAATCTACTTGACTTGTGATTTTTGAACTTAGGACACATTC
Source organism: Leptinotarsa decemlineata (assembly GCF_000500325.1). Lineage (NCBI taxonomy): Eukaryota > Metazoa > Arthropoda > Insecta > Coleoptera > Chrysomelidae > Leptinotarsa > Leptinotarsa decemlineata. The sequence continues at coordinate 112,237 of NW_019290230.1, forward strand.
TATGTATGATAAATCTGTATGTGTCATTTTATGATATGTTTTCTTGTTAGAACAGATGAATTGAAACAACTTTAATGCTAAACATTTTCTAATCGACGTCAAAAGGTCATTGACTACGGTTACTTTATTTTAAGTATGATTTTTATGCGGTACTTTAAATAAATTACAATACAATATGCTGTTTATGATCAAAACGTAAGGTTGTGGGTCAATAAATTCAGTTTGAATATCTACTACTTGGGCGAATATTGTTTGAAAGTATCAGGTGATTAAATTGGGCAAAATACCTAATAAATATGATTATATCAGTGTATCCCAATTTCCCACCGTATTGTCAATGGGAAATAATTCAAAGAGTCATACATTTTTTCATAAACAAGTCTTTTTAACTAAACTGTTTTCATTTTACCAGTTCATTTGATAACAACTCTGAACAAATAGCTATCCTCATCTGATGAATATCCAGTTTTCTATAAGAATACATGATTACAAAGTTAATCAAAGTTTTATTCAAAAGACGTTACAGGTTTGAACATTTTTGACACAGTTGTTCTCAATTCATTGATGGTATTCAATGATTCTAAAACACAAAAGCCAAATTTGTTAATTATGAAATTATTTTTCTTTCTATTCTCGTCTTTGTGGTATTTCAATCAATGGCCTCCTACCTTTCAGTCGATGTTAAAAGTGATTTGTCACGATTTAGTAGGTAGTCGAAATTAATCCCGGGCTTTCAGAAAAATGAACACAAGAATCTCAATATGGGTGTTCTTTTGTTGAACACACTGATTCTAATCAAGTTGAGAAAAGTGAGAAATGGAGGTCAAAATTGAAATATTACATAAGAGTGACTAAAGCAAAATTGAAAGTTTCATTATCGGTTTCATACCTCTGACGATAAAAAGTGACAAAAATCACAGTTTGAATAATTTAAGACTTGGCATTGGGTACGGTGGATAAAATACTTGAAATGAATTGATTTTAGACAGCTGAACTATTTTAAATTTTTTTGTTAAGGAACCAGTTCATACCGCTTTATTATCGATAAGGCATAAACACCAATACAATATATAAATGAAATTCATTTTAATTAGTGGACTATTCCATTATATGCGAACACCACATCATATCAGCAAGATATTGTATAATGATTTCCGGCATATGCCACTACATTTTATTACCAGATCGATATTCCAGTTTGTGGCATTATGTAATTCGTCATTCATGCATATAAATCTATTCTAATTTCAAACTTGAAAGAGTTTAGGCAATTTTTTGCCACGTTTTCTGAATTAGTAGTTATAGGATAATGATTAAACTAGAAGTTAATCATGTAGACATATCTGTTTCATTCTTCAGTTATAATATAAATTACATATCATTATATTTTACGTGTCCAAGTAGTCCTAGTCTATTCATTGAATGCATTTCTGAGAAAGTTATTGACCTAAAGGTATATATATGTATCCAAAATATCAGAGAAATCTGTTCAAAAATCTGTTTGAAATCTATTTTTCCTTCAACACCCCTACGACCAAAAACTCTCAAAAGGCGAAACTTGTTCGAGCTAAGGATTAAAGCGGTCTTACCTTTCAACGTGTGAAATCCTAGCACGGGATGGACGTTAGTAAGTGAAAATCGATCGTTTGGCCTTGCGGTTCGAACTACCAGTTCACCCAACGGTCGATTGAGTGAGTGAAGTAAACCACCCACGTCAACCGGCTACCGTATGTTTTTCTTATATACCATCATTGCAAAAACAACTCTTCAAAGACCTTTTCATCTGTTTTGTTTCATAACCGATATCAATATAACAATTTTGAAAGATATCTCTTAACCGATGATTTCGTTTGCTAAGGCATATGTTCCTTTTCTTATTGTTCTGTAGAATTAACCTATAGCAAACTTCAATTATTATGATAAACTTCAATTGGGAGTTCTTCATGAGCTTAAGTCTACTCACACCAAATGTATGTGTGAGTTAATATGAATGCCCAGGCTTCCACTCACATGTGAATTACTTGCATATATGTATAATAGATCATAAACTGATATTTCATGAACATGTAACCTACAAACTGAAACTCATATATCCCCATAGACAATATTTAGATGTAGATGTCAACAAAATGCTATATGATTCATTAGTTTCATCTCATTTCAACCACCGTGGCTTTGTTTATCATTCATGTTTAGACAACACCGATGAACAAAAGTTCATAACTCATGCATCTACAATTTCACACAAATTAAGCAGATTTGAAGTGGTTGAATATGTTGAATCGTAGACGTTTTCATTCAACATGCAAATTCTTCAAAATCTATACTTATAAATGAGAAAGTTACTTACTTAATACTAACTCATTCATCTCGGTTTCTCTGTACTGGTGAGTCCTAGGAAGCTAAAATTCGGTATATAAGTAGGTGGTTCTCAGGTCTTAGATAAACACTAAGAAAGAATTGTCAAATATTCCAACTGGGGCGCCCCCGTGAGGGTAAAAGGGGCGCATATGTAAATTACCTATTCCACACTGTTTCTCCATACCGCTATATTTTTGGAGGCTGAAATTTTGTATGGATGTTCGCTTTATATTGTAGATGTGCAAACTTTTTCCCCGCGGGTGCCAGCCGCGGAGGAATTTTTTCATCTTTGTTTTTCCATGCCCTTATATTCCCGGTGGATGAATTTATACTCAGTATCAGCATTCAGACGTGCGGAGCCAGGGCAGGTTGCTAATGATCAAATATAGGAGTCCTCCCTACTTATATGGACATTTGTCTTATAGAAACAGGTGTCCATACCCTCAATTTGCGTATTAAGGTAGTGTTAAACATTCATGTACATAAAAAGGGACTATTCAAACGACCTTTTTCCTATAATATCTCCTCCACAATAAATTATCCCTATAAATGAAAGAACAATTGTCTTAACATGTCAAGAACTGTTTTTAAAAGCACGTTTAAATACCATCTGCTCAGCATTCACAATAACTAATTTATTAAAACCAAACTCAGCTCATCTAGATATTCGGCCATCCAAGGGTGCCCTTTTGAACCAATTTGATTTTATGTGTATCCGTCTGTTAACGTTTAAGGTATATCTTCATAAAAAGTTGAATTTCTTCGAATATTCGATAGGCAGCTTTGTTTTTATAACGTATGCTGCTGTTTCACTCATCAGACTTGATTCATTTCTGTAAGAGTTCACTTCAAAATTTCTGGACAGTACCAGAATCAGTCCATTCACTTGGTTATAATATGAGCCACAATAACCTACTCCGTGTCACGTTTTCTTGATAAAGCCTTGCCTTTTGATAACGAATGTTACTGATTTTACGTTCAACTCCCAACCAAACTGTTTTAGACCGACGAAATTATTTCTTTCATTTTTATGTCATAATGTTTCACCACAGCAAGGCTACGGCCTTCTGAAATATATCTGGCGAAGCATCAGAAAATAAGCTGTAACTTTCTGGTAAACAGTTACGAAGGAGTTTTTGTATGAAACTGAAATATAAATTCTAATTATATAAAAACAAGTAAAGCTGGGGCACCAGTCAACTTAATAATAACACTGATGATAATCAAACATGACTCAACCTCTGACGGAAGTACCAATCTCTTACGAAGGTTCGAAATTGATCCATACTTCAATCTAGCAGACCACTATTATAATCTTCATGCAGTCATTGTTTACTGTGGTTCTGGCATTATTACGCATTGGTCAAAGACGAAACGGACTGGTTCAAGTTTGACTCTAAGTGTTCTGGAGACACTCTACATTTTGTTTTATCAAAGAGAGGACATTGGCAGATCGAAATCTTCAGATAATGTAGTGCTGCAAGTTTTTCCGGGTTTTCCTGCAGCTGAGAAAGCAAAAGCGCCACTGCGCGCTCCGGGGGGAGCGCCAAAGAATTTTTGTTGTTGTGTCATAATTTCATGATTTGTAATACTTTCTTCTTTAATATAGGTTATTTGTGTGAATGTAATTCTAATATTGATCAAGAATTGGTATGGGATCTAATCAGGCTGCAGAACATAGAATGTGATTTCATTTGTCGAAAAGACAGCAAATATCCTATGACTGGTAGGCATAACTGTCAGTTTTTGTTTAAACTTCTTCCGCACTTCTAACCGACTGATTGCAGACATGATTGCTATTATCGGCATCTGAAATCCAACAGGTTTGAAAATATCAAAGAATTGTCGATACGCCGCGCCGCCGCCGTCCAATTATTTAAAACCTTGATAGTTCGACCTTGCGACATGAGAGAGATTTTTACTTGGAATTAGTTTTCGTTTCCCACTAGCTTTGTTCAACCTTCAGTTTTCGATTGTTCATTTCATTTTTATATTCGTATTCAATTGATCCTGTGATAATGCCAGACATCCACTAACATAACTGTTATTATGAAATCACTTGGCCATCGCTAGATTCAGTCATAATTCTTCGAATCCATTCATCAGCTTGAGATTTGTGACGTCTCTGAAAAAAATCGTAGCATATATCTATGTACTTGATCACATCCACAACGTCATTCGTGGATTTGGCTTCTAAGAACTTTTTCCATTTTGATGTTTGAGCAGCACATAAATCCCTATTAAGAATGTAGAATTATCATCAGTATTATAATCGTATCTTCAGTCTGGAACTGAAACCTTTCAGGCATGGATATTATTGAAGAAAGTTGTGCATATGTGAATTCTCAGAATACAAACAGAAATAAAGAAATAAATAAGCAAACGAATGATAAAGAAACTGTTTAGATATGCCTGTAGATTATTCACAGATTTGCTTTATTCATATGCTGAGCAAAATGAAGATATATACTTAATCTAAAACACTCTCCCGAAAGAACAAACTTGTATACGAACATTTCGTCTGCTACTGCGGCAGATACTTCCAGTGTTCCTTATAATCGTGACTGCGGTCGTGAGAGCCTATTTTCTAATACTGATACATTCTTATGGTGGTAAAAAATATTAAAAACTTTTCTTTTGCATTTTTCATTAACAATTGAAACCAGCTTTCAAAGAGGCATCATTCTTTGTAACAATGTAACATATGAAACAGAAATGATTCATTATTACTTATCTCTTTAGAATCAAAGTGCATTATACAGTCCAATGTTCATCTAATTTAGTGACAACCTGACTGATTTGTCATGAGATTTAATTTTAGAGCTCATTACCATCTTTGCAAGTTGAAAGAATTATATTTTCTCAAACAGAATTTTGTTCAGTATCATGTAGATATTTGTCTTATCTGCCATTAGTTTTCATATTTTCAGTTTTATCATTCCTCTTTCGGTTTATTTGATTTCGGTCATAGTTCGATAACGATTTACCTAAGTCTCCAAATGGGAATTTCACCTCGTAGCAATCGAAAATCAAACAAATTTACAATATAAATAAAACCTCACGTTGTATCGTTCAATATTGGATAAACTTTATAATTCACAAATATTTGTGTAAAACAACATCGCTTGTTACATGAAGTGTTATAAATAGTGAAGGCGCAGAAGTTGAAAAATATTTTTCCTTACAAATATATGACCAAATTGACGTTGAGTATGTTATCAAGTAAAAACTGAAAGTTAGTTAATAAAATTAGCAGCGACTCTTGTCTCAAGCAAGAAACATATTTCCTATCCATTGAATTGAATGAGATTCAATAACTAATTACTTATAAAATCAAGAGTCTCGTTGAGAACTGACATTCACTTTTATTTAAATGTTGACTATGAATTATGTTTCGTTTGTTACTATGGGACTGTGTCTTATTGACTATGCTGCTTTTGCTACGCGTGATAATATTTTGTTTGATTCTGACTGGTTGATCAGAATTTTTATAGAAAATTTTGTGATTATCCAGACATTACTCAGGATATTCTATTCAATTCAAACTTTTTCTACCTCCAAGTCAGACTATACAGTAATACAAATAAAAATCAGTTCGAATAGTATTTGACGTCACCAAATCCTTGAACAAACAATAAAATTCGCGTAATCAAACCGACAGAATGATGAAATTGCGTAGTTTTTCAAATGGATGACTCTGAAAGTCATGCTGATAATATATCACAAGTGTTCTAGATAAAACTCGATACACTCGTCTGAAAAATTCTCTGACTTGTACCTGAACTGATATTCGTTTTATGTCGAACATTCAGGGTATACTTTATGTGCTAAAGGCTTGTTCACATGAAGCGTTTAATGCGCAAGTAGAGTAGAGTAGCGCGGTTGCATTTCGATTGCGCCCAGGTGATGCTTTTTATGGGTGATTTTACGCGTAAGTTTAACTAGGACGAATCACAAGTATTCAATATGAAATCACAAAAGGTGGTTATGTATTGTCATGGAATCGACGCGAGCAAAGAGAAAATCTCTTCTACATAATGGAATGTTCAAAGTATAACTCTTTCCTGCTCTGAAGGTTTCAACTTTCATTTGGAATAATCTGGAGATATAATATCCTATACCGCCACCCTATTTTCAATTCCGCAGACAGAGAGTGGCGCATCGAAGTTGTCACGTTCTAATTTTGAAATTTTCTGAATACGTCTATCCGCAGCAACTGGCATAAGTCTGGATGGAACTAGAGCCCAAAAATCGATGCATTCATCACAAACGATTATATTATGCGTCGTTTTAAGTGTAACCGAACTGTTGATACAGATACTGAAAATTTTTTGATAATCTTGAATGTAGAACCAATTGTAAATGTAAAATAGACCTGGCTGGTTTTTCTCCAATAAAAAACTTACAATAGCTGATATCGATTATGATATTAACCCATGGTCAGGGACTTTCAAATGTTCCACATGGTTTTATTTAATTGAGAGACTGATTTCGAAGATTTTCTTCATTTTTGATGAATGGAATTAAACATGTTGTTTCAGCATGGATTTCAATTTCATTAAATCGCTTACGCAATATTTCTCCATTCATGAGCTGCCGGGTACAAAAATAAACCGACATATGTAGGCAAATTCTATTTATGTACTCCGGCGTGCCGAAAGAATAATATTTGCAGTTTTATTTATAGGTGACTATTCTTTTCAGGGATTCAATGGCAGGCTTGCCTTCGCGATTGCAGCCTCAGCATTGGGTTCATCGTTTCAACATGGGTACAACACAGGAGTCCTCAATAATCCAAAAACGGTGAGTAATTTACTAGAACTCTATTTCATCGATCGAATCAATGAAGTCTTCTTCTGGGAAGTATTCAGAAATAGCTTAGAATTTTCACAACAATTTTATTTGTGATGCGTTTCGCAACATGGTGGCTTCATCAGTCACTGATGCATCAAACTATTATACAATAAAGCAGGTAAATATTTTGAAAAATCAATCACAATACAAACAGTTAAAATATTGACCTTTTATGTCCAAACTGAATTATATAAATCAATGATTTTGGTCAACTTGACGACCAATTTTTAGTGCTGTCCTATACACTTTGTCTGGTGGTTTGATAACAACTATATCAGATATGTACCGGTCAAAAAACAATTCGTTTATTCGTAAATAATGAGCTGGAGATAATTTGTATTGGATTATTTCATATCAAATCAACAATTTTTACTCTTTTGAAATGCTATCGAAGACCGTAGATTGCAGAATACTTTGTTATCTGCAATTCATATATTTGGAATAGATTAGATAATATTCAATGAATTTTGTTGAGAACAAAAAAATGTTGCTAACAATAATTGACAAGACATGTTTGACTAAATGGGCTTATTTCATAATAAAAAAGATTTAAGAGTACACTCATATACATATGATAATGATGCATATTGTTTAAATAATTTAAAAATTACTTTTCTATTTTAAAAGGTTTCTCATTTCAGATAATATTTAAGAACGAAATTTCAAAAATGTTTCAAAATTGGAACTGTTTCTAATGACTTACGAAGTTTCCATTGATTAGACTTAAAAATATACCACCAAATTGACGTTGAGTATGTTATCGAGTATAAACTGAAAGTTACTTAATAAAATTCTCAGTAACTCTTGTCCCAAGCAAGAAACATATTTCCTGTCCATTGAATTGAATGAGATTCAATAACTAATTACTTATAAAATCAAGAGTCTCGTTAAAACATAGACATGACATTCACTTTTATTTAAATGTCGACTATGAATTATGTTTCGTTTGTTACTATGGGAGTGTGTCTTATTGACTATGCTGCTTCTGCTACACGTGATAATATGTTGTTTGATTCTCACTGGTTGATCGGAATTTTCAAAGAAAATGTTGTGATTATCTAGACATCAGGATATTCCATTCTATTCAAATGTTTTCTACCTTCAAGTCAGTTACTGGACTATACAGTAATACAGATAAAAATCAGTTCGAACAGTATTTGGCGTCACCAAATCCTTGAACAAACAATAAAATTCGGTTGCTTTCTTCTTCTTCCTGTTCAATATTCCACATATTTATATATCTATGTACGTGACATGTTACAGAAAGTATATAATATTTATAAGCAATATTGGATTGTTTTACTATTCAGCTTCAAAGAGGTCAATTAATTTTGAAATTTAAACATTCAACATTATGAATCATAAAATAAACTAATAAAAAAAACTATGAATCCATTTTCAGATCAGTCAATTTGCTTCCTCAAGTTATACGAAATCAGGCAATATACAAGGTAACTTATGAATGGGTTCAATTGTTGAAGAAATTTCATCTAGCATGTTTCGTAAATGCTGAGTGGATCTATAAATATATTTCGTGTTTCGAATTAATTTTAAAAATCTGTGAATAAATGTGCAAAATATGCCCAATTATAATCTATCAATGTCCAGTTAAGACTGATTACCTTCCAACCATTCGTGGTGTACTATATAAATTGATTATTAATTTGTGAAGAAAGAGGAAACTTAATGTTCATTTCTATTGTTCCATTCATAATGAAGGTAAATAAATAGAAGAAGAAATGGTCCATGACACGAATATTGATCAGTGCTGAGTCAACTTCGAGTACATGCTATTTTAACAGTACTCGTACATATAAAGTAATAAGTGCAATAAGTTATGTGTTCTCCTTTTTTATTGATTTTAAGTTTGAATCGATGTAAATATATCTTTGTAAATATCGAATTTGATCATCAAAGAAAACATTTCCAAATTATACTTCAGAAATGTTGGATGGTAATTATTATCAGTTCGATATATATGCATAGTTTTACTGAGGTGAACTTTTGATAATAGTTCTTCCATTTCGATAGATCTGTGTTTGACTACAAACATTCTTAGCTGTAATTCTCAAAATGTTCTGAAAGTATAAGGTTGTATAAGAATAGTCGTATACAAATAGTAACAAAGTCAAATACTTTGGCAATTCTTTCTCATTTCAAATGGGACAAACCAAATGTAAGATACATTTGTGATAACACTATTTCCTCTACAACTTTTGGAGGCTGACACCTACACAAAACTTTCGATTTTATAAACTCGCAACGACTTTTTTTCGAATCTTAGTACTGATCTCTCGGAAAAAACAAATGAATATTCATTCGTCTGTATATAGTCTGTAATTGGAGAAGTGTAATTACTTCAATAATTTAATAATTATCATTAGCATAAACCCAAGTCCAAATATAAGTATTCATAAGTTAATGAACGAATAATGTTAATTTACTTTTTTTTGAAGAAAAAAATGTTCTGTATATATATCCTGTGTTTCAGGATGTATATTGTGGTATCTACTATCTTGACTTGAGAATATAAATGATTTCTAACTCCAAATGTTTCTATTGAACATACCTGAAGAAACTATTGCATGGTGCACTTTATGTTGCGGTTTTGTAAACAGTTTAGTGACAATCTATGAAAACGGAGTCTTATTTCAATACATCTGATGTAACCATTGAAATAAACGATCAGAGGTATTATTATAGGTTGTATTCATGCAATCAGATGGACTCAAAAATACATTACTCCGTATTCACAATCGTCAATGTCAACGTTTCGTCGATTATACCCGCCTTCTTCAGGGCTCCAATAAATATGATATTCTGAATACAAAAACATCACCGAAGTTGAAATAGAATTGAACTCCAGTGCAATACAATGATAAAGTATTTGGGTTTTAGTGGCGTTAGCATTGAAAATTCTGAATACAGAGTAGTATATATTTGCATCCGATTGTCCGTGAGAAAACTACCTATCAAAATAAGTTTTTCTAACATGATTTCTATCTGATATGAATAAAAAAAGGGGTGACTCTATTCCACGATTCATTTATGTACTATAAATAACCATGTCCCTGGTTAGGAATGGAATGAAATTAATTATCCTGATCTTTCTTAGGTTTTGGTGGATTGGATCAATGAGACTGCCATGAACAGAACAGGAGAATATCCAAACAAAGATAGTGTAACTCTGATTTTTTCGTTGATGACTTCTGTACTTTGCATCGGAGGAATGATTGGAGGAGCAACAACAGGTAATATTACTCAAAGTACTACAATTTTTGAATATTTTCAAAATTACCGTACATAAGATATGACAATCATTACAGTTCAAATGTTTATCAACAGTATGTTTATCAAAATACACAAATTCGTCCCTATGGATAGAATTACGCATGATGAAAATTTTTCCTCTCCATACCGTTGATAAACAAACATACTGTTGATAAACATACTGTTTATCAACAGTATGTTCATCAAAATACACAAATTCGTCCCTATGGATACATATACGAATGATGAACATTTTTCCTCTACTTTAAAATCAATTTTTGAATTCTTCGCTTTGCGTTCTCAACGACGAATTTAAATTCAAAGAAACAAGTATACAGACTCTGGTTAGAAAGTGATCACTACTATATGTAAAAATATTTTGGACCATCATTCCAGCAGTAAATTATGCATATTGTGCTTGGTATTCACATTCATTCCGTGTGGATAGATTGAGACTAATAAATTCCGGAAGATACAACTTCTAGATAGAGCTTGTCAAATCTAGGAAGCGACTTTAAAGTCTCGGCTTAGGACTTCCCCTAAGATGCGCGTGTTAGAAAACCCTTAAAGTCGATCGAAGCTCAGTCTTCGATCGAAGCTCAGTCTTCGATAACAAATTAATTCAGGTTTATAGTAGATATGACATATGTTTTATTTATACTCAAGCTTTGTCAGTGAAGTTGAATGACGACAATAAATTATATTTATTACTATTATTATTTATAGTTTGAGATATATTTATTTTACCAGTGGTATTTTCGTAATAAATGTTACACCTCAAAGAAGGTACTGAACTCTTTATATCAAACTTTCCGTTAATATTACTACATCCATTAAGGTTATTGTGTATTAGACTTCAATGTCAAATCAATCTAATTCACGATATTGGAGAATATTTGTAGTCAGAAGTTAATTCATGTATCCAACAAGATCCAATCTATATAATATTTCATTTCTTGAGCCTTCATTTTCGATATGTCTGACATGAACACATTAGATTAGCATTTGATTGCCGTTTTGAACATTCACGTAACAAAAAACTCAAAAAATGAATATTCATTCTACTTATACACATCTCGGTTTTGCAAATGTTATTATTTTATGTATGTTGGGTTTAGATAGTTTCACAATGAGAACATTTGTAATAAATTTCCAAAACTGTTAGTTTCACAAGTTATATTATATTTTTGAGTGAGTTTGAAAGGGCAATCTTTTCATGACTATGTGACCATAACGCCACCTATCAAAAAGCCATTCTTATAGATGAAAATGTACATGAATTCACTCTGTATGTTTTTCTCTTTCTGAGTTATATTGTAAAAACTAGGATAGGATAATTTGTTTAGGTTCAAAATATTTTTGTTGCGCTTTCAGGTGTAGATACTTCAGAATAAGTGGTATATGATAATCTTTCAAAACTTTTTGGTTCAACGAACATTATGAGATAGAACTGAAAATATTCCACTCCGTTCAAGGTTTGAATTGAAATCGATATCAATACTTTGAATTAATTAATGCAATAGAAACTTGCTACGTAGAACTCGTTTCCAACTCTTTGCAAAATTATAAGACTTTTCTGGGACTGAAATAGTGGTAACTATAATGTTCTACTCAAAATATGTTGTAGTTACCTTTGATCACTTTGGAATAATATATTGTGGTGGTTTAAAGAGGACTGTAGAGATAAATGACAATGAAATTTCCACTGCCTTCCAGCCAAGCAGCTAGTAAAATTCTTTCTAACCAGAACAGTTTTGAATAATTTTTCAGTGGCCTTTGTGAAGATTTTTGGGCTATGAAACAATTCAATGATCCTCATCATAAACCAGATATTCAGCATAGTTGCTAAGTTCAGTCCAGATATCGATTGAACAAATATTTAACTTTCTAATGGTGGTATTATGAAAGTCTTATTAATATGACACTGTCGAACCTCGTTGTCTTCAACAATGTTTCTTGTTTCATTTCAGGTTTCGTAGCTGAAAGATTTGGTCGTAAGGGAGGCCTGCTTCTCAACAACATTCTTGTAGTGTTAGCTGTGATTTGTGAAACAACATCAAAAACTGCATCATCCTACGAGCTGATCATCTTAGGCAGATTTATTATCGGTGTCAATTCTGGCTTGAATGCTGGACTTGCGCCAATGTACTTGGCAGAAGTGTCTCCGATTAATCTGAGAGGGGCTGTGGGGACGGTATACCAACTGGTCATCACCATATCCATATTGATATCGCAGGTTCTTGGACTTTCCAGTATTCTTGGAACCGATACGTTATGGCCTACTTTACTTGCCATGACTATTGTTCCCGCTATTTTCCAAGTAAGTTGAGTTGTGGTATGACAGCAGATGTAACCTCTAGCTAGATCTCTTTCCAGGAAGATCACCTTCCGAAAGTTCTATGCCATATTCAATTCCAAGTAAACACAGCTGAAGCTTACTGCAACCCCACACACCAGATCCCCAACTTATGCTCAAGTCACTGAATCGTGTTTTTGTATTGGAGATGAATATGTTATAGATAAAGATTTCGTAGATAATTCAATGTATGTCTTCAGACAAAATACCCATATTTCAACTCACTTCACAGGTGATAACTCTACCATTCTGCCCGGAATCACCTAAGTATCTGCTTCTGTCGAAGGGAAATGAATCACAAGCTCGAAGTGCATTATCATGGCTCCGAGGAAGTTTTGACGTTCACGAAGAAATGGACATGATGAAGGCTGAATGTGATGCTGCAAAGCTGGTACCAAAAGTAACAGTCCGGGAACTGGTGACAAATAGTGCTTTGAGGATCCCGTTGAGTATTGCTTTAACCGTCATGGTCGCTCAGCAGTTTTCAGGAATCAATGCAGTGAGTATTATCAGAGATGTTTTTGTTCCTGTTCTTGATCAATTTGTGAATTTGAATGAGATATATAGATAGTGTTGATAATGATAGACTATTCCAGAGCAGCCTATACTGGTTCACAGTTTTGGTTGATGTAGGGCAGTTCATGTAAAATTTATTATTAGACATTTTTCATCTTGGGATGATATTGATTAAAAATGTGACCTAATCTTGCGAAAATAAATTTTCAAAAACTGATAATCTGTTTTACCGAACACTTGCAGATAATTTCAACCAAAATTTGGTTCAGCCTTGATAACATCATTCCAATTATTTTTGTGAATCCAGATATTTCAAGAAATTAATCTTCAAAAACAATAATGCCGGAAAAGCTCTCTAAAAAATTCAAAAATTATCGTACCCAAAGAAAAATATTTTTGGGTCCGAAAATATGAATGAATCATTTAGAGGAAGCCACACAATTGTATTTTGTACTAGTACATCTTTCTTGTGGTGTATTTATGGTTCAAATTGAAATTCAAGAAATTATTTTTTGAATTTTTGAGACATTATTTTCATAATTTTGCAAGGAAATCGATGAATGACACCTTTACAACCTAAACCTAATAATCAAAGAAGAAATGAATCGATAACGGCACATTCCAGACTTTTTTAATGGCACAAAATTATATATAATTATATGACGATATCAGCCCTAGAAAGGTCTTGAACAATTTTTGTCTGAGAAATGGTTTCGGGCATAAAAAATGTTCATCTTATACCTTCCCAAACATATAATTAGAACTCATTAGATCTTTCCAACCTTTCAATTCTATAAAAAGCGCCACTCAGTAATCTCCCAGATTTCAATAAATGCAATCAATAAAGTATGAAGGGTTTGAAAAAGTTATTTCCAATCAAAGTAATTGATAGAAATATAATTTAACACAGAAAAACATACCTTAAAGGAAATAAGTATATATTTTTCAAATCTAGCATTTTGAAATGGATACTGTAGAACTCAATGAATGAGATGAATTGAACATTTAGAGGGGACGTAAACAAACTCCTTTTCGAAGCAAGGTAATATTGCAGAAACAAATAATTTCCATCCATCAAAAATTCAACTTTCATTACCCATATAATGATAATTTGGTTGAAGGAAACTTGATAGTCAACTATCAATTTATTTATAATAATAATATATTTTATAAGAGTTGTACATCTGGTACTAGGTAGTTGAATCATTGGAGAATAATTTTATTTTCAGGTTATGTTTTTCTCAAGTGAAATCTTCGAAATGGCTGGTTTACACGGCGACAATCCAAAGTACGCTACTTTAGCTATGGGCGGTATTAACGTTCTGATGACCATTGTTTCATTATTCCTTGTCGAAAAAGCTGGAAGAAAAACTCTTCTTCTCGTTGGTTTTGCTGGTATGGTAGTGGATACTTTATTGCTGACTGTCGGAATGGTCTTTGGGGTGAGTACATTTTGTTATTTGATCAACTTTTTATACATCATCAGTATAAATTACTCTATGGAAGAACTAAAATTAATTTTTTTTCACAGAAAACAAGTCCAGCTGCTGGTATCTTCTGCGTCATCTTCGTTCTGATCTACGTTGTAATGTTTGCTACTGGTCCTGGATCTATCCCATGGTTTTTGGTTTCGGAGTTATTCAACCAATCTGCTCGTCCAACAGCTAGTTCTTTAGCAGTTTGCATAAACTGGACTGCCAACTTTTTGGTCGGATTGGCATTTTTACCACTTGCGGTAAGTATCAAATTAGAATTCTAGCAATAGATGAAATTATTAAAGGACTGCGAGGACGAAAGTTATCTTGGAGTCTCAGCAATGACTGACTCAGTAGTTGCGACTTACTGCTACTACAACTTTCGTCTGCTACTGGTGCTGTAGTAGAAAACGAAATATTTGGGTATAACCATAAAATGTCTTACTTTGTGAAACATTGGTTTGAAAAACTAACACTTCACAGATATTATAGACCTTCGAAGAGGCCTAACAATTGAAAAAAGTTTTAAAAGAGGCGATAAATAGTTATTGGCTTTTCATTAATAATGACAATGAAATTGGCATATTTTCCAAACAGATTACCCAAAACGTTTCAGATTTTTCAGGAAGCTTCTGAATAAATTCTGGTACTTGAAAATGAGTGAATGATATCTAAATTTGCGAAAATCCTTCATTCACTTCATTCACATTAACTTCAAATGTTGACAAATGTATCTTGATACCCTCAGTAACTGAAAGAATTTGAATTCTGTTCGTTGAGATCTCATTCGAATGTGACTTGAATATACATTAAAAATTCAAGATATCAAACACTTAAATGAATTCGATACCAGACAGGTTCTGTAACCTGCGGCTGATGCAATAATTGTTGCTATTACCTTAAGAAAATTGTTGAATGACATTGTTAGAATTCGATTTTTCTCCTTTATACGTTTCATTGTGTTATAACTTTATTAATCGCAAGAAACTTGATGTATTTATGGTAGAAACAATATAACAAACAATAAAAATAACGAAAAACATAATAAAACAAATGAAAACATTTACGATTAATATCGAATATATTTTTTTAGTTGTGTCTTGAATTTCGTACAAATAAATTTTTTTATATCGCTATGAATTATATTACATGAAACAGCTTCTCACAAGTAGCCATGAGGAAGAAGTTCATTTTGTTTTGTAATATTGAGTATATTCAAATTCAATAAGACGGAAATAGACGTGATAGTTCTTGTTCTTTCATATTCAACATAATATTTTCAACTGACGTTTTTTTTTGTTACAGGATCTCATGGGGTCATACGTCTTTCTCATTTTCGTCGTCTTACAAGTACTTTTCCTAATCTTCATCTACAAAAAGGTTCCAGAAACCAAAAATAAATCCCTGGAGGAGATTTCTGCGATGTTCAGGCAACAATCCTATAAATAAGTTCAGAGGTGAACAGGCAGTATTTGAAAAATCTCACCTCAGAGCGGCTCTCTTCTGAATGGTATTGTGTATATATGTGTTTAAAATGTTGACTGATAGATGTATAAAAAAAGTAGGTTGCCGTAGAGCATGTGCTGAGGTGCAAAGCAGCTATAGTCTGTTTGAATAGAGGCAGAGAAATGGCAGCCATATACGAGTATTTGTGGCGGGAAACTGAATCTTTCTCTATCACATCTATCACATAATTTGGTTTGGACAGAACAATTTGCTTGCACAGCAGCACAAGTCGCTCGAGATATATGTCCAAAACCAACCAGATATATATGTCCAAGACCCTTAAGAGGCAACGTTTCTTAAATTACTATTTCATTGATTTGAGATTGGAACCACAATGAATGAAGTTCCAAAACAGATAAATTGATGGATCTGGCCGTTACTACGGGGTAAGAAATCATAATGAAGAAAAGAGAAATGGAACTTTCTATGTTTTTTACCACTTTTATTTGTAACTAATGAAAATGTCCGTAGGTATAGGACGAAACTGCAGTAACAAATAGTTAGTTACAAATAAAAGTGGTAAAAACATAGAAAGTTTCATTTCTCTTTTCTTCATTCCGAAACAGACTACTTTTTCCATTTGCATATTAACCAAATTCATTCTATCAATGATTCATTGAAATGAAGGTACACGACAAATCTAACGTTGCCTTTTATTGGTGTGGTTTACTTTTGAATGTCAAATTTGACAAGTTTGCCAATGTTTGTATATTTTCTTTGAAATCGCGCCAAATTCTGTAGAGAATGCTTAAGTAAGAAATTTGTATATACAAGTATTCAATTTAATTGTTGACGTGAAGAGTAGTATACCAAAAAGTGGAACTTTCAGAAGTTTGATCATGCCCTTAGTTTTTACATTCTATATATAACTCCAAAAACAGTTCCTGAAACTTTGAAAGGAATACTCAAAAGTTATTGAGAACACATCTGAAAGTTTCTTGAAAGACTGCATATAGTTATATTAACAAAACTTTATAAAATTAGTTATTCGAAGCTATTTTGGATCACAATAACGTGGAAAAATGTATTCGAAGAAGAAAAAAGCGTTTAACTGAGAAGTTATATTTTTGGAAATAATCAAATCAAGTATGATATTTATACCCTGATAAAATAGAACCTTTTTGTAGGTTCGTAGCGACAAAATTCATTTTACCACTTCTAGCGCTGGACTATTTTTATTCAATTCAGTAGGAAATATTTCGTCTAGTCATATATCATTATAAAAACAGTTCCTGAGAGGATTGAATCTCAATGTGTGTTTGAGTATGGATGTATTTATTGTGAGTTTAGGTAATTAATTTTGGAGATATCATATGAGATGTTCGAAATGAAATATATAAAATAAATTACTTTTTACACAGTATGCTTGTATAGAATTCTCATTGTTTGGACTTCCATTGTCCAATATGATTTGAAATCTCTGAAAACTTTCGAAAGACTTATTAATAGTCATCCTAAACGTCGTGAAGTAACTTGGTTCGAAATCTTTTCTGATTCTTTTAATTTCTTTTTTAATAGTTTAATTTCTAATGTTTTGCTTATTTTTATTCTATTTTTGTTTATTTCCACTCTCTGGTCATTTTCATCTTTTATCTTGACTATTTCATCCGTTTTATTGCAATTTCATATCACGTTTTATTGCTCACTACAATTAATATTTCAGCTATTCATTTTGATTAGATTTGTTCTTTCATAAATTTCAAATCATATTAGACAATGAAAGTCCGAACTAGTCACCACTTTCAAACATACTTGTACAGGTTTCTGCAAATCCAGTCCAAAAACGCTCTTCACAGATACTACTTCAAAATATTGAAAGAAAAGACAAAACTTTTAGCTTAGGTAATTTATGACTAGTATTAGTTTAATTTAGCCCAATGAACTTTCTATGTTGACACAGATATATTAAAACAAGCTCCTTTATAGAAATTATTGTTTTGAAGAAAATTTTTGAAAGGATTGAACTTTCCACTCATGCTTTCCTGGTATTTATGTATCAGTTTTTCAACCAAAAAAATTCAAAGACTTAAAAAAAATGTACATCATTCTAAAAGTTACATTGCTGTTAATCAAAAAAAATATACTACTACCAATCACAAGCTCAAATCTAATAATAATTTCTTGTTGTAAATAATCTCCACAACACGAAAAAGCTATGCCTTCTACTCTCGTGTTACATTTCTTTTTTATTGAAACTGTAGACACTTTTTTGTAATAGTTGATTTTTTTGTTATTTATGTAAACTTTTTTCACCATGATATTGTGTCATTTTTGTGAACCAGCGTGTCATTTTTGTGAACCAGCGTGTCATTTTGTAACAGAAATTCATTGGAATGTATTCGTATAGGAGAAATCGTCCTTCATCCTCATATTTACAGTGGGTGTTCTCTGTTGTTGTGTGAAATATCTACTATGTATGCCTACTTTCGCTTTGTATTCTCATTTCTACAAATTATAAAAGCAATTAATTTCCTAGTCGAAAAACTGATTTCAATAACTCAATTCGCAAATAATGTGTCATTGCTGTCTAGTTTAGGATGGAATCGATATATTTGAAGTGATATGTATTTTATTGTTTCCGTTAATAAGAATAAAACTCTAGTTTTTGTTAAAAATGGTTTAATTTCATAACAAATGATTTCCCAATGAACATATTCGATATATACTCAATGAATATCAATTCATCTATTGTCGATATATGTGATATTGTTGCAACTTTTCTTTCAGCTCCGGCAGCTGTTCGTCTTGGTGAGCAGGCAAAAAGGAAAAATAAAGATGGAAGGCATTTGAGTGTATGTCTGACTGAGAACAGTATGAAATTATATAATGGTCGCCACCTGGCTAAATGCAATAATTAGAATTTGAAGTTCGCCCTGCCGGGGTGACAAATTAAATTTGTGAGTTCACAAAAATATCGTATTCACTTGAGCAATCTAAAAATATGAAAGGGAGCAAACAATCAGTATTCTAGTTTCAATTAATCAGCTATAATTGAAACTTCTTGTCTAGAAATACAGACATCAGCAATATATCATACCCAACCCTGACAAGGTCAATAATTTCTTTATTTTGCACAGATCTTCACTTTGCAATCACCCAGTACTGTGTGTTAGCTCACAATTCATATACATGTAAAACCCATGAATTTGAGGTATATGATGAAAATAAGAAAATGAAATTTTATTCAAAATAATACATCTGGCCTGTTACTCCTGGACAAACGGTATTGATGAACAAGAAATCTAGATCAGGTGTAACTCCC
Organism: Leptinotarsa decemlineata; assembly: GCF_000500325.1. Lineage (NCBI taxonomy): Eukaryota > Metazoa > Arthropoda > Insecta > Coleoptera > Chrysomelidae > Leptinotarsa > Leptinotarsa decemlineata. The sequence goes on from NW_019290230.1 coordinate 131,837, forward strand.
GCGTTCCTTCTGAATAGCAACAGTCTTAAGGGATCCTTAGCAGAAACAGATTGCAGATGACAGCGCATTTTTCAATTCACGGAGGTCCCTACAACTCCCACTGAAGGAGGTTTACAATTTCAAAAATTGGGGAACTATTTTATTCCATACAAATCGGAAGTAGATATTCTACTACTTCACTTACGGATAGAAAAAGGAGAATAGGTAGTACACAGAAAACTACCAGAAGGCGTTTTAATCATCCTATATAATTCAGATTCAAGAAGATTATCTGATGGGGGAGTTTTCAAATCAACAAATGGAACTCATTGGCTCAGAACGCCATTTGTTGGAAAATTTTTTCAACAAGAAAACATGTATACATACATACATATATACATACATACATACAAACATACATACATACATACATACATACATAAATACATACATACATACATACATACATACATGCATACATACATACACACATACATACATACATACATACATACATACATATATACATGCATACATACATACATCATCACAAACTTTCACATTTATTTTATATAATTATAGAGATACTTCCTTTCTGTATATCAAAGTTAAAAGCATGTTTTTTCAGTGATATGTGACACTGAATGTAACTCACAATTGAGTTTATCAGTAAGAGAAGGGATCATGTCACAACATACACCAAAGTCTTTGTATAAAAAGCTAAAATACTTCATTATTCATTTTGAAAATGGGTATGGGGATATAGCACACTTCCAAGAAGTTCCTATTATGGTCCAAAGGTAGTGTAACTAAATGTCACATTACCAAAACTATAACAATTGTCTTCTATTGTACGGAATATCAGTCTACCGTTAGGCAACTAGCATTGCTGGTATCATAAGAAGCCGGCGAGAATTCTAAAAGTTTGCTGTTTGCTGCTTGATACAGGTATCTGTATACTGTTCAGCTTAGAGAAAATCGTAAAAATTATCAGTAACTCTGATGTAGTATTTTGCTAAGCTTCTTGCAAGAAGAGTGGGACTGAAGTTAGTAACTGAAAAGGTATCCAAATATTATACCCGGAAGGAACTTAACCGAGACGATGATTTTTATTATTTGTTTTTTTAATCGCTCACGTACATGATACTATTATAACGGATTTTTGTTCATCTAGGTAAGTCACATTCAAGTCTTTCCGAGTTTTATTGTATATCCCATTGTCCCACACAGCACCAGATTTGACTTCAATTTAGCTCTACTGCAAATACGGAACATAAAAAAATCGTCGACTTTAGGAAACTTTTGTTACAAAAATATTCAAATAGATGACAATGATACAGCTGAGATATTTGCAAATTTCTTTTCATCTGTTTATGATCCGGATATAATCTCAATTTCATAAATGATGCTGATATAGTTAACAATTTTTGCGACATTAGAGAAATAGGAGAGTCAGATTTTGAAAATACAATTAAGAAATTGAAACCAAAGAAAGCGGCTGGTGTTGATGGAATTCCCCCATACATTCTGAAAGCATGTGGCGATTGGGTAAAAATACCACTTCTGCATATATTCAACCTTATCATCAAATCAAATGTTTTTCCAGATTTGTGGAAAACCGCTATAACAACACCTATTTATAAGAGTGGTAAAAAATTTGTCATTGAAAATTATCGGCCAATCTCCATAATGTGTGCTCCAGCCAAGTTATTCGAGCGAATTATTTATACACGAATANATCGGCCAATCTCCATAATGTGTGCTCCAGCCAAGTTATTTGAGCAAATTATTTATACACGAAAATTCAACTACGCAAAAATATATATCACGGAAGAACAGCACGGGTTTGTTAACAATAAATCAATCAATACCAATCTATTTATTTTTACTAATTATGCATATAATACACTAGAATTAAAGAGTCAACTCGATACTGTATTCCCGGATTTCAGAAAAGCTTTTGATAAAGTGGACCACGATGTTTTGTTATATAAACTAAATAAAATTGGATTTTCTGAGAGTTTATTGAAATTATTAAAAAGTTATTTACAAAATACATACTTCTGTGTTAAACACAACGGTAACACATCAGGTAAATTTCATGCCAGCTCTGGTGTTCCTCAAGGGTCTAACCTTGGACCACTATTATTTGTTCTATGCATAAATGATCTCACTTCCATTTTGAAATTTTCTGAATGTTTGCTGTTTGCCGGTGATCTGAAAATATATAAACAGATTCAAACAGTTAGGGATTGTGTTAATCTGCAAAGGGACATCGACAGTATTCATGTATTCACAAATAAATTGAAATTTAATATTAACATATGTAGCATCATCACAATAACTCGTTTGAAAGATCCTGTTAATTTTGATTATATGATGGATGAGGAAGTCCTCCACAGATGTTCTGAGGTTAGAGATCTTGGGGTAACTTACAACAGTACTTTATCGTTTGCCAAACATATTCAAAATATGGTTAAATCGTCAAATCGAATGTTAGGATTCATTATTAGACAAACTCGGGACTTTACGAATAACAATACTATAAAATTATTATACTACTCACTTGTAAGACCTATATTGGAATTTGCAAGTATAATATGGTCAGGTGAATATCGGTCCACAATCAATGCAGTGGAGAAAATACAAAATAAATTGCTCAGTTTTCTATATTAAAAACAGTACCGTATTAGAGCTGACTATGAAATTATCAGATCCAATCAACTTAGACATGACTTCAAAGTTCTCTCTTTAGAAACTAGGATATCCCTCACCATGATGTATTTTTTGTATAATGTAATGAACAACAGGATAAATGCACCAGGAATCTTATCATTACTGAGATTCAATGTCCCTTCCTGTAGAACTCGGAGAACTTATCCATTCAATATTCCGTTGGTAGTTACAACGAACAGATCCCCTCTTGTGACCATGCTACGACATGCACACATGTAGTGTGCTAGTAGATTTAGATTGTACTCTACCTCAGGGAGTATTTCGTAGAGCAATATTAGATTTTTTCTTGACTACATCTGTTTGATACGCATACAAATTTATTATATTTAGTATTTTCATCTGTGCACGAATATGATTTTTTATTGATAAGCTAATTTACAAATGTATTATCATTATCGATTTTATTGCACAACTATATTCAATAACAGAGTATATATAGTTCATTGCTATTCAACCTCAAAGTTTTTGAGTAGGTACACAACTGACTCTCATGATTTATAATTATTGAAATGTGAAGATTATTTTATATTCATTATCCATGTAATTAGACCTTTGGTCTGTTTGGATACAAATAAATAAATAAATTAATAAATAAATGATCTCGTTAAGCAATTTTCGGCCAATTCCGAAATATTGATATTGACCAGGCATTTGGCAATAATGGTGTTAATGAACGCACTGTTCGATGTTGGTTCACGAAATTTCGTTCCGGAGAATTTAGCCTCGAAGATGAGCCCCGAAGTGGTTGACCTACAGTAATCCAAGACGAGGACTTGAGGACCCTGGTGGAAACTGACCTATCACAAACGGTGCGTGGGATGACGGAAGAACTGAGCGTCAGTTCTTAGGTTTAATGGTTTGAAGCGTATTGGAAAGTTCAGAAAGCTCGAAAAGTGAGTTCCCCACCATTTGAATGATCGAGGTCTATTCTTCTTTGCTATTGTGCAACCTAAACGATTTTTTTTTAATCGGATCGTCACGTGTAATGGATAGTGAATCCTCTACGACGATGGGAGACGTTCTGGACAGTGATTGGACAATTACGTTTTGTAAGTACCTACTATTATATGGAAGATTTTATAGAATAGTTCGATGTTCAACTGATGAAGCTATCGTGTAACGAAATGGATTTTCAGAGCAGGTTATTTTTGGGAAGTTTTCTACTACGATACATATATCCCTTAAAACAGATACATTTTATTTACTCATGAGCCTCTGACAACAAAATTCCAATGCAAATGCCGATAAAGAGGGCATTTGTAATACCTGACCACAATCCAGCCAGATAAAAGAATAAGTATTTCGGATCCATTGGTGTCTAAATAAGTTATCACTGTATGTATTGAAATTTTCAACAACCCTGTCACACAGTCACATTTAGGTGAAAATCTTCTTGGAAGAATACCAAATGAAAGATTTTTCTCGTTAAACATCTGTGTGATACCTGAATTTAGATCCTTCAATTCCTTGAGGAAATCAGGATATTCTTGCAGTAAAAAAGGGGAATTTTTAGAATGACTTGTTTCTTTGGAAGTCTATAGAACGTGCAGGAGATTCATTGGTGATAGTCATCTTGAAGATATTATCAGATAACAATTTGAATGATTTCATTTCAAGGTTGCCACTTATGAATTATTCGATAATTTAAATTTCAATATACCACGATTCTAGGTAGTAAATTCTACCATAAAAACAACCTCTTTACAAGGACTTTTAACAATTTTAAATTTGTCGATGAAATATATGAAATATAGGTAATTGAATGTACTTGAAATTCCATTTCAAACGAAGTATTTTTTATAGCAGATACTATGATGACAGTTATGGTTTGCACTACAGCTGGAATTTTTACGACGGTTTTTATGGTTAAAGTTTTTTCACAATTCCGCCTCGATTTGAGAACACTGTAACAATTTATATATTCGAGGTTCACTTAAGACGTTAATAAGATTGCAAACTCAGTTTCCAAGCAATATATTTATCGTAAATCAAATAAGTTTGCAACAGAAACATCGAGAAAGGTAGGTACTTCGCTCGCGAAATTTTCAGCTTTCCCTTATGGATGAACGAGTGTACAAATATGTTACAGTTACCAAAATATTACGTAAAAAACTCTTGCATCAATTTACTTACATAACAATATGCTTGACATTATTCCACTATAAGTTATTGACAGATGTGTATATATTATATATTATTATATTTTTTGGAAATTAGTGAATACTTATGAATGTGAATATTCAGAAGTGAAATTATTATTTGCTTTTAGAGAAAGTGACTCATGATTTGAGATACTAGAATACCAGAGAGAATCGTTTCTGTATAGTAGAAATTTCATCTATGACAAGTTTATTAAACGATTTTATCATATCAATTTATCGATACACAGTGTGTCCTTATTTTCATTTTTATATAAATGACCGAATTATTGAAAATTGCTTGGAGAGGTCGATTTTAACTTTTCAAATAATGATTTAATATACGGAGGGATCTACCTTAGGGTAATGATGTCATCAACGGTCTTCATAAATCGTATTATTTTCTAGTAGATTCTGCCAACAAACAATTACCATTAACAAGTCGTTGTTGCTTTTTTGAAATTGAGAAAAGAAGATAAAAAATAATTTCATAGAAAATAAATATCATCCAAACAATTGAATTACAGCATTTGGGCATGTGACATAAATTTCGACAGGTTCACTGTGTTTTTTGTTGAAAAATATTGTAATCTTACTTCAGTTTTTTTAAGGACAAAGCACGAGCACTAGAGAAATATACTCAAATCGTTCTCAGAGCGGTGCCTGCATTTGAATCGCTGGGGATTAAATTAATTTGGAAAAACGGAAAAACGCAGTTCTCTAGATGAAAGAGTTCTTAAATAGTGAAAATCGAAGTGTACTGAGTTGAACCTCGAAATGACGAGCAGCCACAGTCCGTCGCGTATTTCTGATATGTATCGCTCTTTGTGGAATCACATGTGCCAAGTTTCTTGAACACTTCCCGTGAAAGTATCTATAGAAGAGAGACAAATCTTCAACCTTTCTTCCATGTCCCAGGCTATCAATGTTACACGTGATGTTCGCATCTCCAATCAGGAAAATGGCTCTTTTCTGGATGGAATTCAGCACCTTCAGGGTATGTTTGGGGGCAGAGCTCCATACATAAGAACAGTACTCCAAAAAAGGTCTGATCTGAGCTTTATAAACTCCTCTAAACTGCTAATCGAATATACGTACTCCGCAAAATGTGAACATTCACCTTATTTTTTAAACAGTCCACTATACCGACGTGGATGTTATATGAAAGGTTTGAATTTACAGAATTTCATGTGAATGTAAAGTGTCAATGCAGTTCTCAATGTGCATTGGGAATTGAAATGCCTCTCCAACGAAATACCTCAAAAACCCGTTTTTTATTTGACACGAGGCAATCAATACAAATAACAATAATATATCGGTTTTATTGATAATACAAAAAAACAACACAAAGATACATTTGAAAATGAAAATAATTTACAGGAGATTCTGGTACTCATTGGCGAAATCTAGACTCAAACTCAACCAACAAGCACCACTCCATAATGCACGCGAACAAACAGAAATAAAAAGACAATTAACAGTGGTGGTACCACAAAATAAGAAACAAACAAAAATAATCATTTGAGATTAACCTCTGAAAAAAGTTGATGAATAAATTTAATTGATCTGTTATTTATTAATTTGTCCAATGAGCAAAAGTTGACATTACTGACCATCATAGATATAATTTCCATATTTGCATTTGAATTTCCTGATATTGAATCTCTTCAATTGCTCGGGCAATGAATTATAAAGTTTTACAGCACCATAACGAATTGATCTCTGAAACTGTGCAGTGCGATGTTGTGGCTTAGTTAATTTGTTTTTAGGCCTTATGTTTCTTGAGTGAAAATATTCACGCAGAATTAGTTTTTGTATTTAAAGGGGAGAATGGGGAAGAGTAATCAATTTATGAACAAAACAACCCAAATGTTTTTCATATTGAGCCAGCGAGAGTTTTTAAATGCTTCAAAAATTGAATCATACTTACGACGTCCATAAATTAGGCGGCATCAAGAATTTTACACTGTTTGTATTCTTTTTTATCTGAGTCATATAAGTATGGTCCATATATGAAGTTACAGTAGTTGAAATGGCTTGACACCAAACTATCATAGAGCATTCTTTTTAGAGGTTGGCTCAAAATAAATCGATTACAGTATAACAGTTTCAATGACATATAAGTTTTTTTCATTAAATTTTTAACATGATTAGTAAATCTAAGATCAGTGTCAAGCATCACTCCTAAGTTTTTAGCTGTACTGACAGGAGTCAAGATAGTATGACCTAGTTCTAAATGGAAATTGTTTTCTGCAAATTTACGATTCTTCTGCGATCCAAAATGCATCATCATTAATTTATTAGGATTAACTTTCAAAGCATGTTCATTTGATAGCCCATTGATACAATCAAGATCAGTATTGAAGATATTTTGTGCCTCAACATACTCATCGGTTTTAAAGTGCATGTACGATTGTATTTTACATTTCTTGATGGACGAGATAATGTCTGTAGTATAAATGATGAACAATAAAGGTCCCTAAATGGAACCCTGTGGCACTTCTGATAGAATATCAAGAGGTAAGGAGCGATGACTATCAATAAAAACTTTTTGAGATCGACCAAGTAAATGAGACCAGATGTGAAATAAAGCAGCACTATCAAAACCATAATATTTGAGCTTATGATTGATGGTATCGAATGCTTTCAAAAAATCTAGTAGAACCAGAGTGCTAATCATTCCTTTATCAAATCCCTCAACAATGTCTTGTATAACAGTAGCAAGAGCTGTAGCTGTACCAAAACCCTGCCTAAAACCACATTGCGATGGCGATAACAGATTATTGGTATTGAAATATTCATAAATTCGTAAATAAATAACTCTTTTAAAAATTTTACTCATGGTTGGGAGTATACTGATAATTCTGAGATCAGAATAACTAGCTGGATCATTATTCTTGGGAACAGCCAAAAATGTTTTTACTCTTATTCTAAACATTTTGTTGGTCAAATTTGACTGTCTTGTTATATCTGAGGGGAAGTGATTCAACATCTTGACCCTATTGTAATAAATAGAATTCCTGACCAAATTTGTTAAAGGAATTGGCAATTTCAACGCGGTAGAACGGGTGCTATAAGACTGGCATGAAGTCTCAAATAGGGACATATTTTTGTAAATGAGGCAAACCGTTTCCAAAATGATCAAAACAATCACTGTTAAAATCTTTTGCTCAGCGAATTTGTGTCTGCATGAATCACGAGGTTTAATTTTTCAGATATACCTGATAGCCCGTTTCTGCAGTACTAAAACAGTCAGAAGTGCTGATGAATTGCATACTCCCCAAAACGGTATTCCATAACGTAGGTGGGATTTAACGAGGGCGTAATACACTGTTCTGGCAGTTTTGATTCCCAAATTTATTGAAGTTACTCTCACTGCATAACATCCAGAACAAAATTTACTTTTAAGTTGTTTGATATGCTCAATAAATTTGAGCTTGTTGTCCATGTGAATACCTAGAAATTTAGATTGAGTCTCGTTCTTGCTCACTAAGTTGATGCTCACTAAGTGATAAAATGTTTGTTTTAGTGATATTGAAGGATGGCGAATTAGCATCACACCACTCCTTCATTTTTTTATATCAGTAGATATTGTATTGTGTAAATCATTTTAGTTTTTGTTGTTCCACAATATCGTCGTGTCATCAGCGAAAAAAGTGTTTTTTTTTTCAGTCCTGTTGTTCTTACCATTTGATTCCTTCCTGAAAGGTAAGATTCAAACCATTCGAGCGTCATTTATCTGCAGCCGTATTGGTGAATTTTTCTTAGCAAAATCTTATGATCAACGCAATCAAACGCCTTAGAAAGATCAAGAAAGACCACAATTGCTACACTACCAGAATTGAACTTTGAGTAAATATCATGAAGAAACGAAAAGATGGCATCGTGCGTATTTTTATCGCTTTTAAAACCAAACTGGCTTTCACTTACAATATTGTGGTGTTGTAGGAAAATTGTCAGACGTATTTGCGGCCAGCAAATGAACAAATGAAAGTCCATTTGAGCTACGGAAGAGAAGCCATACTAGCTATACGATTTGAAGAAGGTAACACATCATCTATAAATACGAATCTAGTTAAGAAACTTCACTGTATGAATTATTTCTGGTTATTTACCATCGACTGCAGTGGTTATTACCAACTGCGCATATTCTTACAAAGACAATCTTCGCGCTGTCTTTGATATTTCTCTCATTTCCCCCATTTCACTTGAATATAAATAGTTCTAGACACCTTCCTGAAGCACATCAACAACGTAAGACCTTCCATCCCTTCCACAGTGGAGAAGGAAGTCCACAACTAATTGCTATTCTTAGACGTATTGGTGAAGAGGACCGACACTAAGTGGGAAACATCTGTATATCGAAAACCCACTCACACAGGACAGTATCTGATCCAGGAATCCAACTACCATCAATCGACTAAGTGTAATACGAAGGATGGTCTCGAGAAAGAACTAGGCATCATCAAAAATGATCTTCAATGGAATGGTTACTCCAAAGTGATGGTGGAATAGACTTTGGCTAGAAGACAGCAAGAGCCTCACAAGGAAAAGAAGCCCTCGCAACCAGTACTTGTACCTCCCTACATCAAAGGATTATTGGAAAGGATGAGAAGAATTGGGTCCAAGTATAACATGAAAACCTGCTTCAGATCCGGAAACACTATCCGTAGCAGCCTCACGAAAACCAGGCCACCAAACGCGGACTGCGATTCCAAGAATTGCATTTACCGGATACCCTGCGAGTGCGGAGAATCATACATCGGTGAAACTAAGAGGCCATTGAGAGTTCACATTGCCAAGCACAAAAAAATACACACAACGAGGAGAAACCAGCAAATTGGGCATAGCAGAGCATGTTTGGACTCATCAACATAACATCAAATGGTCCCAAGCTGAAATCATCCATAAGTAGGAACACTGGTTCAGGAGAAAATTCAAAGAAGCCGCATATATTTTGTTCAACGATGCATTTAGCCAAGGTAGTGTAGAGATACGCAACATATGGAAACCCATGATCAAGCGGAAAACGGCCAACTCCCGCCAAATTGGAATTAATTTTGAATTAAATCATGTGTAACGACTCCTATTCTTTTATTAAGTAGCTATTGTTCTTTGTCAAATTCTATACATGTTTCTGCATGTCACTAAGAAAATGAAGTATTATTATTAGATACACAAACAACTCGTCATTGCGAATACGAAGCGAAAAATTCATGAAAATTTTAAATTGTGTCTAGAAGAAAATAAAAAACATTCAACCACTTGTACAACTTAGTACAAGGAACAAGACTATAGAAATGAGTGTGATGAGAAGGTGGCGTTTTTTTAAATGCTTGAAATGAATTCACAGTGTATGATTAATTTTTTTTTTAGTTAAATACTTAATTATTATGAAAAAAATTATTCAAGATATCATCAGATTTGTCCATGAATTTCACTAGTTCGGACTTCCATTGTCTATTATATAAAATGATTTGAAATCCCTGAGACAACTAAAAAAGAAGAATTGAAAATGAATAGTTGAAAATACAC
>NW_019290230.1:142505-163996 GCF_000500325.1 Leptinotarsa decemlineata
TATTTATTCAATTATTATATTTTTACTTGTAGGTTATTTCACTATCATTTCATTTCAGGTTTATTGTTGCTTAATATAATTGTTATTTTCAACTATTCTCTTTTAATTATTCTTTTTTACTTGTTTCAGGGATTTCAAATCATTTTATATAATAGACAATGGAAGTCCGAACTAGTGAAATTCATCACGAAACATTGTCAATCACCTTCAAACAAAGATTTGTCCATATTCTGCAGTCTACCTATAGATATTTCAAATACATATTAAACAGATATCAGCAAATACTCGAATTCAATGAAAACACAGAAGCACATTTCAGATTGCTTTCAAAACTTTTACATAACGAAACGCACGATAAATGGTACAACAAGAATTGAAGGCATTCATTTTACAATTTCAACCTTCACTTGTTTCGCATACTATCTCTTTAGATAGTGCTCAATAACTTCCACCCACGTATCGAATATAGAAATATGAATCGTTTTCTCGGTGAAAAAGTCAATTGTTCGGAATAAAAAAATGTGTGAACAGCGGAAATTGCAGTACACAGGGAAACAATTACTTGTTACATTTTCTCGGCCGTTAAGTAAAATTAACCCAAAAACAGGACCCAATTTCACATAGTATATGAGTTTTAAAATAAATTTGTAAAAGTATATGAACCATTATATGAAATGCCAGGTGAGTTTACTTTCACCGAAACCCAACCAAAGACGTTGCAGATTATATAATAGGTGTGTGCAAATATAGTAATTAGTTTCACAGCATTCAGTGATTCTGATAGTTAGTTTCTTATCTCATACTGTCGATCTGAATTTGGAACCGAGTCTGTTTTTCAAATATTTTCTCACCGTTCAAATGAGTAGAAAGAGATAACAGCTTGTAGGTTTGGATCAAAAGACCTGAGATCGACCACAGGACGTTTTACAGGACACTATACGTGGACTGTTCGAAAAATAAGGTGAATATTCAAATTTCTCGGACTGCGTACATTCAATAACCGATTTTTTTATCTTGGAATATGTATTCACAGCATATTGAGTTTGTTGGTGGGAGGCATAAAAGTTTGAAGTGTTTTACGTGTCCGGCGATTTGCTGCTATCGAAGAAAATGCTATACTTGCACTGTTGACAGTGGCATACGGTGACTGTACTCTGAGTCATGAAAATGTTCACAAGTGATACAATCCTTTCAGCTTTCCACAGAAGGTCGAAAAGTCGAAAAGATGTGAATGACGATGCCCGCCTTGGACTCATCAGCACATCAACAACCGATGTAAATGTTGAGAAAGTGAAAAAAATTGTTATGGCGAATCGTTAAATCACTATCAGAGAAGTTGCTGAGGATGTCGGCATATCGGTTGGCTCATACCATGAAATTTTTTGGGAATTTTTTGCATGAAGCGTGTGGCAGCGAAGTTCGTTCCAAAATTGCTGAATTTTGACCAAAAAAAAAAAAAGTCGCATCAGCATCGCTCATGGCGTCAACGGCGATTTTGAAAATATTTTTTTCCATTGAATTGCATCACAGGTCATTATTATTAGTTAGATTAGATTAGATTAGATCAGATTAGATTGATTTGGGGCTTCTGTGCTGAACAGCCACTACACTGCGACCTTTGCAGGTCTAGAGTGTGTGCCCTCATATATGCTAGAGTGCCTTGTCTAGGCCCGTCCTTGTAACTAGACTGCATAGGCCAGACCTCAAGTTCCCCATATATTGAAAGGGTTGTGTAATGTTGCAAACCTTATCCTTGACAGACCTTCGCAATAGCATATTATGTGTACGGAGGTTTCATCATCCTCTTGGCAAAGCCTGCATAGGGCTGTGTCTGCTAGTCCGATGTTGTCCATGTGTTTGTTGAGTCTACAGTCTCCCGTCAATAGCCCGACCAGAACTCTAGTTGATCGCCTATTCAGACTTAGTAGGTACTCCGTGACTTTTGGCGATGGCTTTTTAATGAACTCTTTGGCCTGTTTCATACCCGGCGCCTTATTCCACTATTTTCGAGATTGTTTTTCCTTCCAGTTGCTGTTACAAGTTTTTCGCAGCGCTTTTGCTGTACCACAAAAGGATTCTGGGCCGATAGGGGAGCATCGTGCTCCTTCTCGTGCTAGTGAATCAGCCTCTTCGTTGCCCATGTATCCTGTGTGGCCTGGTACCCAGGCTAATGACAGTCTGTTTTGACTCCCTAGTTCTTGTAGCTTTTCTAGGCAGTTCCAGACCAGTTTGGAATTGACCTGCATGGAACTAATTGCTTTTATAGCTGCTTGGCTATCATAGTATATTGCAATAGTCTTTTCCTTAAACTCTTGCCTTAGTAACTCTTCTGCGCAGTGACGTATTGCTGTCGTTTCTGCCTGGAATATCGTCACTTCTTTACCTAAGCTTAGTGAGACTTTTGTCTTTGGTTTAGTTATATAGATTCCTGCTCCTACACCTTCTTCAGTTTTTGAGCCGTCTGTGTAACATGCAATCTCTACATTTATTGGATGTCCTCCCTTCCATTATGGGGTCGTTTTCCAACTCTTTGTTTAGCTCGTTGTACCTCTTACCGTGCAGCATGATTATAGGCATTTGCCCTCTGGTCAGTCTACTGATAACTGACCTGGCTTCCCCTTGAATATATAGATGTAGTGGCATTAGGTTCAGTAGGACTTCTAATGCGGCTGTTGGGGAGGTTCTCATAGCGCCCGTGGCAGCCAGGCAAGCTTGCCTTTGAATGCCACTTAGCCTTCGAATCGCACCAGCCTGCTGAGTCTTTGACCACCATACCACCGAGCCATATGCTATCATAGGTAAGGTAACCCTGGTATATAGCCATATGGCCATTTTTGGTTGTAAACCCCAATTTTTTCCGCACATCCTTCTACACAAGTTGAAGGCTATCGTGCTTTTTTGGATTATTTTTTGTAGGTGTTGATTCGACGTCAACTTGTGGTCAAAAATGACTCCCAAGTATTTTGCCTCTTGTGCGATTGGAATTTCTACCCCGTGCAGTACTGGTGGCTTCAGCCCTCTAAGTACTTTCTTTTTTGTAAAGTGTAGTTTTGAGAGGGTTTACTGTTAGTTCCTCCTCCGGGCACCATTTATTTATTATGTTTAGAGCCGTTTGTGTGTGCTCCGAGACAGTTCTTGCGAATTTGCCTCTTGCGATAATCGCGAGGTCATCGGCATATCTTAAACAATGCATGCCTTTGGATTTTAGCTTCACTGGTAGTTCGTCCACTAGGATAGCCCACAGTAGGGGCGATAATACCCCTCCTTGTGGACACCCCTTGCCAGCTCTAGCTGTGACTGTGGTTTCGCCTATGGATGATATGATCACCCTTGTTTCCAGACTGGCATTTATCCACTTACACAGGAGGGTGGGAACCCCTTTTCTATCTAGAGCTTTGGTGATGGACTCTGTAGATACGTTATCAAAGGCACCCTCGATGTCGATGAATGTTGCCATGGCTATCTCCTTATCCTCTAAGGATTTTGTTAGTAGCCTGTTAAGATCATATTATGCCATATCTGTTGACTTACCTGGCTGGTACGCATATTCGCGTTCGTTGAGAGGGTTTGTTGATAATATCTCATCTCTTATGTATCTATCTATCAGTCTTTCCAGTATTTTGAGTATATTGAGTATTTCCAGTATTATGACTTGGGCGTCATATCGTTTACCTTCCCTATCTTGGATATGTAGATGACTCTGCCTTTTTGCCACTCATTCGGTATGTATCTCATGGCTATGCAAGCCTTTCATATTCTACATAAGTATGAAATCAGTGATTCCTGCCCCTTCTGAAATCTCCTGGAGATTTATATGGCTGGAATTTACTTATAGCCCACCTAATTTTATTTGGCCTTGTTATCTCAGTAACTAGTTTCCAGTTCGAGGCATTCTGCCTATTCGACTTGCTTCGCGGACAGTGTACTGCCACTGGGCCTTTTAGAATTGTTGTGGCAGGAAAGTGTGCCTTGATGAGCATTTCTATGCTTTCCCCAAATGTTGTTGTGTAGATATCATCATCCCTTTTTAGGAACCCTACCTGGTTTATAGTACCCTCCTCAGCTAGCACTTTGTGGGTTCTCGAACAAGTGGAGGTATCCATTACCTCTTCACAAAATTTCCTCCACGATTGCCTCTTAGCCTTTCTAATTTCTTTATCATACTGTGTGAGTGTAGCCTTGTATTCCGCCCAGTCTTGGTTTATTTTAGCTTTGTTAAATAGCCTCCGCACTTCCCTTCTGAGGATTTCTAAGTGTTTGTTCCACCAGACTGTTTTGTTAAACTGTTGCCTTGTTTTATCTGGACAGTTCGCCTCGTAAGCTGCAATTATTGCCTTGCTTACTTTTTTCACTGCCCTTTCAAGGCTTTCATCGTTCTCTATTTCAATCACCTCTCCTTCGAGAGCCTCGTTGAGTGACAATAAGTATCCTCTCCAGTTTGTCTCTCTAGGGCTCTAGGGTTTCGATAAGTGATTGATGTTCGAGGAGGGGTGACTAGGTCAAACCTAATCTGTCTATGGTCGAAGCATGAAGGCTCCTCTGACACATGCCAGTTGTCTATATTGTCACATGCTTTTTCCGAAGAAAGTGTGATATCTAGTACCTCTTTCCTCGCTGCGGCGACAAATGTTGGTTTGTTACCCGTTGGCTATTAATAGCCTATTTGTTAGTATGAAATCTAGTAATGACTCACCTCTTGTGTTGATGTCCGTGCTTCCCCATAATATATGGTGTGCATTTGCATCACATCCTATAATGAGTTGGAGGTTTTCCCTGACCGCGTATGCGATTACTTCGTCTAATTGCGGTGGTGGACAGATCTCCTCGCCTGGAAGATATGCTGAGCTTACTAACCAGCTTCTAGTGCCTTCCTCTGTTGGCGTGGTCAGGATAGCTGTAACAATATAGTTGCGAGTTGATGTGAAACCAAGGGCTTCGCCAACGGCGAGCGGGGGGGGGGGTAGTTGCCGCCCCCCTAGAGATCAAATGTAGCTGGCCGCAAAGCGACCAAAGTGCGAGCAATTGACTTCCTTACCTATTAATAAATTCCGGATCGCATGACAAAACGTAAATAAATTCACAAGGTTTAATATATATATATATTGTAGTAAGTATTGAAATATTCAGAATAACATTGAGATTTTGACATCCGTTTTCAAACTATCTCAGATTTGTCATTAAACAGTGTAAAAATATGTAGGTAGGAGGTAGGTATGGTGTGTGTATGTGTGTTGTGTGTGTGTGTGTGTGCACATAGCAAAGATGAGTTTTAGACAAAAGAAGATCTAAACATAAATAGATGCGTTGGTTTTGGTTTTGATGGTTGTTCAACGATGTCAGTAAAAGACTGAGGGGAACAGGCGATCTTACGCAAAAAGTAGTTATCTAGTTGTAGTAGCAGTAGTCTAGTTATCAATAATCTAAATTCACTTCCAGAAATTAGAAATGCCATGGGAACCACCAAAGATACTATAAACTATTTTCTGGAATCAGTTTTGAGAAGGAAGTTGATACCTAATATTTCCAGACTTTGCGAGATAAGATGAAGTGAGAAACACAAAACCATCAGAGTTTTTAAAGAAAATCTTCCATTAATTCTGGAAGCCTTACAAACATTATCTCAGGAAGGAAATAGTGCAACTCGGAAAAGTGCCTTCCAACTGCATGCGGCTACTTCCAGAATTTCGTTCATTCTCGGAATTATGTTGGTAGCCAAATACTCGGATTTGATGGAACCCGTTGTCAACGTATTCCAATCTGTAGCTTTAGACGTGGTCAAAGCTTCGGAACACGTTAAAAGGATTTTACTTTTAATTAAGAACCACCGTGAAAATCCGGAAAAAGTGAGAGACGAAATTATAAACGAAGATACTGCTGTTGTGGAAAAAGTCGGACTGGAGGAGGATATTACAACAATGTCGCGTATTATGGGGAAACAACGTCATAGAAGCAATCATCCAGCAGAAAGCCCTTCAGAATACTGGAAGAGGTCTTTAGTAATACCATACTTGGAATCAATCACTTTCCTTGAATTACGTTTTGCTGAAGAAAGCACGCCATCATTCGCATTATCCAAGTTACACCCGGCGCAGATGCAAAAGATGACCACTGAAAATCTGAAACAAACTTGTGAATCTTTTGCCCAGATTCATGATTTACCGAACATAAAGAATAAAATCGAACTTTGGCAGCAATTGTAGCAAGATAGGCTTAATCTAATAAATCTTATAGTTTTTAATGTCCTAAAAGAAACAAATTCCTTCTTTTCCGAAACGGAAAAATTTTGATCGCTTTACCATGCACGACCTGTACAGTAGAGCGATCCTTTAGCAGCCTCAGAAGACTGAAAACATGGCTAAGAAGCACCATGGCAGAAGATAGCCTTAATGGTCTGGCCATAATGAGTGTACACAGAGCTATAATAAATAAAAACCTAAATAATTTTAATGATATAGTGATTGAAAGTTTTGCAAAAAGTCCCCGCAGGTTATGTTTTAATTAAATATTATTTTTGTTAAAATAAATAATCATTACTGTGTTTAAAAGTTTGATTTAGTTATTGTGCTGTCGAGGGCTTGTGAATGTTTTATACATTGATATCAGAACCGTTCTTATTACAATTGTCATCGAGGCAAAGACTTCCAAAATCTAACGCTTCATGCTTTCGACTGTACCAGGCGATCATATTCTTTATTCTCCATAGTATTGCTCCATTGCCCCCCTCCTCCTTAGTCATAAGCTGGCGACGCCCTTGTGTGAAACTATACCAGAAAAATATGTATACTCTAATCAACAAGTTCAAAAACATGAAAAATAGAGATAAAGTTCCTAAAAATATGAGCGATAGCTCATTCGATTCTGAATCAGAAAAATGTTTTTGAAGGATTTTGGTGCAGGTAAAAAATTGCAATTGTTATTAACAAAATAAGATTTAAAAAAAATGGTATTTATTTTTCGTTAATAACTCAAAAAATATTAATATTTAGGCAATTTTGAAAAAAGCTCGTTAAAGAGGAGGAAATTTCCGATAAAAAAGTCCATATAATCTAAAAGTTTAATATAGTACTTCGGGTTACTCTTGAAGGCGTTCTGGTATCACACTGTATTATTTCACTGTTCAAATAGAAAAAGTGTTAACCATAACTTTAGTAAACACAGAACTATTTCACTGTAATTATAGTGTTCCCTTACGAAAGCCCTGCTACAAACATTTATCTTTATTATCAAACTCAGCATTGACCCAAATATCACAGTTGATATTTCACATATTTTAATAGCGTTTGAAATTGTTACTTGTTAAATGAAATGCTGAAGAGAAGATGAATTTATTCTTCCTAGAATGTTGTCAAATATGATGCAGGTTCAGGAATACAGGGAGAACATTTAGGTCAAATTTGAAAACTGAAAAACAAGACAGATTCAATATTCTCATTTCAAAGTTTAAGGAAAAGCGAGAAAAACCCAATGTAATCACAAAAACGTGACCTTTCAAAAAACAAAGCGACCCTGTTTCAGAATAATTCGAAAAAATAAGAAAGATGGTCGACAGAAAATTTTGTGAAATTAATATATGCAGAACAAATGAAGGTTAACAAACAATGAAATATCAATCTGAACTGAAATGATGAATTACTTATAATATGATTCAGATAAATGAAAATACACCAATATCGAAAGATGAACGTGAATATTCAGCTGAAAATGCTTCAGACAGTAAATAAAATACAAATAGGAAAAAGTATTAACAAACACCTAATTGAGAGATTTTTCGTTAAGAGTTTAGAAAAAGGCAACAGGTATTTCACTGCAAAAAAATTTTTAGAACTGTCATTGGACATTCCTGAAATTACGGAATCATTTTGAAACTGAAGAATACAATAGTGTAGTCGGACCAAGTTTTGCGCGATATCTGCGATTGTCTTTACAACGTCTGAATCATGTCTGAACTGTTATGATTGAAAGCGTTTCTGAAGTTTCTTGCAGCAATGAGAAATAATCATTTTATCCTCGCCATAAAAATACGTTCATACAACGATATTTTTTCGCATAGCTATTTAAAAGCTTGTTCACTTTTGTCACAAATAATTTTTTGGTGCATTTCGGTGCATTTATGAAAAAATACAAAGTATCAGGTTATTTGATGCACCTAGGGAGTTCTTAGCAGTCCCAACTAGTCAACAAAATGAAACATCTGTCAAAATTTCACCAGATCTCTAATTTCGCCCTTAAAATGGTTAGTATTTTGGTCTATTATAAGCGGATTGGTTTACTAAATGCATCCATCCCAATCTTTAATGTCTAAAATACCATTTGGAAGAGTCTGATCTCATCTAGTGCTACTGTACAGAACCTTGAAACTACATCAAATTTAAAAAAGGGAACCGGCTCCTTTGTTTCGTCTTCAACTTGTCATACTGAGAAGTGGGTTGTTATTCCGCTGGAGTTCAACCTTTACCCAAACAGAGCGAAAAAATCTTCCTTCTAATTACAGGGCAGTTACTCCACTATCGACATGAAAGACGATGAATAAATCTGTAAATTAACCTATTGAAAACACTTTCCCAACACCAGAACGCGCCTTCGCCAATTAATTTGTTCTGGATGTGCTCCAAATATTTGGAGCACATCCAAAAAAGACACTTTAGTCTGATTGAAGACACAAACAACCATGAATTGCAAGAATATCGAAAAAATGTTAAAATTAGGGATACACCAATTTTAGCTCTGACTTCTTCTATATATTTTATCTTCATCAAATCTGCCAAACATTTCGTCTTCAGCAACAAGAGATACGTCTTCAATACACGAGATACTACCCATGATTGAATAGCAAATTGTAATACATGGTCTGAGTGACTTGATCGACAGATAAGGGTGTTTATTAGTTGAAAGAACGCATATGTGTCTAGTTTCAGATACTTTTTTTATTCAGAAATTACATGTGAAATATTAAAAAAAACAACTGGAAAAATACAAAGAGATTTTTTTAATTTTCACAAACATTTTTTGAATGTGTTGTAAAGTTGTCTTTGACCTTTATATCTTTGATTTTTCATGGATCCAGATGTAGCGTTATTCATTGTTTGATAGGTAGGATTTGAACTGCTGGCGTGAAATAAATTTAATAGCAACACTTTTTCCACATCAAAACAAAATACATCCCTCGACGCGCGTTTCTAACGAACAAGAAAGAGATATAATATTTCTAACCAGATAAATGATACTGGTTCAGTTAAGCATAAATTGGTTCTCACTTGAACAAAACTCAAAACTGAAATTATGAAGTAATCTGTCAAGGAGAATAATGAAATTATTTACATTAACCACAATTCGTTATCAGAGATAATATGTTATTTATCATGCAAAACAATTACTATAAGAAAATAATAACAAAGACAAAAACTGTTATTTATAACTACACAGAAACTAAAAAGCTCATACAGCGAGGAAAATTGTGTCAATGTTACGGAATTTCGAAACTATCATGTGTTTTAAGCAACTGACGAAATTTAACTGATTTCTATAATTATAGCCTGGCTCATACCAATTATTTGTGATTTTTGTCAATGCCCGAAAATTATCTATTTGTATCTATTCGAGAGTCTGAGAAATATTGTTGGTTATTATTCATGAATGAATTAAGGGTAACTATATTACTTTCAAGTACAGAGTCTCCTATTACTCTGGTTAAAATTTGAAGGGACATAAAAATATAAAATTGAAATTCTAGAAAATGATCCATAATAGAGAACGATAAGATCTTACCTAGAATGTTAGATTTCCAGTATTGGCGAAAATAAACCAGAAACTTACCTGCATTTGTCGACAAACGTTATTTTGCTCCGGTTGAAGAGAAAGCTCGATTCAACCATATACGAGGATGTGTTGAAAAATTCTTTGCCTACAAACAAAATTTTAAAACCAAAGTATGTTTTTTTCAGCACGCTTGCCTCTCAATTTGATGTTATTTTATTGAAGCGAAGCCTCTAAACGTTAAAAAATCATCTTGCTTTGCGAACCGGGCTTTCACAACTTCTATTACATATTCGATAAAAAAAAATCCAGAACCTCAGACCTTTCAGACTTTTTTTATGTGAGGAAAGGCATGATAGTCAGACAGAGACAGATCTAGTCAATGAGGTGTTCGAGTATGGGTGTTCGGTATACAGATGTTTCCCATTTAGTGTTGGTCATCTTCACCAATACGTCTAAGAATGGTTAATCAAAAGTGGTGGTGGAACAGATTTTGGCTAGCAGGCATCAAGAGCCGTTACAACCAGTGCTTGCCCTCCCCTACGTCAGGAGATTGTCGTAAAAACGATAAAAATGGGTCCAAGTACAACATCAGAACCTGTGTCAGATCCGAAAACACCATCCGTAGGCCACCAAGCGCAGACTGCGATGCATTTACCGGATACTCTGTGAATACGGCAAATCCTATATTAGTGAAACGAAGAGGCCATTGAAAGTCAGCATTTTCGAGTATAAGAGAAACATACAGCGAGGAAAAACCAGCAAATCAGCACTAGCAGAGCATGTTTGTACCCATTAACATACCATCAATTGGTCCCAAGCTGGGATCATCCGCAGAGAGCAACACTGGTTTAGGAAGTTGCATACGTTTTGTCCAAAGACGTATTAAGCCAAGCTAGCGTAGAGATGCGCAACGTATGGAAATCTTCAATCAATCGGAAAAACAGTCAACTCTCACTAAACCGGTGAAGCGAAGAGAGAGGTCATCTCTTGGAGGATACTAACAATCGAAACGTAGTAAAGTAACTTGCTTTGAAATATTTATAATTTTTATTTCATTACCAGTTGTTCAATTTTTAATTTTTTGCTTATTCTCATTCAATTGTATTTATTGCTCAATATAATTGTTATTTTTAGGTGTTCATTTTAATTCCATTTGCTTTTTCAGAGATTTCAAACCATATTATATCATATTAGAACATGGAAGCCCGAGCTAGTAAAACTCACGATAGAAAATTTTACTCCACACCAGAGTTGAAAGAAATGAAAACATATAAATGGATGATAGAGAGCTTTTCTACGTGTACCTGGTGAGTATTTCGCCATTCTACTCTCAGTATTCTAACGGCAGAAGAAATATTCCTACAATAACGCCATTCTATCCGCGGCAAGCATCAGTACAAACTCCGATAGATCTGATCATTTGAACAGTCGAAGAAGTACAAAGATGTTGCCACGAATATGCTTGCCGTGATGATCTTATTCTACTCATTTGAAGTAGTCAAGTGAACCCGGATGAAGCAGTATGAACTCGACGTGAATATTTTGGAAAATGATGCATCTCCATAGAAGTTTGCATCCCAAATCTTCCGTTCATCGATTGTACTTCCCCCGACAATAGGAAGGCCGTGGACATTTGACTTTGGACTTTACAGGTACTGGACGGAGCCTGTAATCATTAGAAAATCAGATCCCCTTCACTGCATGATCCGCCACTATGGGAGAGAGCAGAAATTAAAGTATTTCTCCTTGAGGCAGCTGCCCGAGAGGCTGTCACCAAGTTAGAACCCACAGAGCCGATGCATGGGGTCTCCTTTGACAACATTGATGACCTCGGATTATCAAAGCACCTGACTTTCGCTTTCCTCAAGTCGGGTGGATTGGAGTGGGTTGAGGGGTTCATTATGGACTGCCAGAATGATGTCTTCAACAGCTCACTCTTCCGTACTGGCGTGATGTGTATAGAGAAGACACCAGGTGCCGGTCCTATCGCCTGAGACCCTAATACACTTTTACGATACTAATGAGACACTGTTGCATCATGATCCGAAAGATATTGAATCCATTGTGGTGAAAGAGAAGTATTGAATTTATTAGAACTATCCATTTCCCACATTCAAGGGAATGAGTCCTCCTCCTCTACTCTCAGATTAACAAGTAGGGTTTTCAGTTCCGGGTGAAACGAATATTATCCGAAAAGAGGAAGAAACACGGATCATATATCGAAATTATATCTTCGAGATCCGTAGACTTTATCCAGACCTGTTGAAATGGTTGTTTTCATTATTATTGGAGTTCTTGGTGGAATCTCGAATGTTAAGATCGTACCGGCTCGCTGCACGACAGCAGGAATCTTGGCCGAACAAATGCAAAAGTCTGTCATTCTTGTCTCATTGCGTCTGGTTGAAAAACATGATCCTCGGACCCAATGATCACTTATCCCCCGGTGTGGGGAGTGGCGCATAAATAATAATAAAAATAAAATTCATTCAATGAAATAATACATCGATTACCATTAAAATGAAAAGAAATGAATAAATTGGAAATCTCTCGCATGTAACATTTCATTATTATTTTTAATGAGAATGAATGGGATAAATCGTTAATTGCTATATAAAAATAAGCGTCATGTGATGAGTTCTCCCGATTATTAGAATGAAAACAGTCGGATGGATGTTATTCCGAAAGAGAATAAATACATAATGAATATATTCGTAATGGCTTGAAATTCCGCATAAAAGTGATCTAGAACCTACGAGGCCGACTGATGAATTGAATTTCTTCAAAGCCAGTGACGTATCCAAATATATTTTTATTGAAACTAGTAAAAAAAATTCACAATTTCGTCGAAGAAAAAAACAATTACTGAACGTTATTAACAAAACATCATTTGAAAAATATTTCTGAAAGGATCATTAGCTGAAGAATAACAATAATAAGAATGATATCTTCATTTTTTTAAAATTGGAACTTTTTTGATCATCGAGGGTAATTTTGAGAAGTAATACTTGTTCTCATTTAATTATTTTTATTGGAGCTACTAAAGTGTATGAATTTCAATACCAGTAACATTTTTCCATGTGCAGACTGAAACGCTCTTTTTTCTTACATAAACCTTACTTTTCAACGGCAGAATAGGTCATTTCAGTTATAAAAGCATTTAAAAATTTTATTTTGAAGGTCAAAATGAAGTTTTGAATCAAAACAATGTATTTTGAGTTGAACAATAACTATGTGTAAATTCTCCAATTTAAAAATTTGTATTTTTTGGCTGCCAACGAGAATCCAATTAGCTTGTAAAATTTCAATCAAACAACTCCTTTGATTGACGACTTGTTTATTTTGTGGAAATTCATGTTCACTGAGGATACACTACAACAAAAATCAGTGATGAAAGAACTATATTCAATTTTCACAAGACCAGAACACAAATATGTTTGTGTCAATTATGCAGGTAGAATCTCGGAGAATATTAAAAATTATCTTTCAAAATTCAATCTACAAACATCCTACACATCCAACGGAAATTTACGAAACAAATTATTTGATGCCAAACCTAAATTAGACAAAGCGAAAATATCTGATATATATATCGACTAGAATGTGGTGAATGCCCCGCCATATATACAGGCTAAACTGGTAGAAATTTTGATATAAGGTACCACGAACATGTCATTTCGAATAAAAAATCATTTAGTCCTCTCCTGAACCTATAACCCAGTTTCCAAAACCTACATTTTATCAAAAAAAAACTGTTATGTTCATCGATATACTGCTATTAATTGAGGTTATCCCAGGTATAGACCATGTAGGTATCAAATACGACATTAATCCTCAAGTGAATACGTTATCTGCCTTGAGTATTTCATGCACATTTTAATTGCCCTTCAAACCATACAAATTGATTAATCAAACTTTCGAAACTTTCTAATTGAAGTCCACCTTGTCGAAGAACTCAGACATCTCAAAGCTCACACTCCATTCCAGGTATGAACAAACATTTTGTGTTTTATTGATACGACCTACTTGCAAGGAATTATGTTCAGACATGTATGACGTCATATTCCATTTTCCTGTTCGTTGCTAACTGTTAACTCTCTTAAGATCTCCCCAACTTTGAGAATAGCTGTTGGCGAATCTCCACTTCTTGAATACCTAGATGACTCGCCTCTGTTGGCAGGGACATAAGAGCCGATCGTAAGCCTCATTTCTTATAGAAGGTAATATTGTTCATTTGGGTCTGAACGGGACGTATTGGCATCACAGGAGTAACACTGCAAAACTGCCAGCGCTACGGCGTTACCCACTTAACCTAGCTGTCAAGTAATTTGACTTAGTTTCAACTATATTAGTTTAGTTGTATTGAAATGTCAAAGCCTTTCCATAGCTAACTTTCCTTACTACCTTCTACTTTTTTTATACCCACTCTAGTCTACACTGTTTAAAAGCGTGTATGACATTTGTGAAGGTAATACGGCTGCATAGATTGACTCTATACTGATCTAATCTGATGAGTGTGCCAAACACGTAGCATCAACTCCATATAAAGGCCTTGAACCAGCTATAGAGGTACCAGAGTCTTTGGAACGGAACCAGAGTACTGGGAAAATATACCCAGAAACACAAACTAGAAAACCTTAATGAAGGGAATGTTCGCGAAGAAAACTGAAGAACTACTTCAGCAAAGCAGAGATCGGCTCAGAAAAATTACAGGGCTACTCACTGGACACTGTCGATTGAGAGGGTTTCTGAACAAAATAGGGCGATTTAACAGAGACCTTGGGTGCAGGCAATGTGTCAAAGAAACACAGAGAGCTCGTCAAATTTCATGCGAACTGGTACAGAAAAGAAATTGTTCTTTCACACAGGGAGCTTTACGTCTCTCGCTCCCGAGAAAGAAGAAGGCTCTTAGCGTCAAAATGCAACGAGTTCAATGGAGCTTTTAGACGAAGAGCGGGAGCCGCCACGTTTAGGGAGACGAGAGCTCTCTCATCTCCTGCACCTCGAGCCGGGGTCTTCTTCTCAAAATGCAAAAATATAAGTGGGGGCTTCCACGCGAGGAGTGAAAATGGCTCTCCCTAGTTGACGCTTCACACTATTTATCATGTCAGATTACGATGTGGAGCTGTTAGTTAGTGCTGGCTGCAACTGACCCGCTCTTTAGGATGAAAGTCTCGACATTTATAAGGACCGAAATGAAGTCGTAAAAAGTTGGTTGTAGTCTAATCAACAAGTTAAAAAACATGAAAAATAGAGATAAAGGTCCTAAAAATATGAGCGATAGACCATTCGATTCGGAATCACCTCTAGAAGAATGTTTTTGAAGGATTTTGGTGCAGGTAAAAAATTGCAATTGGTATTAACAAAATAAGATTTAAAAAAATTATAGAAGCCCGTTAAAGAGGAAGAAATTTAAGTTCCAACTCCCGAAACTCTATCTCCATTATTTATATTTTTAATTTGACGTTGAAAATAGGGTTCCGCGCGGCTGTTACGGCATGCGCGTGCTGCCGCTAAAGAGAGTTTATCAAAAGAAATGTAATGGAGAACTTTATATTCGTATAGAAGGGGCAACATTTTTAGATCACTCCGCTTATNAACTCTATGAAAAGATGTTTTAACGAGATTTTTTCAAAATTGCTTAAATATTAATATTTTTTGAGTTATTAACGAAAAACTAAATATCATTTTTTTCAATCTTATTTTGTTAATAACAATTGTAATTTTTTACCTGCACCAAAATCCTTCAAGAACATTTTTCTAGAGGTGATTCCGAATCGAATTAGCTATCGCTCATTGAGAGACTCAAGTAGTAGACATAGAAAAAAATACGTACTGCTGCGAGTCCGGGCTTAGACGTTTTCGTGGCTTAGAAACGTAACCTCAACAAATATGCTATAGCCTATTGATATTGTACGGTGTATTTTCTCGCGATCTGAAACGCCACTGGCCAATACCACAATAGAGATTAGTATATTTTTTACTCTCGGATCAACAAAGTGTAAAGTGATTCCCGCGACGAGACGGGGAGAGCGGATGTTCAAAGTTTCAAGGATGTTTTGTTCCCGTCCCAGTCTCGCTCATTATTTCGCCGATCGCCGACATACCCAACAATTACCAAGTGACTATCGACCCATATCCGATTATGTAAGAACGTCACTCATTGTCATACACAATCCTGATGATTCTCAATTAGGATTGGATCAGATCCATTCGAGATGATACAATGGTGACCAAAGCAGGATGTTAACAAAATAAACAAATTAATACATTAGTTATATTAACAAATGTCAAACAGTAATCCATCATTTTGTTATAAATGGAGCTCAAATTGATACTAATTAAGAAATATAAAAAAGTCGACCTGGGTTGTGATATCATTCTCTTTTCTGAAAGACATGACGTCGGTAATTCGATATTCATGATAGAACTCGCAGGTTAAAAAGTAACAACTCAAATCATCTAAGAGAACAATTCGTTGAGGCCAGTCTCAACACCCTACACAGTACCTATCAGAAAACAACTACTCCCCTGGCTAATACCACGAAGGGCGTTGGATTATATCCGACAGGTGTCAGTGCAGGATTCTTCACAGAAATTATTCCTGCATATGCTGTTGGCGATGCAACTGCCGCAATAGATTTTCAATTATTGGAACACACTTGCAGACCGGTTTCGGGCTGTTTGGCCACTCGTCAGTGCAAGGTAGTGTATATCATCAACATAAAGTCGATGATTTCCGATATCTGAAAATCGAATTCCGTCAGAGTATCATTCCTCGAACTAAGCTGAAGACTACAATAAACAACAGGTTTGCCGTCGCCCCATCTGCAATGGGGTGACGATGATATACACACCTTGCACAGCACTTCAGGAATATGTATGATAACTGTAAACGTATCAGACTACCTTTGTACTTAACTCATCATATCCTTTCTCGACTTCCATCCTGCTCACAATTCAGTTATCCCACACTGACTCAACAACCTACCTGAATGTAATATGTACCTGAGCAAATCAAAACACCAAACTATCTGAGAGAACCATCCCTTCAGGCCAGTCTCAACTCACCTACAGTGTAGGTTAATGGACTGACACCTGTCAGAAAACAACTACTCCCCTGGCTAATACCACGAAAGGGTGTTGGATTATATCCGACAGGTGTCAGTGCAGTGTCGCCAACAGCATATGCATGAATTACTTCTGTGAGAAAACCTGCACTAACACCTGTCGGATATAATCCAGATCCCTTCGTGGTATTAGCCAGGTGAGTAGTTGTTTTCTGATGGGTGTCAGTCCATTAACCTACAGTGTAGGTGAGTTGAGACGGGTCTGAACGGATTGTTCCTTCAGATAATTTCACAGCCAGTCTTCAAGTATGCCCTTACTATATGTGAAGTGGGCAAATTTGGATATGCGGTTGGTTACCTCGTTCACGGGCAGATGGCTCGATGACAAATTGGAATTATTCTCTGAAAGGAATTCGATTTTTGATTATGGGAAATCATCGACTTCATGTTGATGATAGACACTACCTTGCACTGACGAGTGGCCCAATATACAGAAACCGGTCTTCAAGTGTGTTCCAATAGCTGAAAATCGTTGTTTAGATTGGTTTCCGGGTTTTGCCGTGGTCTTCTTTGGTTATAACCTCCAAACGTTTCAACTGCAACTGCGGCAGTCATCTTCAGTAGCGTGGTCGTAGTACTCTTCTAGACGTGTCAACTGAAACTCAGTTGACAGCCGCAGTTGCAGATGAAATGTTTGGAGATTATAACCAAAGAAGAGCACGGCATAACCCGGAAGCCAATCAAAACATTAACGCCAGCTGTGTAAGCCTACATTCCTATAATTGAATATTTTGGGGAATATTTTGAAAAACAGTAAAGTGATTGTCGGTGATTAATATTTGTTTTTGTTCTCTAATCCCGAAATATAAAAGGCAACCCTCTATTAGTCAGGAGAGATATTGATTGACAGCCAGTATTCAAGTATGCCCCCTTACTATATATGAAATAAATATATTATCATGTTCTCTCTGTTCTACAGCTATTTCTATTCATCACTGAGTGGAAACTACACCCACATTTACACTGACGCTTCCAGAACAAACGAAGTCTCAGCAGCCGAAAACTCATCAGCTGGTTATAACGTTTCCTCATTTCTGGATCTCGAGCAAGAAAGCGGTACATTTGCCCAGGTGGAATGACTAGCTCTTGATTTGCGGAGGCAAGGGCGCAGGTCGGTTGTGGATTTTCTGAAAAAATTCAATTATAAATGCTGAAAAAGGTTACCAAATTGAAGCTCTTATTCGGACGCTTTCTACAGAAGTTTATAGAAATACTGAACCCCTTTTCAACACTTGTCACTGTGGACCGACTTTTTCACACCGGGATGAGAGACACTTTTACCATACCAATGTAACGAGTAATACGGTTTATGAAATTAAATAACAAAAATACTAAATCAATGTTGAATATAAATGGTCACTATGTGAAGAAATCAGAGTGTCATCGTTCTGAAATTTTCTACTCTTTCCAATGATGATTTTAATAGGAAATATAAAAAAAGACAGGGCTATTGGTTTAGACTCCCCCAAATAGACTCATCTTGAGATTCGTGACTCTGGCAATCTCCAACAGTAGCCACCTCATACTAATGTTTTACAGTGCAGCCTTACATGTCCAAGACAATCTCTTCCTTGTGTCCAATTTATTCAATTTATTCCTGTTTTCATGCTATTAGTGGTTCTCTCACTTTAATTGGTTCATATGCTTTTTACGATTTTGCGATCTCACGATTCCAAGATGTTGCCTAGCATATAAAAAAAATTAATAGGGAAGCCCAAGCGGGGATTTCGGGATTTACTAAAGCGCGGCAGATTAATATACAGGGGGATACCTTGTACCCGGAGTCGCCCCCATACGAACGATAACTCTCAGAAGTTGAGAACTTGTGCGAGCTAAGGACTAACGAGGTCTTACCTTTTAACGTGTGATTCCTAACACGGTTTCAATTAAAAAAAATGTCAGATTAGGCGAATCACTCTAGATAATCGTCAGATTATGAGACAGCACGTCTAGAACATGAAGATGAACCATATATATCTCAATCTGACGCGCTTGAGTATTTCAAAATGGCGATTTTTTTTGCATATTAGAATAATGGCCGCGAGTTTGCGTCAGATCTAAATAGTCAGATTATTGAATGAGAGCTTTTTTTGTTGCACTTAACACCCCCTTAGAAAATGTGACGCGCTCGATTTATTTTTTTTTCTTTTCACTGTTAACCCTCACGTACAACCACCCGCATCATACAAACGATCAGATTAACATACGAATATTATTTACAAAAATGTAGGACATTGATGCTATCAATATCTGACGCGCTCGAGTATGTTCATGCAACAGTATTTTTTTACATATTTAAAAATCTATAACCGCTTTCCCCACCGATGAAAAGGTATATATTATATAACATTTTTTTCTTCTTATCATCTAAGCTTTGCAACCTAATATGTATCTATGACGCTCGAGTAAATCCCCATTTTGCATCGTGGGCTCCCCTACTAATGTAAAAAATTTCCTGATGACTCTAAGATTAGTTGAAATTAACAATTTTGAATTGTGATATAATCCACTTCAAAATTAATATCTATAAATACCTCAAGAGATGGAATTTATTCTTATGGATGATTCTCAAAAATTTTACTCAAATCACCACTACGTATTCTTTATAAGCAGCAACGCACATAAAATAACCTTTCAAAATTTCATCCTTCACATCTAGAATCGGTACATTTGTTAAAGAGAAATGTATAATAAAGTAAATTGATGGATGTAGCCGTTACTACGTGGTAGGAGATCATAATGAAAAGAGAAATGAAAATTTCTATGTTTTTTACCACTTTTAATTGTAACTAACGTTACTGCAGTTTCGTCCTATATGGACATTCTCAAACAATAAACTAACAATGATTCTTTACATTCGCCAATATATACCATTCAGGTACTTGATTGAGTACTCGAATTTACAGTTCACAATGCGGATGTGCCAATTTAAAAACCGGTGAGTAAACTAAATCGATTTGATCATTTAACAGGTTGCACCCGCAATGTTTATGCTTATAAATTTTCAACGATTCTAACTCAATTCAAACTCAATTATTTAGAATCCTTGGAAATTTACAAGCATTAACATTGCGGGTGCAACCTGTTAAATGATCAAATTGATTTAATTTACTCTCCGGTTTTTAAATTGGCACATCCGCAGTGTGAACTGTAAATTCAGGTACTCAATCAAGTACCTGAATGGTATATATTGGCGAATGTAAAGAATCATTGTTAGTTTATTGTTTGAGAATGTCCATATAGGACGAAACTGCAGTAACGTTAGTTACAATTAAAAGTGGTAAAAAACATAGAAATTTTCATTTCTCTTTTCAGTATAATGAAGTATTTTTGATTTTAATTTGATTTGTTACTAAAAGTAGATATATCTCTCACGCAACGTTCTTTGTGTTTAGATTTTCTCGCAAACAGTATAAAATGAAAAGTGGAAAAAGGGAATGTGTAGAAACCCTATTATTTTGACAGGATTTTTGAAGTCTCACAAGACTGTTGTACAAATATAACAACCTACTAATCAGGAGAATAGAATTGAAGTCGCTTCCAAGAAAATAAAATTCATATGGGTTCACATATGTCACACATTGACATGTGTATTTGAGATTCTTCAGGTAACATTCCCTGTGTTGAATTTTCTCAAGGTTCACTGATTCTAGGAATTTGTATTGTATTATGTAGTATATTGGATTCAGGAAAATTTACCTGTAGTACCTGCACTGAGGCGTTCTAACCGCATGAAAGAATAAACAAGGAGATAAAATGTTCAGTTTGAGTAGAGCCAGGAAGATGATAGCACATGTTTGTTGGTTGGTTGGTTGGTTGGTTGGTTGGTAAGTGATAAACTTCTACATCGCTCAACCTATCGTGATGAAACTTGACATGTATATGTAATTTTTTATAGAGGAGGTTTTTAGGCTATCAATTTTTCTGTAACTCGCCACTAGGTGGCGCTAAAGAACAATTTTTTGAAAGCACTGTTCTATAACGCTGCGCATGCCTAAGTTCGTTGATTCTGATTCTGTCAAAACATTGGAACAGCAGCGATACAACAACATAGTACTAGTAATGTTATAAAGAGAAACATCTTTCTCGAGATGTTTCAAATTAGTGAACTTATAAACCACTTCAGTTCAAGAGCGAGACATTTTTAGAGTAATATTTCATTTATTATGTGTTGAACCACAGCTGTGTTGAGCAGCACAGACAGAATCTGCACCAGAAGAAGACATACTCTCCCGCAGAGTAGGTCAGCAATCGCTTACGCTCAAATGATGATTCACCCAAACCAGAGGCGAAAAAAATCAGGTATGACTGACACTTCGGTCATTGAGGTGAGAATCTTGCACCTTACAGGTACAATTCAAGGGCTCCCCATTTCGACTTGTATGGCTACAGGTTAACTGAAAGGATCAGAAGAGTATGTCCTGTATGTTGGGTGCAGTTAGAGCCCTGCAGCCAGAGCAGATCGTCTGTATAAAATGGTCAAAGAAGGTCTACTTCCCAAGCCACACATTTGTGTTGCTAATCTACCTGACGGAAAAAGTCGCAGTCAGTCTGCCGATCGGGTCTGAATTGATAAGAATGTACCATTATATATTATGTTTTTTTTAT
>NW_019290231.1:0-15602 GCF_000500325.1 Leptinotarsa decemlineata
CCATGTTATATATCTGAATGAAACGACGATTTCTAATAGACTGTCTTTATTTCAGTTCTCAATTACATAAAGAATGCTGAACTTTTAGTTTTTGCTTCGGCCAAGGCTGCTACGATTTACTATGTTTACATTGTGTACAATATATTGACTGAGAATAAGAAATACAATATGTGACAGCAATGACATTCATTCGCTTATTTGATTAAATCTCGGACACAGAAATCTTGTTAGAACTAAAAAAGGTATCTTTTTAGGAGAGATTAATTTTTGGAAAAGAATGATTTTGGATTCCTACTTTTACATCTCTTGATACAAAAAAATGGAAATCTTCCAAAGAAAGGAGAAAAGCAATCAATTTCAAAAAATGTTCATTGAAATAAATACATTTTTCACTTTTTAACCTACTCAGTTATGTACGCCTATGGAACAGATACTTGAAAATGATTTCATTACACGACTGCTCAAGGAAAAATACTTTTTTCGAAGGAATAATTTGCATTTCTTCTCCCTTCTGATTCTAGTTTCATATTTCTTCTTTGGATCTATAACTTTTATTGTGGTTTCTTGCGGTGGAAGTGAATTTCAATTCAATACTTTCACTTATTCTATTACATTTTTTCGAAGGAATAATTTGCATTTCTTCTCCCTTCTGATTCTAGTTTCATATTTCTTCTTTAGATCTATAAGTTTTATTGTGGTTTCTTGCGGTGGAAGTGAATTTCAATTCAGTACTTTCACTTATTCTATTACATTTTTTTGATTTATTGACTTTTTACAATTTTCCTTCTTTAGCAACCAAGCTTTTTTATCATGAAAAATTCATTCATTTTTATTCAGACAAAAATTACAAGTCTATTTTTATGTGATATTCAACATTACTTCTGTTTCTACTGGTACATGAAATAAAAATTATTCTTATAAATGTCGGAATGTTTTTTTTTCATTCTTGCGAAACTACCTCGTATATTTTTTTGTCCCCGTTTGAACCACACGAACTATTTCGCCTCAGAACTGATGCGAAATATGCAGGAAACTATGATCAAGTCGGTCATCGATCTAAGACCCAAGACGAAGGGAGAATCCCAACATATTTGAAGTCTCTTGACATAGTTACCGCTTCTCTGATATTTTCTCCGGAATGCCAGCTATTCGATAACCCTCAAGGGTGGCAGCGTAGCCTGTTATTATCCTTATCTACCACAATCTCGGCAATGGGGCACTGTCAGCGTACATGCGGGTTCGGTTTGAAATGGTGAATTAGCGTATTATGTCGTGCAAAAAAAAATGTATATACATACATATTTTAACTTTACCGATGCGTCATCAATTTATGATCATAGAAATCACACACCCTCTATGTAACATCTCTTTCTATCAACCGCTATGAACAAATGACAATTCGTTAACATTTGTCTTCTAATCAAAGACTTATGTTATAGTGATGATCAGTTAATACTCATAACAGTGGAAAGAGATAACCAGATAGCCGACAGTGTTTTACAATTCACCTACTTTTGCTAGACATGATATTGACTGTTGACAGTATCATTGTTTTATGTTATTGGGTATTGTTTTCGTCAGTTTCACAGTGTCTCTGCATCCATGCACGGATGATTTAATAAAAACTCGTTTGTTATTATTAATGTCTGCAAATGTTTTGGAAACATTGCAATGCCACCTTTTTATTTAACTGTCACATCTACATAAAAACTAACTTTTGAGGTCGTTAGGATCCGACATTTCCATAAATTTGAAAATGTTAATTTATTGTCATTACCTTCACGTTATAATTTTTATCGGGATATTAGCCACTTCGTCTTACATTTGACCACAATTTCGCGATTTATTTCATATGCACATCAACGATGACGTATCGGTAAACTTAAAATCGAAGTGTATAATACAGGTTGGAAACACGGTATAGTGTTCACGTATGTACATACACCATAAAACTGACGTACTGCTATGTCAAAAAAGTGCCGGGAATTGGTCAATGAAACGCAAAAACACTAGGGCTGGAAAGTCCCAGGTCTAAGAAAGAGAACGCGTTTTTTTGCTCAAAATTGGCTTTATTCATCAAAGTAAAGCAAGTTGGGCGTGGTGATGAACGAGCAGAAAACAAAATTCATGACAGTTGGAAAAGGTCATACAATTAACAAAATTAAGATTAAGGTGGAGAAATATAAATATCTTGGGGTCACAACAGCGAAGAATGGTGGTAGGGAAAAGGAGATAAAATTATGAAAGCCAACAAAATCTACAGGCAAATAGGAAACTACTGCAAAGTATGGAAATCTCAAGTAGTACTATAATGAAAATGTACAGAGCAATAATAAGACCGGCAATAATGTACGCATCATAGACAGTGTCAATGACAGAAAGGCAAAGAGAACATAAGAGTTGCAGAAAGAAGATTACTGAGAACAATAATGGGGTCAATTAAAGTTGATATAAATGCACATCAGAAGAACAAACAGGGAAATTGCAGAAAAATGTGGAAAGGATGATGTCTTATAAAACAAGAAACAAAGAACCGGATGGCAGGAACATATATGGAGAATGAAGGAAGATAATGTAG
This sequence comes from Leptinotarsa decemlineata, assembly GCF_000500325.1. NCBI lineage: Eukaryota > Metazoa > Arthropoda > Insecta > Coleoptera > Chrysomelidae > Leptinotarsa > Leptinotarsa decemlineata. Next base: position 2,579 of record NW_019290231.1, read on the forward strand.
TGAGAATGACGATAGATTTGGGATCAGCGGGGAGAAAGAGAAAAAGGAGACCTACGAGTATATCCAGCTGGTCAAAAGAGGTGAAAAAAGGCCTGAAAACGACCGTAGTTGGAAATTTAAGAGAAATAACAAGAACTACAAAAGTATGAAGGAAGATATGTGAGAAGAAAGATGACGTAACCAAGACGAACATAGAGATTTATTCACTCTAGCCAACCGTGCATTATCCAAATTCATATTAAGTGATACTAAGCACGCTTTCAGATATCTGTCAATAAAATTTTACAATGCTCTTCCAAATGGTCTGAAAGTTGAATCGTTGGATTCGAAGCTATTGAAAACTGAAATGAAAAACGTGAAACCTGGCCGTGAGCATGAATGCCGCACACGAATCAATCAGGTAATATCTGTAATGTCTGCAATTTCCGGTAATTAACCACCTATGGATGATACAGCGGAAATGCCGGCTGGATCATTAATTATCACTATGTTACAATCGAAAATATAATCAGTCATTGCTGTATGGTGATTAGCGTTGGAGATTTCGGAAATACTGAGTTTTCCCTCTGTTCAGTAATCGGTTCATAAAAAAGGATTCAGCTGCATTTCTTTGAACATTTAGAAGCGGGAAAAATTTGAAATCTTTTTTTAGTCACAACAAACTCTGGAAGTAGCAGGAAGTCTTTATACTCCAAAAGCTTCGTCCAATTCAATGGATTATCTCAAACCGTGAAAACATATCACCATCTTTGTTTCCATTTAAAAAATATACCTAACATAAATTTCCTATTTATTTTTTCCTCATCATTAATCTTCTATTGTAATTAAATTCACGTGAATATAAGATGACTGGGGAATGTATTTGTATTTATGTAAAATTGCTATATATTATAACTCAATGTAGATGAATATAAGATTGAACTTTGTATGAAGTGAGTTACAGCTTGGGAATTTCCTACTTCGATCGCACGTTAAAAGATAAGACCTCCGTAATCCTTGGCTAGCACAAGTTTCTACTTTTGAGGGTTGTCTTTCGTAGGGGGCGAGAGCTGGTTAAAGGATAAACAGATTTTAACAGAACAAACAGACTTAATGTACGATTGATCCAACCAGAGAAAATTACGAGATATTCAGGTATTATTATTATTATTGCGGTATGTTAGTACACTTTAAAATCTCTGGACCAATTTAGACGTTATTCTTCATATTATCCTATTTAGGATCCCAAGAAATATAACGTATGATTTCTTACATTTATTACGTGATGAAATTGGCCGATACTTAATGAAAATCTTCATTGTGATATTTTACAAAACCGCAACCCAAGTTTCCCGTGAATGGTAGTGTCTGTACTGTATGAACACGTGTTCATACTGTATGGCTTTCTCAGCCACACGTGTTCATACTGTACGGCTTTCTCAGCCACACGTGTTCATGCTGTATGGCTTTTTTTTCAGCCATGCAGTATGAACACGTGTTCACACGTGTGGCTTTCTCAGCCACACGTGTTCATACTGTATGGCTTTTTTCAGCCATACAGTATGAACACGTGTTCATACTGTATAGCTTTCTCAGCCACACGAGTTCATACTGTATGGCTTTTTCAGCCACGCGTGTTTATATTGTATGGCTTTTTTCAGATATACAGTATGAATACGTGTTCATACTGTATGTCTCTCAGTCACACGTGTTTATACTGTATGGCTTTCTCAACCACACGTGTTCATACTGTACGGCTTTCTCAGTCACACGTGTTCATACTGTATGACTTTTTCAGCTATACAGTATGAACACGTGTTCATACTGTATGGCTTTCTCAGCCACACGTGTTCATACTGTACGGGTTTCTCAGCCACACGTGTTCATGCTGTATGGCTTTTTTTTTCAGCCATGCAGTAGAACACGTGTTCATACTGTATAGCTTTCTCAGCCACACGAGTTCATACTGTATGGCTTTTTCGGCCACGCGTGTTTATATTGTATGGCTTTTTTCAGATATACAGTATGAATACGTGTTCATACTGTATGTCTCTCAGTCACACGTGTTTATTCTGTATGGCTTTCTCAACCACACGTGTTCATACTGTATGGCTTTCTCAGCCACACGTGTTCATACTGTATGACTTTTTCAGCTATACAGTATGAACACGTGTTCATGCTGTATAGCTTCCCAAGCTTTACAGTATAACTCCCTCAGCCAAACAGTATGAACACGTGTACGTACTAGCTGACCACGTGTCCTCAGTCATACAGTATGGCTTCCACATCCAAACTCAGCCGTACTGGCTGAACACATGATTATACTGTATGGACAATAGCTTCCTCAGGCGTGTTCATACAGTATGAACACATATTCATACTATATGACTGAGGAGGTTACTTTATGGTAAAACACGTGTTGCGGTTTTGTAAACTGTTCAATGGAAAATCTCACAATGAATGGTTACTTGAATACATACTCGCGAAATTCTCTAGTAAAAAAAATTAAATGTCTTGTGAACGAAATAAAAATTCTTCATTTTTTCAGAGCCAGTTAGGACACGGAACCAGTTTTCCATACAGTACCGGCCCGGGAGGAGGCAGGCCAGATTATTCGACGGGCCCCCAAAGACACGACGACCCCCTCTCCCTCCATCAAGCCCTAGGTCAGGCCGTGGAAGAGGCCCAAGGGGGCTTGGACGACAACACTGGGTTCATCACGGACCTGCCGTTGTTGAAAAGTAAGTGGAAATTTATTCAAATTGAACCAAACTATATTATCTAACTTCGAATGTACAGCTGCACTGATTCGTTCTTTCAGATCTTTTTACCATTAAGGGTGGTATTCCTCAGGGATCCATATTCTAACCATTCTATTGAGTATAAAATTATCCAAAACACAAATATGTTTGTCATTAATTTTGGTTTGTTGCTTTGGTTCGTTCAAATTGTGTTTCAACCACTCCAATATTTTGCTACCAATCCCATTATTGAACAGTGAAACAGAGTTAGTGCAATGATCAACAATTTTTTTTCAACAAAACCTAATGCGTAGCAATCTAAATCTATACTAATATTATAAATGTGAAAAACTAGCCTTTCTAGTCTAGTGTCCGAGCAACGAATTGATTCTCAGTCGTATTTCCAGGTATGAAAGGAGGCAAAGATCACGCAGGCGGCTCCATGGTGTCCCCCAGCGACGTGTTCTGTTCTGTACCTGGTAGACTATCCCTTCTTTCCTCGACGTCGAAGTACAAAGTGACGGTGGGGGAAGTACAACGTCGCCTCTCCCCTCCGGAGTGTCTGAACGCTTCCCTGCTTGGAGGAGTGCTAAGGAGGGCTAAAAGCAAGAACGGGGGTCGCATCCTCAGAGAGAAGTTGGAGAAAATCGGACTCAACTTGCCGGCAGGGCGACGGAAAGCTGCTAATGTGACTCTCCTGACGTCCTTGGTGGAAGGAGAAGCCATACATTTAGCGAGAGACTTCGGGTATGCATTTCACAATTTATCCTCTCACCAAGTGAAGATAAACTAACGGCTTTATGAATTTTAGCTATTCAGTTTAATTTTATTTGTTCTTTCATAAATTTCGGATCATAGTAGACTTATATTAGACAATGGAAGTCCGAACTAATAAAGTTCAAACTATATAGATGATGAAAATGAGGGGTCCTAGTGCAGTGCCTTGAGTAACACCACAGGGCACGGTTCTGAGCATACCTTGGACAACATCAATCTCAACAATCTCTTCACTATCTGATAAGTAACTTGACCAAGGATTGTATTCAAAAGCCATAACTATTTAGTTTTCTCACTATATCGTTCCAGATGGTGTAGGCTCTAGAGAGAGGTTTTTTGTGCAACTTTCATTTTTTCATCGCAATTTTCACTTTATTCCCTTCCATTTACGACCCTTCACTTCTCTCTTCGAATTTTCTAGTGTTCATAACAGTGTTATAAGTCATTTTCTCAAAGCATGTTTAGAGTCTCCGTCGATTTTTTCTTCACACCTTCAACTGTTTCAAACCCTATTCCATTTAATGCTTCCTTCACTTTCGGGGACTTTAAAAAGTCACACAGAGTTAGCCCCGGTGAGTAGGGTGGATATTCCGATACAGGGATCCAATGTTTGACCAAAAATGACTCATACTTAACGCAGTGTGGATTTGAGTATTGTCCTGATGAAGCAACCATGACTTGCTCCACAACTCTTTCTCTTTCACGGAAAGTGGCTAGAACCTCAAGATCACATTCTTTACTTACTATTTGTCCTGCAGAAACCCCATTTTAATTGTGGCATACGAGCTTTCTTCACTCATGGCGACTGTAAACTCTTTCAGTGCATTAATTGGCACTTGGTCCCAGTGATGCCGAGCTGATACGATAGATTGCCTTTCATGTTTCGGGATTTGGCAACCCTAGTATTGCAATCTGGCAACTGACAGCTCTATCGTGAAGTTGGACATTTTTGAGCTATTTGTGTTGTTTACAATAACTTAAAAGATTCATCTCGGCCCAAAAATGTAATTAAATCGTTAATATTTTCGTGCGATTATTTTTTACAAGTTTCGGCGTGGATTAACTCAGCAACAGTGCATGGATGAACTTAATTCAATTTTTGGCGCTGAAGCTCCATCAAGAACCAATGTTTATCGATGGTATGCTGAATCCAATCGTGGTCGTAGTTCAGTCCAAGACGAATTTCGTGAAGGTCGTCCAAAATCAGTTGTTGTTCCAAAAACCATTGATGCTGTGCGCGAACTGATATTGCAAGATCGTCATGTGACCTATCGTGAGATTGACACCACCTTAGGCATTAGTGGGACCAGCATACATTCAATATTGCATAAACATTTGACTGTCAAACAAATTTGTTCGCGTTGGATCCCACACAATTTGTCAATCGCTCAAAAAAAGGCTCGTGTCGATTGGTCGAAGGAAATGCTCAAAAAATACGATAGCAGTGCTTCGAAACACGTCTATGACATCGTGACAGGTGATTAATCGTGGATTTACGCATATGAGCCCGAAAGTAAACAGCAGTCGACTGTATGGGTGTTTGAAGATGAGCCAAATCCAACAAAAGTTGTTCGCGAAGCACTTCCAAGCAAATGGTCGCCTGTTTTTTCGGAAAAACTGGACATGTCGCAACCGTACCACTAGAACAACGCAGAACAGTCAATTCTGAATGGTACACAACAATTTGTTTGACAGTTGTCTTCCAAGAAATCAGAAAAACCAACCGACGAAGACGGATCACTCTTCACCACAACAATGCGAGCTCTCACACATCGGCTCAAACAACTGCATTTTTGAGCACCAAAAACATCGATTTGATAAGTCATCCGCCGTATAGTCCTGACTTGGCACCGAATGACTTCTTTTTATTCTCGCACGTAAAAAACAAACTGAGAGGTCAACGTTTTTCGACACCTGAAGAAGCAGTTGATGCATTCAGAATGCATGTTTTGGAGATACCTCAATCAGAGTGGCAAAAGTGCTTCGACAGTTGGTTCAAACGCATGCAGAAGTGTATAGATCTTCATGGGGAATATTTCGAAAAACAATAAAGTAACTTTCGATCATTGATATTTGTTTTTGTTCTCTAATCCCGAAATATAAAAGGCAACCCTCGTATAACTCAGAAACTCTTGTACTGCCTAGTGACGTTATAATTTGGATACACGTCGACGCCAACGACTCATAAACCCTAAATTGCAAACCTGATAATCAAACATTGTTTTTTTTTCTAATTAATAATGAAGGTTGCTTCTTCTGTTGCAGATACGTTTGCGAAACCGAATTTCCCGCGAGGCAGGTCGCGGAATACCTCCTGAGACAGCACGGCGAAACTATGCGGAGAAAGGAACTCCTCCAAGCCACCAAACAAGTCACGAAAGAGCTGATGGATCTTCTGAACCAAGACCGCTCCCCGTTGTGCAACACCCGACCACAAATCCTCCTCGATCCTTCGATCCAGAGGCACCTCACGCACTTCTCGCTGATCAGCCACGGCTTCGGCAGCCCCGCCATAGTGGCCGCATTAACCGCCATACAAAACTTCCTGAGCGAGTCCCTGAAGCACCTCGACAAAGTTTTCCCGAATCAAAATGCCCAGCAAGGGCAACCGATGCTGGTGACTTCTTCCCTGGACAAGGCCAAGTTAGACGATAAGAAGTGACGACTTAAGAATCTCTTGTATGTTGTGATCTAATTGACTAATATTAGAAGATTGCCTTGCGATCTGGTGGGAACTGAACACGATTTTCTGATAAATGTAGCTAGAATCGCATGATTTTTTCTCATTTATTGATTTGGTGAAGAGGTTTTCGACCAAAGAATGTAAAATTCTCTCATGACCTGAATTACTTGAATGTTAAATCCCAGATAAGGAAGGACCGATGGATATCTACTGTACGTCCAATTTATGCCCAAAATATATATCATGAACCTCGTTAAGTATACCAACCTGAACGTCTATGAGATATCCTCGGAGAATATTCATTATAAGTTCACCGAGGAATGTCTTACGGATATACACTTCATGCCTATGGATACTCCTGCCTGAGCTAGACACAAATTGGATATTCATTGGATATCTGGAATTGTCTGGAATCTAACACTTCATCTAGAACTATAACTTACCTTATCGAAGATAATGAAGCAATGGTTGAAGAGATCCAAAAACTAGAGATTGCCTTCTTGATGTTTTGAGGTTTACAATGGCATATTGTGTTGTAGGTAAATTTGCGAATCACTATTACAGTACGGCGAATGGATCTTTACACATGCATCATCAATTTGTGCATCCGAAATAAGTCGACAAAGTAATGAAAACAATAAATTAGAACCTAACATTTAGGTGAAAAATATATATATTCTTCAGCCGTGCATCGTAACAAAGCTGTTGCCCCTTTGAGTAGCAATTTTACTGTGGGAAATTTATGAAAGTGATAAAAGAACTATCAACTCAACACGTGGTCTGGAAAGTCCCGGGCCTAAGCAAAAAAACCCGTTTTTTTTTTTGTTCAAAATTGGCTTTATTCATCATCGTAATCTCTATCAAGATCCATCCACAATCCTACCAGCAATACCACTCTTGTAGATTAATCTTTTGCCCCAAAATAGTCACCAGGTCTGCGAACAGTCGCTCGGAGCCAAATCTGGCGAATACGGTGGATGTAGGAGCAATTCAAAGTTCCATTCATGTAGTTTTGCCACTGTTTTGATTGACTAGTGACATGGTACATTGACAAAACTTTTTTTCTTCGCCATTTTTCAATCATTCAAAACGATTTTATGGATGTAAAATTAAAACACGAAATTGTTTTTGATCCATTGTTTTGAAAATAACAACAGTAGTGCCACTCATCATAAAAACTCACACAAACTTCTTGTAGAATATGATATTTCAACAGCTTTCTTTTGAAGGTTAGTACTATAACTGAAAAAGCGGTGAAAGCAATAAGACTGGCGCCATCTATGTGTTAGGCCCGAGACTTTTCAGCCCAGGTAGTACATACATAGATTTGGTAAATATTCAAAATGGGTATGATTGAAAAAGTCTCACTCCAGAACAAATATGTAATTAGCTGTCATCAAAATTATTCATCTCTTTTCCACACAAGTATCTTTATTATCATACAGTACTTGACACCTTACACTGTCAACCAGAGCCGAAAAACAATGTTCCATGTTCCAATGATCCAATGTTCGTTTTTGAGCTTTGGTATCAATTAATTGCCTCACAGTAAAAGCTGTAGGGAAAGATAGACGACGAATCTCATTCGACAGAGGATTTAGAGGCTTGTATACAATGGGAGATTTCATTGCCTTTTCCTGCCATCTTACAGTTAGAAACTGTACTAAATAGTTAGTAAAACAGAATATAACTCTAGTGGAGACTTTAGCAATTTTTCATGACCTTGGCAGTGTGATAAAAATCTAAATGCACTGCTTTTAGAAAAAGAGTCTACGAAAGTTATAGTAAGACTTTATTCATTAATAGAAAACCAGTCACTAATTTGAAAATATATGGTAAGGAATGGCATAACTTTGTGTAATTTCACATTCCATCAAATAGTTTCAAAAAATTGTTTTATTGTTAGAAATATCAGCTTCAATGGCTTTGTTCCAAATTTCTTGTCTCATAAAAAACTTGGTGCCGTGTACAATGATTTCGTTGTCACTCGGCATGATTCGTCATTGCTTCGTTGCCTTTAATATGTTTCACAATTGCAGAGAAACATCAGGTATAAAAACCCACAGACCACGACAAAATCGAAAAATCCAAAGCAAAATTATACAAAAAGAAAAAAGTTACAGTGTTCAGTTCCCAACCCAATACAATGTTTTTGCTTGGGACTGGCTCAATGACCTTCAAATACTCACTAAAAAGACTCCCTCGTCGAGGACGAAACACTAAGGTGTGCGTTCATTTTGATGGAAACTATGGTATATTTTTGTGGATACTCAAAATTAAAATACTCATTAGTGTTTATAACCAAATTTCCCTCCAGATTACAATTTTCGATAAAAGTAATTCAGTATAAGCCTCCTCAAATAAATCGGAGTAATACAATTTCTGGACACCTTGTATAATTACAGAAATCAATCGATATAAATAACAAAACCTTACAAAGATAAAATTTTGTAGCTGCGACAAATTCAATTGGTTTTTAAGTATAAAGTCTATCAACATTACTGTGTTCTTTGATAAAATTACAATCTCTCAATAAAATCAACTCTCTCAACAACACACTCTTGTATATATATAACAGTGATATAAAATAGTAAACTTAATACGAATTAAAAAAAAATAAGAACATAGGCCAATGTAGTAGGTCTTACATTCTGGTGCCCCAGATCAGTTTAGAATTTCACAAGCTGTGGTCATAGGAAGCCTCGATTTCTAAGATGCATGCATAAAAGAGTCGCTACATTTAGATTTCGTCATGCTCTTAGATTCCCTTCATTCTGTGGTCTATTATTAAGGTGAATGGAAACTTTTTTATTCGTATATCACATTTCTCAACAGGTAGCTACAGAAAAGGCTTTCTTTTCGTGTGAATACTGTAATTATCACCCAAACATGTGTAGTTTCCTTGATGACTGACACCTCACAAACATACGATTCACAATGTTAATTATTAAAGTTCCTAAAGGCAATTTTCTCCATAATGCCCAGGACAAGTCATAACTGTATGCACATTGTTGATGTATAATTTTCAATTGTTGTTCATTAAACAAATATAAAATGTTTGTAAATGATTCAACTGACTGTTTAAACAGTGTTGTTGATACATCATTCAAAAATATTCAAATATCAACCAGGTTCAGAGTATGGTAATGTGTGATTTTCAAAGCAAGGTATTTTAAATTACTGACAAATATGATGAATATCCAAGATATACTATACGAGGAGCACTTATATTGTGTACACAAAAACGCATGTTGGCAAGTGACAAAACATTATTCTCCACAAAAACGTACCTTTGACACATGTCCACAAATTTTAATTCAACAATAACAATCATCATTAATCTTGTCAGAAATATCTCGCATCGACAAAATATACAAAGGCAGATTTTGTAGCTTCAGCTTTTGTAGCTTATCAAGTTTATAGAAAAATATACGAATTTCACAGCGTTTCTTTTGATCTCAATTAGGCCTACTACTTGTTGATAAATGACATCAACCATTATTTTAGTTTTGGAATGTAACCAATCACGATGTTTGACCTAAATCACAAAATTCAAGCAAGCAGTAAGTTCTTTATTTAAAACTTGAATTTCTGACGCATGCCATGAACGACCATCCACAAAAAATATATGCGGTCGCTATGGTCAGACACAGGAGTCAGTATATGCTACGAATGATCAATGTCACAAGTACCTACATAGTAGTGGTGGGCCACTGATGTGATTTTATTGCATACCTCTATGAAACGAATACTAATGTTTTCGAACAGAAGAAGCAATTAATGCCATTTTTCTTATACTTTAATGATGTATCAAAAGTTATAATTTGGGCATTATTCATAAAATTATGTTGACTCCGCATTTAAATCTGTAACGCGAATATGTCACAAATATCACAAAATTTTGATATCACGAACATCAAAAGGCACTTATTTCGCTTAGTTCAGCCCAACAACCATCTACAATAACATAATCTTAAAGGTTTTCTTGTAAAACCTTCAAGATGAACAGGGGAAAAATTGTCATTGGTTTTGAAAAAAAATCTGATGATGGCGTTACCAGCCGTACTAATACAATCATTATTCTAATGGTAGGGTTAACATCAATTCCATAGATTAAGTCACTTTTTGGTTTCGAGACAAGAACTAAAACATTCCAAAATATTTTCAAGGGCACCAGACCTGATACGCAGCCAGCTAACGAAATTAGGTTCATTTCGTCATTTCCACATTTACTAGAAACTTTCATTCATTTAGATAAAACTAGACACATTATGGAGTAGAATTAATGAATCGCTATCATCGATGCTAAATGACAAAATGATCCCAATTCTGCGGCAACATGAAACGGACATCCCGGGATGCCATTATGAAGTACTATAAATACCGATATAAAAATACGAAGTCTCACGGATCCTCTAAAAATTAATTAAAATAACAGTCCCTGTAACTGGAAAAGGGTGGAATGTTCTGGACGGACGCTGTGTGATCAAAGGTGCAAGATGCCATCATCCTTTGTTGAAACCTGCGGGAATAATAAAGATTGAATCAATGTGCTCAACTGAACTTGTGATAACATCAGAAATGGTATACAATAAAGTAATGGAGTGGTCCGAATTAAATCATCTAACGGTAAATGTATCTAAAACCTCCTTGATGAAATTTACTTTGAGGGGAACTATGGAAGAGTTTCAAATTTTCAAGGACAATGACATGAATGTATATGCAAGTGAAATGACTAAGTTGCTTGGACTAACAATCGACTATAAATTGTGCTGGGAACCACAGGTCAATATACTTTGTTAAAAGTTAAGAAAAAATTGTTATGCGTTAAAGTTCTTATCAAATCATTGTCACGAAAACATACTATTAATCGTTTATCATGCAAACATCAACAATGATCTGCGATATGGTATTCTTAACTGGAGTACTTGTACCTCTTAGTCACGTGTTTTCGCTCTGCAAAAATTTGCTGAGAATTGTTGCAGGACCAAACTGGAGGCAGTCATGTAGAGACGCTTTTAAGCGACTGAAGATATTAACTTTGACAGGCTTGTATCTGTATGAACTGTGTATACAAGGTGTAACATCGTAAAACATTTGAGGAGGTGATTCCTCATCGAAAAAAAGACAGGATCTTTCATATGAAGAAACTTCATTGGAACATCCCTTGTTAAGATACAGCCCCTTAAAGGGGGTACATAAAATTTGTATAACAATTTTTTTCAGAAGCACTGAAAAAGTTACAATATTGAAATAAACCTGACGTTTACTGGCTAAGTGTCTTTTTGGTAGTACAAAACGTCAGGTTAATTTCAATATTGTAACTTTTTTAGTGCTTGTGAAAAAATTTGTTATACAAATTTTATGTACCCCCTTTAAGGGGCTGTATCTTAACAAGAGATGCTCCAATGTTGAGACATGTTGAGAGAATTGAAATGGATGTCATTAAAAGGCTATGTGCACTATCATACAACGGTACTGATATATAAGATGCATCACCATCTATCTCCGAACTAATTGAGCAGAAAAATAGTATATAATGAAAATTATCATAATAATAATACCAGAATCAACCGAAATATCCATGTAGGAACCAAAGATAAGAGGTGTACTGAAAAATCTATTTATCATGCAGGAATGTTGGCTTTCATTAATTTAGATCATGGTATCAAAGATTGTGATTTTGATTTATTGTTATTTCTTGAGTTCAATAACTTCATTACTATTCCAAGGTTTTTAAAGTGTTGTGTTTGTTGCTTTGAATCTGTATCAATACTTGTGTCTTACCTTTGTGGCCCACCTATGTGTAGATATTTCATATGAGTGGTTGAAGTTTATTATTTGTGATTGTAACCAGTCATATATACGTATATATTTGTAATTCATAGTTTGAATATTTTGACATGAGCCTAATGATAGTTAGGATAAAACATATTGTATATTAGCTCATGCTAAATAAAGGAATTAATAGAAATCTCTAAAATAACATTTCATCTAGCACAGTAATGCAGATCAACTGCGAATTGGCACAACATAACATGTGGCATAATTTTAGGAAAATTATTAACAAGATCGGAAATAATATTGAACCAAGAGTTGGGCCCTGTGGCACCACCCGATATACAGTGCATAACATTTTCACAATTTCGGGAACACATAATGAGAAATCACTTGGGTTTATGCTTGGAAGCAATTTGAATCCAGTTGATTTGACTTCGAGAGGTTATAGGAGTAAAATTTCATTTGATAAAAAATAGTAGATGGGTCTGGAATGGTTGATAGATAAACCACAGAATTCGCCTCATTCTGTTATGATTTATTCGGGTGAAGAAGGCAATGAAGCGAGACCAAATACTTTTATTTCTTGTGTGATCAACCAAGAGGATTTCACTACAAATGATGGTCTTCTGAGGATAAAAATCTAGAAAGTGAATCTTTCAAATATTAGATATCCTATCATTCTTCCATTTAGAAATGAAATTGTTGTGAATTCAATAGAACAACATCAATTGAAATCTCATGCAGGAATTTAGACTCTTTCATTGTATGATCCTTTTTCTTTAAAAAATTATTTAAATACTTAAAAAAGAGGAATGAAATAATGCATTAAACATTTAAAGGGATTCGTTTCTATTTCACCATTTGACAACATCGGTTATAGCTAATAAAGGACAATGAATCTGTTACCTGTATGAGACAAAGATGACATATTTCAGAGGCGTGCTGTTCTGTTTACTTATGTTCCGAGTTCCGAGACATTCTGTGACATATAAAATTTTGTGCACCTAACCTATCTTCCTCTATATAAATAAATAACAAAACAACTGTTGTTTATGTGGCTTGT
>NW_019290231.1:16243-62086 GCF_000500325.1 Leptinotarsa decemlineata
AACACATACAAAAATAAGCAAGTTATGAATATTTAAAAGAAAAAAATTACAGAACATTGATTTTTGAATTACAAATATAAAAATACAAATATACAAATACAAATAAAAAAATCGTATTTTGCACCTGAGTGTAGATGTTTTCATTTTTTTATACTGTCAAGAGAGAACTTCTTCAACCTGTTAAAAAACAATCTGTTTTAAAATCTGTTTTTCCGTTTATCAGCTGTCGCCAGATGTCATGAATGACAACAAAAATAAACAAACTCAGTTTCTGAATACCATTGCTACAATAACAGAGTAATATTTTATCTTATCTTAATATCAACATATGATATCATAAGTTCAACTTAATTATGAAACTTTGAAGAGTTATATGTTATTGGGCATGTACTATTGCAGTTTGTAAATATTTCCCTACAATATGGACAATTTCCTAATGCATTAAAAGTCAGTACTATTGTTCCGATACCTAAAATTCCAAACAAAAATAAATCAAGTGAATATCGTCCCATTAATACTCTGCCGGGAATGGAGAAATTGTTGGAAATGGCTGTATACGATCAACTAATGAAATATATTAACAAGAACAATATCCTAATAACAAACCAATCTGGATTTCGAAAGAATTTCTCCTGTGAAACCGCTCTACAACTGACTGTTACCAAGTGGATACAATCAATTGATAAGGGAGAATACGTTGTTGCAGTTTTTCTTGATTTACGAAGAGCATTCGAGACAATTGATAGGAATATCCTTTTAAAAAAATTAGAATTAATTGGGATTAAAGGGGTTGTGCTAAATTGGTTTAAAGATTATTTAAATGATCGACAACAAGTCACAAAGATTGAAAGTGAATTATCCATTCCAGTCACTACAAAGTTCGGAGTGCCCCAGGGAAGTGTACTGGGGCCCTTGTTGTTTTTGATTTACATAAACGACATAAACACATACCACACTAGTGACTTTATCAACTTATTTGCTGACGACACGTTACTATCTATAGCACATAAAGACCTGAAAGTAGCTATAGAAAAGATGAACTCATCTCTAAATCAAATTGAGAATTATTTTTCGGCAAATAAAATGAAATTAAATACTTCAAAAACGAAAGCTATGATTCTAACAACCTCTTACAAATATAAACAAATAAATATAAATACTCTTTCCCTGTATGCTGATGGTCAGAAACTTGAATTTGTGAAAGAATTCAAATATTTAGGTTTTATGTTGGACAACAGTATGTCTTTTGGTGCACACTATAACTATATGACTAAAAAGATTTCAAAAAAACTATATTTCTTCACTAGAATTTCGAAACACCTTTCTACAAATGCGAAAATAACCGTATATAATACAATAATACAGCCCCATTTTGATTATTGCAGTACGCTGTTATACAGTTTTGACCAAAATAAAATTATGTCTCTGCAAAAGTTACAGAACAGAGGAATGAGGGTGGTTCTTGGATGTAATCGTTATGCAAGTATATGCTTTATGCTCAGTGCATTACAGTGGATGTCTATTCGTGAAAGATATTACAGGTCAGCAATGATATTTATTTTTAAGATAACCAATCATATNCCATTTCTTGATTTCTGATTGTTTGATCTGGGGGTATATTAATCTGTAAGTGAATATACGGCTTTGTTTTTTGATTAACTTCTGGATTGTGTCTGCGTTGAAACAATTATTATGGCCTATCTGTGTATCTATTTCAATTTCTTCATTTTAATTTGTCTGTTTGATGAATATTAGAGTAGGTGCACACACAAACATTATGATCGTTGTGCGCTTAGCATTCAAGGTATGTATGAAATTGATTCTTTCTTAGAATAAATTAAATCTAAAAAATAACAAATCACAAAATGATGATAACTGTTCTAAAAAGACTTTGGTACCTACAGTCTACTTTAAAAGATATTATAACGTAAAGTATCCTCAGTAGCGTATTCTTGAAAGCTTGAAAAGGATTATTAAAAAAAAACAATCTAACCTCTCTAAAAACTCTAAGATCTAACCATGAAAGAAAATCTACGATAGTTTGTTCTGTGAAAACTAATGGAAAATAAATTATTGTGCCTCAGCATTCGTTGTGGAACTGCGCAATATCTATATAATCACAATATCTCAAGAATTTATTCTGAACTTTCTCGAGTAATAACTTGTAAATGTTATACTGTGGTGACCAAATAATTGAACAATATTCAAGTTGTGATCTGACCAACCTCACAGCTTCGAGAGACAGATCCCTAAAAATCCTCAAAGTAAATTCCAACATTCTTCGAGACTTAACCACTAATTGATCAATGTACTCACTGAAACTTAATTGAGAATCAAAAAAAGAGAAAATCTCATGAATAAGTGTCACTCAAAATGTTATCATCAATTTTCATCAAGTATCGGCCAACTCAATCACAAATAGTAAAACAATAACTTTGTGTTGAATGTAGTACTACTTACCCTTCCTTTGAATTATGAGCTTGAGTAAGGGCTTTGCATTGATGAGGGCCCTCTTAAGGTTATCGTCATTATTTATGGGTAATAGATCCTGATCACTGGGATCGATATATGAAATGAGGAACGGAATATCTTTCAAAAAGTGAAGACGTTCAATAAGGGAACGGAATTCCTCAAATGTTTGTTGAGTGTTACTCTCAATACTGAATCTTCTGTACTCTGCTTCAAACTGAAAATTATCAATGAAGACAATAATAAAACGGCTTTATTCACCACTAACATAGAATAGAACAACTATTACAAATAGAAAAACATTTATAGGAAAAAGTATTTACTTTTCGGTGAAGCTATTGATCAAAGGAAAGACGATTGCATTTGTGAGAATAAAAATATGCTTAAACGTTCAATCCATAACCAATGAATGTAATTAAACATGCATATCAATGATTCACGCACTATTTCCTTTGGTAGAAATTCCAACGTTAACATCTTGTTCATTTTAGAAAATGTTGATTCGCTTCAAAATTGTGATACGTATACAATATAAACTCTTGAAAGCACTCAAAATTAAACAAATACTCACTTTGCTTCTGATTGATATTCTGCTGTCCATTTTGTGGTTCGACATTTTTTCATTCAAGACGAAAAACTTACTGACAAAAAACTAAAAATTCTCATATAACTTTGAAATGCCTGCAGGATGATTGAAATAATAAAAATTAGTTTAAAAACATAAAACAATACAAATCATTTATATTTATCCCTCATACTTCGTCTTCTTGTTTAACACCATTGCCACGGTTGCCTTTTTTAGTTTCGCTCTCTCTATTCTTACATGGCCATTGCACAGTATAATCTTGGTATATGGACTACGTTAGTCTATATACAAAGGTGTAATCACAGAATGGCAATATTTTGTGCTATAATGCTAACTTCTTTATAGCATTATTTTGGCATTATTTGAGGTATTTGAGGAAGGAAGGACCACAGAACTTATAGTGTGTGGTCGCGGTACTTTACTGTGGGATATATCAAACGCAAGCTATTATGGACCATTTTGGCATATGTATTACACCCAATTATAAAATAATACGGAAACTTTTTTGGTTTGAGCTATGATTTTTTGATAATGGAAATGGCGGTTGTGGTCGATTTGCAAAGCAGTCAAAATAAGATGTCACATGTTTTTACAATTATTGTTTGGTTGAGTTCGAAATGGAAAATTTTTGATATTTCATTTGAATGATTTATCTCATCTGGTAAATGGAACACGTGAAATAAAATAAAAATTCTACATAAAATGAGCTCACAATCAGGTGAGCATACAAAATAAAACAATAATAATACATATTAATATAACATCACAAAAATATCACACTCAAGAATTAATGTGTCTAATTAAATAACTAAATGATAAAGAATGAATGAATGAATGAATGATTTATTGGTAGGAAGATCCTAATACACAAACATAATATACATAATATTTCATGTTATATAGACACACATAGTAAGGATATAATACATATATACATATAGGTACACATAAATACATAATATATACCGAGTCACTTACTATCTACAGTATGTTCGTCTGTTCGATTTCCAACAATTTTTTTCAAGCCATTAAAAATTCCTGAAATAGAGGTTTCTTAAAGTCCCTAAGTGGAAAAGGAAACATAAGATAATACAGAAGCAATGAAATAATCAGTAAGACCAATTCATTAAAGATATCTAACCCATCTCAGAAAATCATTTCAGATACTTCGTGTTAATAATTGTCTGACAATTTCATTGCTTTTTGATTGAAACAAATGCTTATACTCACTGGTTAATGATCCACTTCTTCTTTTGACCTGTCTAATTAAATGACTAAATGATAAAGAATTCGTTGTATACGGCGCCGCATTCAGTTATTTGTGGGGAAAGAAATATGAAAATCGAATCGGAGGTATAGTTCATCGAAGCCGATGTTTTTTACTGAAAAAATAAAACTGAAAATCTACTGGTTGAACCAAAAATTAACCCTTCAAAATTTCAAAGAGAAACCTGTATATTTTTTCAGGTCATTTGATACGATAAAACATTATCTTTTCAACGTTATAACGCAAGAGACCAATTCTATTCAAAATAGCGACGTACATGAGTTATATGATATCTTACAAATTACAAACTAAGCTTCTACGGCGATACGCATGACGCTCCAAATCACTGTGGTCGTTCCTTTTCGTGCAGTTTCGCTTTGGAGTATCACGATATTTTGTCATGGTATTTTCCGGAACGTTCCAATAAAGGAGCGACAATTCCCATTTTTATGAAACAGCGGCTTCATCAGGGAACGCTAATCTTCTTGCGTTTGGCAACCCTGCGTCCGTTTTTTTGTCTCTTAAAATTTTTTGTTTTCGTCTTTTCTTTATTCTTCTCTGTACTGAGTGAGGGTTTCATGACAAATAACACAACAGATAGGTTTGACATTTTATCATAAATGTGTTTAATATTTCAATAATCCTTAGATTCAGATATCTTAGGACTGTACACATGTCTAGAAGTGCTGGTATTCCAGTTTCTATTGGATTTTGATAAATACTGTTCAGGGATAAATGGGACACACAAAGCATCCCTAAAAATCCTCAAAGTAAATTCCAACATTCTTCGAGACTTAACCACTAATTGATCAATGTACTCACTGAAACTTAATTGAGAATCAAAAAATATTCCCAAATCTTTAACAAGTTCTTTGTCTTTCAACAAATGACCAACTATTGAATAAGAGTATGGGATCTTAATTTTCCTTTCACTAAAAGAAATCTTTGAGTATTTTTCAACTTTCAAATCTAACAAGTTTACCTTACACCAATCAGACAGATCATCTCAATCCCTTTGAAGTAAACTAATATCATCATCGTTCGGAACTACTACTATCCAGAGAAAAAACTTATTCTTCGACTTAATCCAAGTCATAAGATATAAATACTCACCGTTTTGAGTAACCTTCACACTGGTACCATCTCTAATATAAAACCCTAATGGTTTATCAGAGCCGTGTTTCAACAATCTCACTCTCCTGCAAGTTTCTGGAACGATATCTACGTCAATTATTTGTGACACCTGCCTGAAGTCGTGTGGATTAGAAATTGGAAGCGTTTTTGCTCTGGCTGGGGTGCTTCCTAATATGGTGGATATGAGATTCCTAGGTTTAAGCGTACCATAGCCGTTCAGTTCTTCAAAGCTATTTCCTGCAAAATTATCTCATAAAACAAAACAGTTAAATGATAGCGTATTTGAGTAAAACTTTATGGTGAGTATAGTTTTTGAAATTACTATGGATCTTCATCAAGTAACAACCGGATCAATCACAGAAAAAAAAAACATGTATGTTTCTTGAGAAAATCAATCGTAATTATTATATTTAAAATTATTATTATATAACAAGCACAAGCACCTGTAATGGAGTTTGATGAACTATTTAGAGAAAATCTCATGAATAAGTGTCACTCAAAATGTTATCATCAATTTTCATCAAATATCGGCCAACTCAATCACAAATAGTAAAACAATAACTTTGTGTTGAATGTAGTACTACTTACCCTTCCTTTGAATTATGAGCTTGAGTAAGGGCTTTGCATTGATGAGGGCCCTCTTAAGGTTATCGTCATTATTTATGGGTAATAGATCCTGATCACTGGGATCGATATATGAAATGAGGAACGGAATATCTTTCAAAAAGTGAAGACGTTCAATAAGGGAACGGAATTCCTCAAATGTTTGTTGAGTGTTACTCTCAATACTGAATCTTCTGTACTCTGCTTCAAACTGAAAATTATCAATGAAGACAATAATAAAACGGCTTTATTCACCACTAACATAGAATAGAACAACTATTACAAATAGAAAAACATTTATAGGAAAAAGTATTTACTTTTCGGTGAAGCTATTGATCAAAGGAAAGACGATTGCATTTGTGAGAATAAAAATATGCTTAAACGTTCAATCCATAACCAATGAATGTAATTAAACATGCATATCAATGATTCACGCACTATTTCCTTTGGTAGAAATTCCAACGTTAACATCTTGTTCATTTTAGAAAATGTTGATTCGCTTCAAAATTGTGATACGTATACAATATAAACTCTTGANTTTCGTCTTTTCTTTATTCTTCTCTGTACTGAGTGAGGGTTTCATGTTTCATGACAAATAACACAACAGATAGGTTTGACATTTTATCATAAATGTGTTTAATATTTCAATGATCCTTACATTCAGATATCTTAGGACTGTACACATTTCTAGAAGTGCTGGTATTCCAGTTTCTATTGGATTTTGGTAAATACTGTTCAGGGATAAATAGGACACACAAAGAAAATATGATTTATGGTTTCCTATCCTACACTCGCAATTAAGCGTATCACGTAGCCCTATCTGGGACAATATATTTGAGAGATTTTTTTCATTTGCTCAATCACGAAAAAAAGCCACATCAAGTTCCTTACAAACCCCATCAATATGCAGATCCCAATTCAGAGATTCACCTAGGTTAGGCCAAAAGTGAGTGGGTCTTTTCGATCCTCCACCACAACATATTTGACTCTTTACTAGTAGGTACATCTTCCTGTGTGGAGCCAGTGATTGTCATTGTGTTATCATCAGCAAACATAGTTACGTGACAATTGTCAACAAGTTCTGAGAGATCATTAACAAATACCACAAAAAGTAAAGGTCCCCAGTACTGATCCTTGAGGAACACCTAATTTCATATCATGTTCCTTGGACACAGTGAAATGTACACTACTGCTTTGACATGATATTGTTGTATTAGATTGTCAAATGTGCTCTAACAATACATTTTCTGCACATGGTTGCATACTCAGTGAATAAGTGACACATAACAAAGGAGGTTTAAACTGTCAAATATATAGATGTAAATAAAAATTGATTCAAGTATATTTACTATGTAAAAGTCTTACATAAAAAGAATAAAATATAGTACATTCAAATAATCCGTAGTAACAAAGTAGATTGAAATATAACAATTTAATTTATAGTTGAGCAATTTTCAAACAGAAATCATTACATAAATTTCTGCAAATTCGATAAAGCAAAATTGGCCCCTGGTAGCACTCTGAGCGGAGTGTTCCTAGCCCCCTTCGGAGTGATACACAGCTTCTTCGGAGATCTTGCAGTAGCCATAGCTCTCTTAATATGGGGCACAGCTCTAGGCGTACATTGTTCCTCTTTTCCTGAGTAACCATTTTCTTTGTCGCCCTCTGCTGCGCTTATTTCAATAATTCTATGGCCATCAAAATTGTAGTACCTTTGCTTCAAACCGGTACGCTTGGGAGTAACATTTGCATTGCGTTTGGGCAGTCTCCTCTCTCGAGATCTCCGAGGAGAGCTCTTATCGATCACCACGTTACTGGAAGAAGAGGAATTGTCTGTGGATTTTGAACCATTGCCCTGATCATGGAATTCGAAGGAGTTTCCCGAAGAACTGAAAGAAATGCGTGTGTTACTGTTCAAATTGAAAGGACTACTGTAGATGTTGGTGTTGATTGAGATGTTGCTCTTCACTGGCGAAGACACGCTTCGTTTCAAGTTCCCCGATCTAATTTCGTTGGTGATTTGCTGCAGGGACGGGTTCCTAATGAGTTTACTGGGTCGTTCCGATTCTCTAGATCGCCGCCTGATATTACCAATCTTCCTTGCGCTTGGTGATCGGATTATCTTCTGCTCTGAGTTCCTAATTCTCAACTCTCTGCTGAGTCTTCTCGCCAACTGGTCCGTCCCTGGGCTCATTTGTTCCGCCTGTCCAAGAGTTTTCTCGTAGGCCGACTGGATGTCGTGGATGATGTCAACTCTGTTATGAATGACGGTGCTCTCCGCGGATTCCAGTTCTAGAGAAAGCCGTTTTTCGATGGCCGACACCCGGTTTTTTATTTCCTCATACTCGGTTTTTGATACTCTAACGTAGTTCGCCTTCGAACTGTTCAAACTGTCTTCATTGGAATGATAGATGAATGATTCTCTCTTTTTCCGTTTGAGATTGCTCGCAGAAGTAATTGCAGACCATCGTCGTGCCAACATGGGTTTCTTTGTAGAGGAAGGTTCTTCTTTGATTTTGGTTTTTTCCATCTTGATATTGAAATTACTGAAAGTAACAATATGAGATTAGAACCATGTAAAATGCCAAGAAAATATATATTCCGATATAAAATTTCGAAACGTTTATACTATACTGATGGAATAGCACTAAACTGACAGGAAACATAAGAGAATACAGAAGCAGTGAAATAATCAGTAAAACAAATTCAATGAAGATATCTAACCCATCTCAGAAAATCAATTTCAGATACTTCGTGTTAATAATTGTCTGACAATTTCATTGCTTTTTGATTGAAACAAATGCTTATACTCACTCGTTAATGATCCACTTCTTCTCTTGACCTTATCTGGAATATCCAGTTCTCCCACTCTGAGATTTCCTATTTGCTCAAGAATAAAATCCGGTATGACTCCAATATTGTTGGAGTTGTCTATCATCAACTGCAAAAGAAACCGTTCAACAGCAATCTACTTTTATGTTGAAAAGTACTTTACCTTTACGATATCACAAGTTTTTTTGACCATCAGTTTATTTTTAGGAGCTACTTTTTCATTAACAGGGAATACGTTTGGCCCAACTAGAATTGAGATGTTGAAGGAATTCATTTTGTTGTGCTTTGAGTGACTTGCTACCTCGCTGAAAAACTGAAAGAAACAAAAACTCATTTACGGAATTGCCATTAAGTGAATTATTTTATTTATTCATTTTACGGGTTCATCCCAGACTGAAAAATAAATGATAGAATAGATATTCGTTTTATTACGTTATGAATATACATTTGTGATAACCCATAATCAGTTGGTACAAATTAGTTTGCAAATAGGGTAAATAATACAAAAACATCAACAGTAAATTTAAAAACAATTTACAAGACACATACCGAATAGAAAATTGAATTATATTTGGTCTGAATATGTACTTTGCATGAAATGAAGTACAGAATAAAAACAATTTCTTATAGGGTACTCTTTGACTTGTTTTTGAACAAATTGACATTCAATTCAAGTCACGTTACATGGAAGTTTGTTGAATGATTAAATGTTTAAGGTACCTTACGGAATGTTAATACATTTGTTCACAAAAAGGATATGAAGTTTTAATAACTTCTAATTAATATATGCGAGTGCTTTCGATAGCAGACTATGTATCATCTTCATGGCTCTACTTAACTGAACGTATTATCTTCTCATTTGTTCTTTTATATGGTTAGAACACCTTAATGCAGGTATTTGTTCCCTCCTTGCCTGTACTTGGGTTACATCAAGCAATATTCTTTGCGTTAGTGTTTCTCTAGGTTCATTGTTTCTAGGAATGTGTATTGTTTTGTGGAGTTTATTGAATGTTAGGTCTTGTTGTGTTTTGAATAGTATTTGTTTCTCAATAAGTGAATTATGACTTTTAAATTTATGGATGTTTAGGTTTTCCCAGATGTTCATACGGTTTCCTTCATTGACTTGTTTTATGAGTTTGATGTTTTCTGGTAGGGAAAGTTATGTTTGTTTTGTATGGTGTTTTGCGAGGTTTGAATAATATAAATCAAACCTCTGTGTAAATGGAATGGACTTTTGGCCACCTTCTTCCAAGATGTTTGAGAGATAGTCTATAGGAACAATATGGCCAATTAAATAAAACTGAACTTACCTGCATCAAATAAGAGAGAACATTCAAGTGCTCCATCGGAATAAGCAGACTAGCTAATAGAATTGCTTCCACTTTGTTCTCAATCAAAGAGCATCTCAGAAATAGCTCATGAAAGGAATATGGTATAAGAGGTTCCGGTAATTCCCTCAGGAAACACTTAAGAATGACTGCCACATCTATGACATGATGTTCGTATCCAAGCATACAGCCTCGGTCCAAAGACAACTTGAAAAAACCAATGATTCAACTCGATAATAAAATATTAATATGTTTCAAGAAACAAAAATGATTTATCTATCTATAACCAAGTTTTTTGTTGAAAATTATTTAACCAATAGATACATCTTACTGTAGTGCAGCAGAAAATAAAAATGACACTAAAACACAGATGTTTGACTAGTCTGATAAATGTATGTAATGCTGATGACATTATTTCATGAAGAATAAATTCTATTGTCTTCAGATGTACCTTCAGTAACAAAGGGCTTAAAACAGTTTTAGCCCTCTTGTTAGTGGAGGATGTGAAATCAGCTTTGCAGGTCCATTCAAATAATGTTTGTAAACAACTTATCTCGTATTCTATATATCATATTCTATAGTTACTCACATAATGACTTTTTTATGTACGTGTTACTTTTATGTACTTGTTATAGATTTGATTCGAAACAATTCATTGCTTTCTCAAAATAAAATTGGAAATGGTGGAATTTCAATTCTTCTGATAAGGTTCACAATATTTTTCATTACCTTTATTATATTCTGTCTGGATCTTGACCCTTCCTTGCGAAAAAGCCCTTCAGTATCTACTTTACTCAGAATATAGGAACACATTTCATACAGTCTTTTAGGCACAACTAATTGTTGCCCATTTTTAAGAGTTACAGTCTCATTCTCTAAGTTTGCTAATGGCACGTTGAATAGCTTCTTGGATTTAACAACCTTCAAAATATAAATATAAGAAAAGTTGAGTCCACTCTAAGCAATCTTAAATATTCTAACCTGCACCGATTGCCTACAAGATTTTGCTCTGTGTTTGATTCCATATTTACGAAGATGTTTCACCGCTAAATTCCTTATTTCCTCTTTTTTATGAACATCATTCATAAACATTTTACAATCTTACAACTCTGATTACAACATTCGAAATTCATTCAAATTCCATCGCCAACGGTTGAAACCACAGAGTCACAAAACCAAAGAGAAACGAAAACGTAACCCAATGATAGTACAGTGATTAGGTGAGTTCTTAATTTCAACAAAAAAAAAATATTAATCGAGCATGTATTTTTAAATCTGGCAAACAACTAATTCCTTGAACAGTGAGATAAATGTCTCTAAAATCTTATATTCGAAATTTAAAATGGTTAAAAATTTGAACCCGATTTGACCTTCACTTTACTCAGTGGCTAACACCACTCGTGATTATCTGATGAACATTCAGACTTGAGCTAATTTTCAATACTAATGCAATCGTCTCACTCCAGTAATGATGACTTATTGATGATAAAGGAATTATTTCACATTTCTTTTTTCTGATAACAATAATGATTAAAGAAATCCTTAAAAAGCATCGGATATTACAATTTTGACAACTGAAAAAACCATTTCTGTAAAATATTAGAACTGAGGGAAGAATCTACCTGTTAACTTCAGGTTAAGTTCAAGTTATTTTCGTTTGTATTTTGAAGAAATTTACTATCAACTAAAATGACTAAAACAGTACACAGCTTCATCTGGCGTATATTACACTCCTTTTGGCTAATAAAAGACTTTCCTCGATTATTTGTAAAAGAGTGAAACATTTTTACTGGTCAAATAACCTGTTCGATAAACCAACTTTATCCAATTTGGCCTAAAGACCTGAAACTGCTCCTGCATCCTAATTCAGTTCTAATCTATTCTGTGAAGATTATAATAATCGAACTCTTGACACTTATATAATGCCTAATCTCCACTTAATTTTACGATGCCGGAATAAAATACTGCTCTCTTGGCCTTTAACCGCCGTGAATGAGAGATTAGATCGATTTTGTGACTATATATCATTCACATAAACAAAAAATAGCATCCACAAACAGAGACAGAAACCCTGCCTGTGCCATCTTTGTGAACAAACAACGACACTACTCTGAAAAGGCGTTCTACAATTAATACTTACTTAAATTAATTGATGTTGATTCAAAGATATAACTGTGAATGAAATCAAGTACACCTTTCACTAGACATCATAGATGATTATTTATTATGTATTCAACTGAAATTAAATGGTTAATTAAACAAATTGTGTCTTGTAACTAAGTCAAAGTTAAATTCAACTAGTACAACTATAACTTATATTATATTTTTAATGAATTTGCTAAGTGAGGTCACATAATATTTAGTTGTATTGATAATTATATTCCTAATACATATTATCTAAATATAACCTTAGTACCACCTGAATCTTGGTCATTCTTTTCACGAGGTTTGGGATATTAGCCACTGCTTGAAGTTGACCTCTGAATCAAGACCACACCAATTTTTTAACTTTTGTAGTTATTCATTCAATCAGTACACGGATATAGGGATTCTAAGAGTATAAACAGATTTCACTCTAAAAGTATAACGTTTATTCAAAAATGTATCTAAAGTAATAAATAAATTATCATCAGCAACTATTTCTCATCTAATACTAGTAGGTATTTACAAAGGACCCCCGTTGTTAATAACCGCAATTTCTTCTTCATCAAGGGGTTTTCTTCTGTATCTAGGAGCTATCTGGAAATCCCAAATAGCTTCTTCATGCTTTATTCCCGACTTAGGGACCTCGCCTTTCGGTTGTGCAGTGGAAGAGGCAGTTTGCTGGTCTCTGGAGGAACCATATCTGAATTTGATCAGTCTTGATCTCAGTCGGGGAGAACACGAAATAGAACGTGTTGTAATACAGTTGAACATGTTTTCTTCTAAACAGCTCTTAACACTACAATATTTGAATTCGTTAAGTTAAAAATATAAACCAAATATTATGTCATACATACATTTCGACTACTACCGACCTTGTTTGGTTTTCTGTCTCTCTTGTGACAGTTGCAACCATAACCAATATTCCTTTCTTTCTTCTTGACTACGGAAAGTGGAAGCTGTGGAAGTAAGCGGGGCATTTTCTAAGTACTGCTTAATAAAAAAGTGTTCATCAAATAGTTTGGTGGCATTTAAAAAAAAACATTTCATAGTGTACAAAAGTAAGCAAACCTGACATAAATGTACAACACTACAACAAAGTTCTGTGATATGGACATCATAACGTGTTGATGTAAAATCGAAATTTGGAAAAATATTATTAACAAGAGGAGAAAATGTCTTTTTATATAGAAGTTAGTTCCATTTCTAAGTATTCTGCGATTGCGTTTCAGTTCACACCGTTCTGTTGTAACTTCCAATATTTTTTCACAAACGAACAAACAAGCGCGTTCTTTAAGGTTAGGTATTAGATTGACGGAAAAGGTTGTTTGCTAAACATTCTGAAAGATGTTCAGAAAAGTAGCTGTTGGTATATCGGGGGGCGTAGATAGTGCCGTGGCGGCGCTTCTCTTGAAACAAAAATGTTCAATAGTCTAAATATTGAAAGGAAAAAAAAAATTACCAGGGTTTTTTTAGGTTTTGAGGTGCAAGGGGTGTTTATGCAAAACTGGGATATAAGGGATGAAAGAGGAGTATGTTCAAGTGAAGAAGATTATAAAGATGCCAAATTTGTTTGTGAAAAATTAAACATAAAATTACATCATGTAAATTTCACAAAAGAATACTGGAATGATGTATTTTGGTAGTAGATTATGTGGTACAAGATTGTTGATTGATAACTCCCCTCACATTTTGTTTTTAGCCCATTAATTAAAGACTACCAATCAGGTTTAACCCCCAACCCAGATGTTTTATGTAATAGAAAGATTAAATTCAATTATTTCTATAAATTCGCCAGAGAAGTATTGAAGGTTGATGCCATAGCTACAGGCCATTATGCAAAAACTAATTTCGATCCGTTTATGGAAAATTTCGACCCGGATGAAAGTATAAACTTAGATAGAGAATTGTGATGAGATCATTCAGAAACATATATTCTAGGTGCCCGACTATTATTAGCTAAAGATACAAAAAAGGATCAAACTTTCTTCTTGTGCCAGATACAACAAGAGGCGTTGAAAAGAACTATTTTTCCTCTAGGAGATATCATGAAATCAGAAGTGAAAAATATAGCTAGAAATAATGGCTTGGAAAAGATATCTCTTAAACCAGAAAGCATGGGAATTTGTTTTATAGGATCGAGAAAGTTTCAGGATTTCATTCAAGAAGTATGTAATAACTACCGAGTGATTTTCATTTTAATTGATTTCCAGTATATTCCAGACAGGCCTGGTGTTTTTGTGGATATTGACACTGGTAGAGTTGTTGGAGAACATAATGGTATTCATCAGTGGACTCTAGGACAAAGGGCGAGACTCCCAGGTCTCGCTATGGCATATTTTATAGCACAAAAAGATGCTGAGAAAAACATAATTTATGTTGTAAGAATCCCGCTATAAAATATTAATGAACTAACATGAAAACATACAATTTGTTTATAGAAGGGAAAAGTCAGAAAAATCACGAGTGATTCTATTGAAAAAACTTTTCCTTCCCCAGAAGAGAGATACCGTCTCAACTTATCTATATAAGAGACATTCAGGCAGTTGCCAAAATAGAACCAACATTTATGAAATTATCATTGAATTCTCCACAAATTTTCTGATGAATTTCAAATTTTTTCCCATTAACTGAAATTTTATGTTTTCCCATTCACATCTAGTTTCATTGAATAGAATTTCAATCATTAACTTTCATAGATTTTGGTGAAGCGTTTCTAACTTTTGCTATCAATTTCAGGCTCAAGGCACAGACCATCCGATACTCTACACAGATCTATTTTTCACAGGACAGCCTCATTGGATACATTCTAGGCCACCAGAGTTGGTTCAAGGCAATATCTTAGAATGCCTGTTCAAATTTCAACACACTCAGGAATGGATACCTTGTGAAATTTGTGAAACGCCACTAGGAATTACCATAAGACTTTCGAGAGAGAAACGAGCAATTACGGGTGGACAGTATGCAGTTTTTGCAAAAAACGGTGAATGTCTTGGCAGCGCTAAAATTAGAAATTCTGGGGTTTCGAAGTTTTCCTGTAATTATTCAACAAATTTGAAAAACATTGTCACTATTTAGTAATGAATAAATCAGTTGAAAATTGTGAAATTTTAATTTACCCAACTGTCCAATTAAGTATAGTTTCTGTGAAGAAAAACTTTACAAACTAAGTTTTTTTATGATGAGAGGAGGAGTATCTCCTTTCTGATCTATCATTCATATTGTGACGATCTAATTTTTCAGTCTTATATAGTTTTCGCTTTTCCGATTTTGTGTAACTTTCATCTGAACTACTATTATGTCTATGTTTGCTTGACTTCTTGTGTTGTCTTTCATCAGAACTATTTTCTCTATGTTTCTTTGATTTGCTAAAACTTTCTTCATCTGAGGTACTCTCATCTCTTTTCTTCTTCTTCTTCTTTGACTTTTTATTCTTTTTTCTGTCTGATTTGCCTTCATCGTCTTTCTCTTTCTTTATTTCCTGAAATTGAAATAAAAACAAATAAAAATTATCAAATCCTTGACATACTTTTCTACTAATATGCAAAGGTCGGAAAACTGAAAAAAAAACAATGTTTGTTTTTATACAAACATAGTAAACTCATCTGCAATGTTCAATATTTCTCTTAGTAAGTGTGTTAAGTTGGCAACACAACGGTTAGTAATAATGAGTATATAATTGAAGTTGTAATGGTTTACACTTCTCTTGTTTATGCAAGAGAACTGAAGAGTGATCAAATAAAGTTCATGACCTAAAAATATATTGTTTCATAATTCAGTAAACTGGAAATATAATCCCAAAGATATTACAACTACTATTTCTGCATAAATTTGTATACTAAATATTATAAATATAATATCGAACATGAAAATTGATTCAACTACTTTGTTTCAGAACATTTGTCAGTTTGGTAAGAAATCTGAATTCCTGAATGATTTTCATTCATACAACGTTAATTACTTTGAAGTGTAATACAGTATAAGCAGTAAGTAGTTGTTTCAAATGGACTGGTTCCAGGTTTCTATAAAGATTAGAGAATATTCGTTTATTTTCCTTCCATAGGAAATATCGGATGTAGTATGTATTGTCATAGATTTGTGTACGCAACGTTCAGGTATGTTTCTTTGAGAACAAAATTCACAAAACCCCTTTCAAAGAGAAGAAATACAAATGTTTCTTACAAATCTCACCTTGTCATCAATTTTTTCTTGTTTGATGGGATAAATAGGCAGTCTTTGCGGTAGTTTTATGTCAGATTCAATTTGATCTTCAATAGTCACCCTCAAATCTTTTGGAGGAGTTTTCCTAACGGGAACAGGTTTTGGCGCACAACCTTCAGAATATAAATTTTTAGTCACTTCATCCGTTTTCTTTCCCTCTTTAGGTACCTTATAATCAGCAACATGATCAACACGAATGATTCGACCCAGTATTTTAATACCATTGAAATTGTCCACAGCTAAAACTGTTGATCTCTGATCTTCATAGCAGAGAAAGCAAAATCCTTTGGGCTTTCCAGTGTCTTTATCTCTAATGAGATTTACATTCACAACTTCGCCATACCTAAAATTGTACTTGGGTATATAAAGTAGAGGAAAAGTGTAGATTCATGCATCAATTTCAAAACATGAGTCAGAGTTTTGTTGTAGAAATTCACATCTTCCATTTGGTACCACTTACTTGGCCATGAGAATTGACATTGAAAATCAACTGTTTACCACTTATATTCATGACTTGAAACTAATGCATGTACATTAGTGGAGTTTCTTCCCAACACCAAATCGTTATTTTTAAAACCTCCACACGTGTTTCGATCACAAAGTGATCAGTTTAATCTTCCTCTTGAAGATAATCACTTGGTGATTGAAACACGTGTCGACGTGTTAAAAATAACGATTTGGTGTTGGGAAGAAACTCCAGTAATATTCATTACTACACCAAAGGTTCCAAATAGTATATCACAAATGCATGCACCTTTAAGATTTATAGTTTAATTTTTGAAAACAACTTACTGGGAAAATATACATATTATATCACCTTCACTGAGATCATAAGGAAGCCCTCCAACGAATATCCAAGCACTGTCTTTGTACTGATCATGCCAAGAAGTTTTATTTTTTGTTCTCAATTCTTGTTCACTTAACTTGAGAACATTTTTCATGTTACTGTAAAATTGAAAGTTAAAGTTTTCTCGATATAGTTATTTCATTGAACACTTACGTTAAGGGATTCATTTTGGAATTCGAGAGAAATCTCTTGTCTTATAATCAGACCATAAAATAAATTTTCCTCGAAAAGTCAACATACATTATAAAAATATGAAACATCAAACTTTGACAAGTCAAAAGTGACAATCTCAAAATTACCAAATGTCAGTGTTGCCAAAATCATAGGTGTATTCGAACTTACACCTGGTTCACTCGGAGCACACTTTGAATTTATTTTGAAACTTCTCTGAGTAAGCTTCTGTTTCCTTACCTTCTTATGTCTGTTTTCTCCGTATATCATGGAAACCTAAGCTTTACTGAGCTTGACTGATCAAAATTATGCAATTCGAGTAGAAGAAAGTGAGCAAAATTCGAAATAGTAAGCCAAATGGAACCTAAAATACCAAACGTTTCGTCTGCTTCTGCGGCAGACATCATCAGTGGTATGTACGTTAGACTACAAACATTACCAATAATATTACAATCGACTGAAGTAATGATGAATTATCAATTATAATAATCAGGTCTACATATTCGGCATTTTCAAGTTTGTATTATGAAGTAATTGGTGTTTCATCAGTAATAACGATCAGATTCCCAGTTTTTTGTGGGAAATGTGTTTGCCAAGATGAAAATATTTCAAAACTGAGACTTTTGTATTTCCCATTGTCTAGTTTACCTTAAATTACATAGGCCAATATCTATTCGTATTCTTCCTTTTATGAGTGGCTAGAGGCCACTCATAGAGTGGCCTCTAAATGCCGAGATATTAGCCAACCACCGTTTTGCTCGGCAACGAGCTACCTACTTACGAGCATTTAAGTCTTCAGATTTGTGCTAACTAAAGAAAACCAAAAATTGTGATAGAGATAATCACCCTTTGGCTCCTCAATTTAAATTTTTGCTTCAAGAAAAATAACCAATCTTCAGCTCTTTTAAGCTCATTTATTGCCCTATCTGATTAATTGAATGAAGGCATTTACCCGTTACTTATTACATACCCTATCCAAAAATGTCCGGGCCGTTTCTAAGACGTTTTTGGGGCTTGGTTGATAAAAAAAAACAATAAAACGGTACCATTTTATTTTAAATCACATTTGTTTATAAACAATTTAAAATTAGAGGAATAATTTATTTATTTCAGTTACTTTACAGTATCAACAAATCAATCAATCAATGACACAAGATACGAATGCTGGTAACTTAGTTCCCTACAGTCACGACTCAATTTCTTTGACCAAATGAAGTATACGTTTAAAAAAAATCAACGTTTCGCTGGTTACTTGCAAAAGTATATAAAATATTGCTCTATGAAACAAAGTGGACTGTATAGTGTCAAATTTACAATTAAAAAAGTAAATGCAATGAATTGCTGATGTTTCCTCATTCGCACATGTCATTCACCATTTTCTCCATATCTCTGTCGGTGTCAACTTGATGTACCTCAATAGCCACCTCCATGTTGTTTGTCGGCGTCAACGGCAGCTCTTCGTCTTCTTCTTCCAAATCGCTCGGGGGCCGCAGCTTCATTAGAGCGTCTTTCAACTGTTGACACACTTTTTTGAAGGTGTCCAAGGTACCCGTCGGCGACTTTTTGTTCGCCCTGGTCGCTTTCCTCTCCTTTGTTAACTCGACGTCGCTGATCCATTTTTCTACTTGTGCTAAGATTTCGTGCCTCTTTATATAGAAGTGCGTGTGGATGATCTCCTTGAAGCAAGGGCATGGATTCAGGATCTGTTCCAGCATCGCCCATCGCACCGTAGCTTGGCAGATGTTGAGGTTGTATTCTCTAGAACTGACTGTACCTGCTGGTGTTCCTCTAGCTCGTTCGTATCCTGAAAACATCCAAACAGACATAGATTTATGCACATGCCATTTTACAGTAAACATATTATTGAAAAATAAACTGGGATGCCAGAAATACATGAATTTAGATCAATAACCATATTTAATAGTTTCCTCATTGTACGGTAATATTTTTCACCTAATTTTTGAAAGAGAACACGAATGAATAAATAACGACGGTATTCTTCTATGTCACCTTAAACATTCAAGTAAACGATAACTAGTACCATGGCGAGGAACCTCTGGTTCTTCTTGAATCTACATTCAAATTAATCAGTTGCTTTAAATCTGGACAATTCATACCACTGTTTATAATTTTATGGAAAAGTCTAATCTAGTTTGAATTGAAAGGGATATAATTTTAAGAGAGATTAGTCTTGGGGAAAACATTCATTTTGCACAAGGATATTTTTGAAAAAGTACGAAAATATTCACGAGATGACCTTCCTACAAATCAGGATTAAAGCCTCAGAGTTTCAAGATCTATACTCTTTGTCTCAGCAAATAGTTGAGTTAATATCTCAAGTGTTTATCAATCATGAATCCAATATACAGGGTGCAAATCTTGCAAATCCTAAAAAACGCTCGGACAGGTTGATTTTTATTGGAAGGGGGACATTTTTGCGACTCGCCCCCTATTCCCTATTAAAATTCCAAGGGTTGTTCACCCCCCTGCTCTGGGGTTGAAGTGACGACGCTGTAATTGGGGAAAAAACTGTCCCCCTCCCAATCTGTCTGAGCGTTTTTTAGGATTTGCAAGATTAGTACCCAAAACCTCCATGTCAAGTTTTTGATGGTCCACCCTGTATTTGTTACAGTTTCGCGAATTTCATTTTCAATTCAAAAACTTTATACAAAAAATATGTGGGAATTAAATAATAAAGAAGACGTATATTCACCTGGTTCATTGAAGTACGGCTCAGGAACAAGAATCAAGCTCTGGATCGACACTAATACTTGTAAGAAGCTGGAAGTTTGGGCGTTCCACTTCTCCTCCGGTCTCCCATGCCACGTATTCAACACCGATAAGCACACTTTACCGTCATTGTATAGGTTAGGGTTGAATCGAACGGTGTGGTGGCCGGTTGTTTCCAAGTTGATCATCATCGGAGACAGTGGGTAGTCCGGAGGAAAGAAAACATCCAACTCGAAACAACCGTTGGCATATGGGGTGTCAGATGGGCCTAAAAACAAAAGATAATACATTCATAAATTACTCATTTCATTCTGGTATATTCTAAATTATGGTATTTAATATTTGTGTTGGGAATCACACGTTAAAAGGTAAGATCTCATTAGTCCTTAGCTCGCACAAGTTTCGACTTCTGAGGGTTGTCGTTCGTAGGGGTGCGATAGCTGTTTAACGGAAAAACATATTTTCAGATAGATAAATGAATACAATTTTCTGGAGGTTTCAGTTATTCGATTGGTCCTTTTTTGAAGGTTGTAGGTTCTTGACTTCATTTTTCGTAAAAATAGGAACTAATGTATGTCAGCTTTTTATAGGTGACATTTCGTTATGTATGAACATAAATAATTTTCAGTACTTTTTGATAAAAAAGTAGAAGGTGTGACTCTACTCGACACAGAGAGGGCGCTATAAACTTTTTTCAAATATAAATATTTAGGGGTCTTGTGACCGTTCGCTCAAAAGGCATTTAAATTCTCTACACTACGATCTTCACTGTTTTGAATTTGGATAACCGGTTGCAGAGTTACTAGTGCATGATTTGGAGACTAGGAAAAATGATAATTTGTAACTTTGTAACCAACAAAGAATTGAAACAGCTGCAAGATTATTTATTAGTTTTTAATGTGTGATGGAAAATAATTGTTCAATTTGATGTTACAGAGTCGTCAATTTCTTAGATTTTGAGACCAACTTGATGATGTATTACTACTGTTTTGATATTTTAAAGTTTTTATTGTAATGTGTCTATAGTTTTGAGTGTTTTCACAACTATTGAACTGTGAGCATTTTACATTTCATACAAAATACATTTTATAGACATCAAAATTTTCAAACCTCAGATTAAGAAAGGCTGTAAAATGTTTCTCATGCTGGAATATTTGCATTTCCAGGTATCAGAGTTGGAACATGGAATATAAAATTTATTGTATTAATAGAATAAAAGTTTAGGTTGTTTTCGTAACTTTGTCCACACTTTATTTCTAATGCACCAATTGATGACTCATGTATAATTTTTCTCTGGTCCAAGTGTCAATACATTGAATAATATGGGTCCTAAAATGTGTACCTGTGGAACACCACATTTGAGAAATTTCGGGTGATTAAAAACGACTTCAACATACGGGGGTTATCTTTTATGTTTCGGGATTTGGCAACCCTAGTGTTGCAATCTGGCAACTGACAGCTCTATCATAAAATTGGACATTTTTGAGGTTATACCTATTCAGAACGTTTTGACAAACCTACGCGAGCTATTTGTGTTGTTTACAGTAACTTAAAAGATTCATCTCGGCCCAAAAATGGAATTAAATTGACGTGTATCAACTCAGCAACAGTGCATGGATGAACTTATTCAATTTTTGGTGATGAAGCTCCATCAAGGACCAGTGTTTATCGATGGTATGGTGAATTCAATCGTGGTCGGAGTTTTCTCCAAGACGAATTTCATGAAGGTCGTCCAAAATCAGTTGTTGTTCTGAAAACCATTTATGCTGTGTGCGAACTGATAGTGCAAGATCGTCATGTGACCTATCGTGAGATTGAGACAACCTTAGGCATTAGTGGGACCAGCAAACATTCAATATTGCATAAACATTTGAATGTCAATAAAATTTGTTCACGTTGGATCCCACACAATTTGTCAATCGCTCAAAAAAAGGCTCGTGTCGATTGGTCGAAGGAAATGTTCAAAAAATACGATCGCGGTGCTTCGGAACACGTCTATGACATCGTGACAGGTGATGAATCATGGATTTACGCGTATGAGCCCGAAAGTAAACAGCAGTCGACTGTATGGGTATTTCAAAATGAGCCAAATCCAACAAAAAGTCGTTCACACACGAAGCACTTCTAAGCAAATGGTCGCCTGTTTTTTCGAAAATACTGGACATGTCGCAACCGTACCACTAGAACAACGCAGAACAGTCAATTCTGAGTGGTACGCAACCATTTGTTTGCCAGTTGTCTTCCAAGAAATCGGGAAAACCAACCGCCGAAGACGGATAACGCTTCACCACGACAATGCGAGCTCTCACACATCGGCTCAAGCAACTGCATTTTTGAGCACCCAAAACATCGATTTGTTGAGTCATCCGCCGTATAGTCCTGACTTTGCACCGAATGACTTCTTTTTATTCCCGCACGTAAAAAACAAACTGAGAGGTCAACGTTTTTTGACACCTGAACAAGCGGTTGCTGATTTCAGAATGCATGTTTTGGAGATACATCATCAGAGTGGCAAAAGTGCTTTGACAATTGGTTCAAACGCATGCAAAAGTGTATAGATCTTCATGGGGAATATTTTGGAAAACAATAAAGTGGTTTTTGATGATTAATATTTGTTTTTGTTCTCTAATCCTGTAATATAAAAGACAACCCTCGTACTGAAAACATAGTGGCCTGACACTCACCTGTTATAAGTACCTTCATAACATCCAACCTCGAAGTGTCATATCTTACAAAAACAGAACTACTATAACTTAAAGGTAAACTAGTCGATAACGTCACAGCCTCTTGTGCTATCCTCTTCACTCTAGCAGGATGTGATTGCTCGCTGGTCGATTTGGC
This sequence comes from Leptinotarsa decemlineata, assembly GCF_000500325.1. NCBI lineage: Eukaryota > Metazoa > Arthropoda > Insecta > Coleoptera > Chrysomelidae > Leptinotarsa > Leptinotarsa decemlineata. The sequence continues at coordinate 39,415 of NW_019290231.1, forward strand.
GTTGCTTTCAAAATGATGCGACACCACAAATTTTATCCCGCCCTCCGGCAATTCAGATATCATCTCATAGGAAGCTGGAACCGAGAAATATCCCAATGAAAGCTTCGAGAGTTTTTTATATTCGATCAGTACTTACAGAACTGCAGATTTTTCATTATCCTTAAATACTGTTCTTCAAGCGAAACCACAACTTTCTTGTCCAAAGAGTTCTCACTGTCGTAAGGACTGTCGGAATCCATCAGACCACTCATCACCCTCGAAACCAAATTGGCAGTATTCTGGATGTCTGGCATCAGTGTGGCTAGACCTTCGCCCTGTTCGAGCTCCTCCAACTGTTCGCCCAATTTGGATTTCAATTTTGACTTAGTGTTAATCCTACATAAAAGAAAAAAGAATCAATGCTTTGATTTCAGTTTTTTTTCAAACTTTCTAATAAAACAAAGATTCTCATCAAAAATTCGAAAATGAAACAGATATATCTTGCAAGAAAAGGATAATCAATTTGAACAAGCAGAAACTGTAAACAGTAATGGGAATATTCATACTAATGATGGTTCCAAAACAAGTACACTCAAGTATAACTCATCTCCTGGAGATGCCAACTTGGTTGGGGAAACGCGCGTCGAGAAGAGTGTTGCAGTTCTGGTGTTTGTGAACAGTATTTGTTTTGGATTTATTCTACCTTTCATAAATGATGGTAGACAATATGTTCAACACAATCATTCTTCTCAGCATTATTATTTCATTAGATAAAAAGACATGTATTCAGTTGTTTCAAAAGTTTTGTCCATTTTAATGTAACTGGTTTTTGTAGCTCAATATCGCAATGAATATTTATTCTACTATGTCGTGGTATATACTAATAATAATAATAATAATAGCCTTCATTACCCAACAGTTAAAAACCATTAACAGNAATGTTTATTCTATTGTATTGTGGTATATACTGATCGATAGAGAATTTTGTACTCTATTCATTTTTCCATATACCATTATTTCTTACTTTTTCCAGCATATTACTATAGGATAAGCCACTCAGGCACCTCTCAAATGAGAAAACACACCAAAAAGACCATGATTGCTGTATGGTGGTTGTTGTGATTCACTTCAACTTTCTGCATGGGCGCCCCACGATTTGAACGATCGACAGAATTTCTCGTGTTTTGAAATCTGTGAATACTGTGATACTATGTATGGGGTGGTCTGGGACTTGTGTGATTTACTATAATTCAAAAATGCATCAACAGCGGCCGGCAGTGGTCAACTGAAAAGGTCCGATCCCGCTCCACGATAATGCCTCAGATCTATTGCCAATCGACTAGCATCTTTCCAAGCACCTTGAGACTTTCTCACCGGTAGAACCTTCGCCAATAAGGACCACGCAAAAACGGTCTTCGTCTACTTCATCCCAACAGAGTCAAAACGGATCAAACTTTTGAAACAACCCAGTTTTATTATGAATTTGACCCGTTACAACAAAAATTATTGTAAAAATTGTATAATTATTTAAGCGAATCAGTTAAACTTCATTTTGTTTTTCTCTATATTGTTCTTTTTTCCCTAGTATAAACATTTTTTTTTCGAAAAATAAATTATTATTATTATTATACTATGAAATGTCATGTTTTCCACACACATCAACAAAACAACATCATTTCAAAATAAACATTACTCACCTCAATTTAGACGCATACGTATCTACACACGTTTTCATATTTCTTAGCAGGGAACAGACGGAAGGGTCGCCGCCCTTATTTCTCTGGGGTAACAATAAACTAACTAACTGCGAACTGACAGCCAAGGCTCTCAATAACTGTAGAACAGCTCTGTACAACGGGATATGCCTGGCCATGTCCAGTACTGAAATGTGAAAATGTAGCTACTTCAATTTAGACACAGCTCATAACAGACTTACCCGAATCATTCCTGAGGTACGAACACACGGCTGGCAAAAGGGCGCTCTGCATAAGAAGCTCGTGAAACGGTTGGGGGAATACGTTATCACACAGCTCATCTTCGGCCTCGTCATTCGGGTTTATATAGCTAGCCAAGACTTCTAAAATAACCGTAACATGTTCCTCTTCATTCTTTTGCTTCATCAAGGCCTGCTCCACATTCCAACTCTGCTGGGTTGAACCGGTCCCAAAACCTGTTCCTGAAAAATAGGCAGGTTATTCAACCTCTATCGAATTTCAAGTCTGGAATCTGAGTAGCTGATTGATAATCTCAAAAACTTTCTAACACAGAACAAATGAAAAATTACTTTTCCATCCTAACGAAAAATCCACTGTACAATATACTTATGGAATTGCATGCAGAAAACTCTGCTTTGATGTCTTTTTCAAATATTCCTTTATATTTCGTATGATTTGTATAAAGGTACTATATTATATGGACAACTCCTTCAAATGCAACCAATATTTTATTTAAAACAAACTTCTGGATTAGACTGCTACACAGGATGTAACATAAATTTATTTATTCATTTATTTATAAACGGGTTACTCCAATACAGTTAAGAAATAACATATATGTTGCGACGTTTAACTTATGCACTATATCACATTGAATTTGTTGTATAAAAGAAAAAGTGGATATGATAATGAGTAAACACATTGTTTCAACAAGCATGAAGGAACTCCGTCTGGGCCACTAGATAATGTAACACATTACATGCCAAAATTCAAGTGAAAAACACCTTACCCCTTGACTCTCATGTGGACCTACGACTTTGTAGGACTTTGTCTGCAGGTGACACAATCGACATCCTACTGAATCAACTGCAGGTAGAGTTTATGACTAGTTGGAATAAATTTTCTTTGTTTGGGATACTGTTCACTCCGTCTGAAATGACCTGCCCGGTAATGATGAGGGGCATGTACCCCAAAACCGATCTACCGGTGGTCGTCCCGACCAAATTAAATGAATTTCAACTTTTCATATATAAGAAGTAACTTGCAACCGAATGGTTTTACTTCAGTTTTCTACGTGGCATTAGCTGGGTGAGTTGTTGTTTTTTCGTCAGGTATCTGCCACACGTACCTTCAAAGTCGTAGGTTACATCGTCTCTTTCAGCTATTCAACCCACGGTGAGTTTTAGTACATACCTTTAGCCCAATAAAGTTGCGATCTGTCTTCTTTGTTCTTACTGCCCTGGCTATCTTTGTCGCCATTCGCATTGGACTGATGCGTGAAAATACCCAAACAAGCTAGCAGCAGATGCACAACTCCGGTGTTGATACTAAGTCTCCTCAAGAGCCTACCGTCATCTGTACCAAGCGGAGTGGCATCGTATAACTTTTTCAACACCTCAAACGGCAAAGTTGGTAACGTATCTGATATTGGAGAATTGAAAATGTCTCCTCCTGAAAAAAAGACACATATTCGTGCAAAAATTTGCTTCAAAAATAAATTTGAGTTTGATATCTCATGGTAAAAAAGATGAAAATCATTATTTGAAGCAGGGAAACAGATTCAGATTTATCTGATATTATTGAGAAATCAGTTCATTCTGAATTTATTGCATAATTTTGGTACAAGAGGATCAGTACCTAATTGATTTGAAAATTATTTATTAAACAGAAAATAATATATCTACTTCAAAATAAATTATTGAAATTGAACATATGATTAATATTTATAATGAACTACCAATAAGTTTTAATGTGTTTCTAAAAACCAGTTTTCTTCAAATTAAGACGTATTATATATTTTGTATTCAGAAATATCTCATTTATTTGAATTGAAGGGGTTATATTTTTAGGAGTGATTCATTTTTGGGAAAGAAAGTTTTTGGCTTTCTACTACTCCGTCTTGATACAAAAAAAAGGGATGAGTTAGTGTTTGTCTGTGTCTGAAAGTTACTTCTTTGCATGATCTACACATCCATGTATAGAGTTACTTATTTTCAAATTGATTACTTCCTTCCTTTCTTTGGAAGATTCCCTCATCCCCCCTTTTTTTGTATCAAGACGGAGTAGTAGAAAGCCAAAAACTTTCTTTCCCAAAAATCTCATTTATATATACACATGTATGCGTATATATTAAATTTCCTCTTGAAGATGATCACTTGGTGTTCGAAACACGTGCCGAGGTGTTGAAAATGACGGTTTGGTGTCGGGAAAAAACTCCAGTAAGATTCATGTATGTTTCTTGGGAAAATAAATGATTTATTGAAAAAAAATTACGAGGAACCTGCAATAACCAAACAACAAGGCACCAAAAAAACAAAAAAATACTAAATCTTTTTTCATTACATAACTTAAAATCGTGTACTTTTATTCAACTGGTCAAAAATAACCGACACATGCAAATTTGATTTTCAAAATAAATGTTGGCCAACACAATCATTCAACAAGATATTCAAGTAATCAGAAAGTAATGAAAATGGAAACAAGTGGGCAAAATTATTCAGTACTGCACTACCAAACACTTCAAACATTTTATTAAACAGAAATTTTTAATTAATCTGAGAAATTATTAGTTAATTAACAGAGTGCTTATGTTTCCTGATAGGTATTTTTAAATGATTGTATCCATAAACAAATACTTCAAGAATTAATCCTTTTTTTTTGGCCATCAGACAATCAATGCATATTTGAGCAACATTTTTTTCGATTTCAGTTTCCTTTCTGGGAGTTCAGTACCTTTTATCTGTCCTCAGTTATGTTATCGTTTCAAATTACTTTTTCGCTAATATAATGTATGTATGTTTCTTGGAAAAGAAATTAATTACTACTGTCATAGTTACCTTCACCATCATCGGTAACGCCCAGAACAAGTCTCAAAAGGTAGAGTGCTTTCTTCATGTCCTTCAGCAGCACCTCAGCATACCCCGGTAGCCTCAAGAAGAGCCCGAACGCAGTCAAAGAGTGAGGGGGTACATGCGATATAACAACTGAAGATTTCGACTGTGAATGGCCCGCTCCCATGTCTTCTAGAATGTCCTCGTATATGTCGTCACAATCTACAAGTGAAATATGTGAAAACAATAGTTTTTTCTTTCTGTTCTTTTTTCTAAATCAAATAGAAGTTTACTTAGGAACAAGTTTCAGATAGATAGATGGATATAGAGTCCAAAACGTTGATAGATTTCTCTACAAATTTCTACTGATCATATCCCAAAAGCTTTTGATTGTTTAAATCACACAGTTCTTCTTCAAAAGCTGGAATCATACGGCATACGTGGCCCTGAGCTAAAATGGCTTAAATCTTATATATCAGGTAGAAAACAAATTATGTTAATTAACAAGAAAGGAATCAAAGCTGGATCACAAACTTGCTGGTCAATGCAGTAGACTATCCTGGTCTGATATCCATAACTGAAGAAAGCCTCTGTAAGGCAGATGAGTGGTTCAGGAGAAACAAACTTATATTGAATGAGAATAAGGCCAAAACTGTAATGTTCAAAACAAACCATGCAGGATTTGACTTACCTCAAGAAACTCGGCTGACGAATATTTCACTCAAAATAGAAAATGAGTGCAANTCTTTCCGCCATTGTTTCATATCTTGTTGCAATGTTTTTTTTATATGTATCTAATACGTCTGATGGTTTTTAAAATAGTAATATTATCCGAAAAAACTACTTTTCGGTGAGTAATTTAATTTAGAACTCATTATTTCTTGTGAAATTGAAACGATAATAATCGTATAAGTTTTGGGAAGGTATGTTTATGAAAATTCATTGTTACAGAGCCCTGAAGAAGAATTTAATTGAATTCGAAAGGTCGGCAAAAAAACAATTGTTTTTTTTTTAAGAAAAAAATTATTGTTACCCAACCAACCTTTTTTCAGATAGTATATTTTGCTGTTCATGTATATCGATTAGTGAAGTAGCGAAATAAAATTGAGTTTTTGTTATACCAAGTGTCATTTATCCAAACCCCCCCCTCAGAAACCTGAAGATACTCACTTTTACACTGGTATATTTTAAGATGTACATAAGGCCAATCAACAGTAGCTCCTTTGGACTCAATCAGTCTCAGGAGTTGCCCCAAATTAACGGTCAGCGGCAGTGGTTGATCTGAAAACGTCTCGCACTTGATGACGCGCCCTTCGATAGCGTCACTAGTCGCCGGCGACTCGGCCGTATACCTCTTCTTCTTCGATTGAGGCGTAGAGGAGGAGGCTGCTGCATACAGCTGGTTCTTGGCGTCCTTGACCCGTTTGTCCTTGGCCGCAACGGCGGCGTCAATGCTTATCTCCTGCTCCTCGGCGACGAACCACGACTTGAAGATGTCTTTTTTCGCGATCGTATTTGACTTCTTGTTAAGCACGGACTCGGACTTGAAGGACGTGTTGAAGAAGATGTGCTGCTCGAGGATCTCCAGGAGGGTCGTATTCGTGCTCAGGCTCAGCATGGCGCGGTTGTAGGTCTGCTTGAAAGCAGGGTGAGCGGGAACGTACGATTGTGCGAGCCTCGAACTTTTATACAGGGTTTCGTCGGCTTCGATGCTGACCGGGATCTTTTCGTTTTCTAGCAACAGCTGCAGTATCAATCGACGCATGAATCCCGATATGCCGTTGGACTGCAAGTAAATTACGTCGCACAGCACTTTCGCTAACCTAAAAAAAAGCATTGATGATAATTTTCCTATTAGTCAGTGGGCTATGCTTGAAGATTGTGTAATAACTGCCATTGCGATAGTTAACGAAAAATATAATCTTATTCATAAAGATCGGGGTCGGTCTTTCGGTTTTTTAGTATCAATACTTATTCAACAGATTAAGCGTTGAATTTAAGTTATGATTGTTGAACCTTGACGGCATCATTATGTTTCTTTCTGTCAGACTAAACAAACGTATCCTGTTGATAAGTTATAATACTGGGAACGCCAAAAAATGCAAGCTATGAGTTTGCATTTCAGCTTCGTGGACAGGAAGTTCGGCCATATCTGAATAGGTGGGCCCGAAAATTTATTTAAAATAAAACTGACCAATGACTTCGATGAAAAGAAGATATAGGTCTTGAGTAGGAAGGGTNACCACCCTCGTATTTTGTCATGGGTTTGAAACCCGTAAATAAATAAATAAATTACTCACCTCGTTTGGTTGGTGGCATGACAAAGGCAACATTTCGATAGAAACTTAACGCAAACTTCCTCCAACTGGACATGAGCTTCGGTCTGGAGAGTTGACGTCTTCATAGGAGGCTTCTTACAAAGTAACTGAAGCAAGTTCAGCCAAAACGAAGATCCATCTTCTGAACCCAACCAATCGCGCATCAGCTTCTCATCGCAGACGTCGGTGAAGAACTTCAAAATACTGGAAATGTTCTCCAGCTTCGACATCGGCACTGAAGATTTGTTCTCCGAGCGGCAAAACTCCAAAATGGCGGTATTCAACAATTTCGGCAAACCCGAATCCAGAAGTTGCTGCACCGCTGACGGAGATCTACTGACGAGTGCTATACTTTCCAGCTGCTCGCTGGTCAGGCTCAAACTAGACAGGTCTCCAATCACGAGGCGACCATACCACTCGGAATTGATCTCGAAGCCCTGCTTGGAATCGTCTGTCATGCTTTCCGAATCTTTTCTGTCATCGCTTATGGAAGCTTGCGGTCCGGTTCCAACGTTGGGAACGAGAACGCCGATCTTTTGGAGAAGCAACGGGAAAAACTCCGGACGGATGTAACACAACGAACACATCAACGAATCCAGAGAGTATCTGAGGCTGATGCTGCACTCTGTCTCCATTTTTAGATTGAAGATAGCATTGAATATGTCAACTGTCACCAAAGATTTCAGATCATACTGGACTTGGGACTGTTTCGCAGACCACAGTATCGACGCTATGCTAGATATATATGCTGGATTACAGCCATCTGTGCTGTTCGTCAAAATGGCACGGTTTGCATTACTTTCCAGCCATTCCAAGATTATTTTGACCCTGTACGGTGTATGTTGGTCCTAGAAGAGTTTGCAAGGTTAGCACTGTAGTATTGAAAGTATTTATTTGATGTAAAAAAGGTCCGATTTGTTTATTAATCATTAATTTAAATACAGAGACAATTTTACTCAACTCTAGTGGCCTTTGGATTATTTTCCAGACTCACCTGGTGGTCGCAAATCTTGTACAGCAACTCGCAGGCCGACTGATATCCAGAAACGTTAATGGACCTCTCTTGCCAGTTGTCAACCGCCATCATAGGCTCAGTAACTCCAGATCGACTATCCAGCAACACCCCAATAGCCGATAATCCATTTTCCGGGCTATGCAACGTCAATTCTCTCAAAACGTTCTCCAGGCAAGGCAAGTAACTAGTCAAAATGTGGGACGAAGCGAGAAGCAACCCGCAGCATGTCGTCAAAAGTTCCGGCACATTGGAAGCGCCATCCACGACCTGCCGACGAACGTCCGGATCGGTCACCACCGTGAAGCAGTGATTGAGGAGTCGGAGCCAGCCTAGGCTGTGCCTGCAATGTGAATCGTCGTCGTTTTCAGAGGATTGGGTGAGGCTACCGCCGAAAGCGTAAGTGCCCATCACGCGAATCTGAAGAAGACCGATGTTATTGGCATCCCGGGGCTTGTATAGGCGGATTAAGATGCAGTTGACCACCCTGGGGGACGGGAGTTGCAAGCGAATGTAGGTTAGGCCGCTGGTGGGAAGAGGCAGGCATACGGGAGCCAGTCTGGATATACCGTGAGCTGAAACCTGAAAAAAATAACATACTAGATCAGAGGTGTCAAACTCAATTTTGCAGAGGGCCATATATCAAATTCAGAATGTGTAGGTGAGTGTAATAACTGCCATTGCGATAGTTAACGAAAAATATAATTTTATTCATAAAGATCGGGGTCGGTCACTCGGTTTTTCGGTATCAATACTTTTTCAACAAAGTAAGCGTTGAATTTAAGTTATGATTGTTGAACCTTGACGGCATCATTATGTTTCTTTCGGTCAGACTAAACAAACGTATCCTGTTGATAAGTTATGATACTAGGAACGCAAAATAATGCAAGCCATGAGTTTGCATTTTAGCTTCGTGGACAGGAAGTTCGGCCATATCTGAATAGGTGGGTCCGAAAATTTATTTAAAATAAAAACTAACCAATGACTTCAATGAAAAGAAGATTTAAGTCTTGAGTAGGAAGGGTTATGGAAAAATTCGAGAATATTAAACAAAGATCAGACCAATCAGCGGACGGTAAAAGGGATAAGTGTTAGGAACAGTTTTTCGGACTTGGGAATACGAAGGAGTCGGTTAATTGGGACGGTGGCGATCGGAGGACTGAAGGAGTCGATTAATTGAGACGGTGGCGATAGGACGACTGAAGAAGTCGGTTAAAAGCAATTTTGCGATAGGGCAGATGCGAAAAGATTCTTGTGTGATCAAGAGTTAATACTTTTCATGGTATTAGCCAGTGGAGTAGTTGTTTTCTGATAGGCGTCAGTCCATTCAACCTACTGTGTAGGTATATCCGAGACTGGCTTGAATTTCAAAGATTGCTCTTTATGTAATCAGAAACGAAAGAACTATGATGTGATAAACGAGACTATAAAGTTTGTATTCTGTAATCCATAGGGCACTTTATATTTCATGTAATGGAATCGGCAGAGAATTGATGAAAATAGTTTCAAAAAAAAGCAACTCTTGTTTCGCTATACAATAGCTTCTTTGGCCGAAAACGTTCGCTATTGATGGCTGCCAAACAAATACTAAACAACGCGGTGTCTTCAAACTTGGAATGTATGCTTTATAGATTGTGTACTTTCTAATACAGTGATATCTTTCAAACAACTACCGCCACCTCTAGGCCAGGCCGGGTACTTCAGGAACCACCCTCGTATTTTGTCATGGGTTTGAAACCCGTAAATAAATAAATAAATTACTCACCTCGTTTGGTTGGTGGCATGACAAAGGCAACATTTCGATAGAAACTTAACGCAAACTTCCTCCAACTGGACATGAGCTTCGGTCTGGAGAGTTGACGTCTTCATAGGAGGCTTCTTACAAAGTAACTGGAGCAAGTTCAGCCAAAACGAAGATCCATCTTCTGAACCCAACCAATCGCGCATCAGCTTCTCATCGCAGACGTCGGTAAAGAACTTCAAAATGCTGGAAATGTTTTCCAGCTTCGACATCGGCACTGAAGATTTGTTCTCCGAGCGGCAAAACTCCAAAATGGCGGTATTCAACAATTTCGGCAAACCCGAATCCAGAAGTTGCTGCACCGCTGACGGAGATCTACTGACGAGTGCTATACTTTCCAGCTGCTCGCTGGTCAGGCTCAAACTGGACAGGTCTCCAATCACGAGGCGACCATACCACTCGGAATTGATCTCGAAGCCCTGCTTGGAATCGTCTGTCATGCTTTCCGAATCTTTTCTGTCATCGCTTATGGAAGCTTGCGGTCCGGTTCCAACGTTGGGAACGAGAACGCCGATCTTTTGGAGAAGCAGCGGGAAAAACTCCGGACGGATGTAACACAACGAACACATCAACGAATCCAGAGAGTATCTGAGGCTGATGCTGCACTCTGTCTCCATTTTTAGATTGAAGATAGCATTGAATATGTCAACTGTCACCAAAGATTTCAGATCATACTGGACTTGGGACTGTTTCGCAGACCACAGTATCGACGCTATGCTAGATATATATGCTGGATTACAGCCATCTGTGCTGTTCGTCAAAATGGCACGGTTTGCATTACTTTCCAGCCATTCCAAGATTATTTTGACCCTGTACGGTGTATGTTGGTCCTAGAAGAGTNAAATCCAAAATGATTCTTATCAAGTACTGAATGAGCATTTAAAAAGGAAATTAAGCGATTTTTTATTAGCATCTCAAAAATATGGGTATTATAACTTCACTTGTTTTGAAGATGCCTGAAAATAGTCCTTCACAGAGGCAACGGTTGAAAATAACAGTCAATGGACCAGAGACTAGGCGTAGGGTTTCTTTAATCATTCTACTGTTTAAGTTGTATATGTCCAAGCAAGCAGAGTTTTTTAATATAAAACTGTCACATATAGTCAGTTGTTATCTCGTTCACAGGCAGATGGGGCGACGACAAACCTGTTGTTTGTTGTATGCTTCAGCTTAGTTCGAGGAATGATACTTTGTCGGAATTCGATTTTCAATTATCGGAAATCATCGACTTTATGTTGATGATATACACTACCTTGCACTGACGAGTGGCCAAACAGCCCGAAACCGGTCNGACATTGTCTACACTCTTTCGACAATCAATATATAAATATATATCTAGCTGAACTTCTTTTCAAACATTTTCTGTTATGCTTCAGAAAAAAAAATTGCCATTTCATTCAAAAAATAGTTACGATTCTAATGGAAAACATTTGTTGAAATGATATAACTTGAACTATTTATTTATTTTATTTATTCTGGTTAGCAATTATACATAACAAAACCTCTGTTGAATAATGATTTGTTTGGATTGGTCTGTATTGAAACAATTTGTCTGGTATTATTGTTATGGACATCTTCAAAGTTTCATGTTGGAAATTTTATGTCCAGTGGATGAAATAAAAAAGAATATCAAGACAGAATTAATGAAGATAAAAATCCATGAATTGTAGAATTTTATTTCCTGATTCAAAAACGAATTGGTCAAAATTGTTAGAGCTACAAAATAATATTTATTGGTTTCAAAAACCTAAAAGGCATGTTCCATACCTGCGCTAAAAAACCTTTTGATCATGTCTTCTGTATCGAAGACTTGCAAGATGAACCACAAGAGCGGTTCGCTCAGCTGTGGCGTTTGTGATAAAAACATCAACAGGGGATGTAACAACAACTCCTTGTTCGAGGCCTTCTTAGCCAGCAGGGCCAACAGATGGAAAATGGCATCGCCCACTGTGTACGGTTCGCCAAGGTTCGAAAACGCCATCTACAACAGAAAGAAAACGTCCGGTTACCGTTCGGGTTCCATTTTTTTAGAAAGTTTACCTTTTGTGAAACATTAGGAAGCATACAAAGTGAAGATGACTTACATGCCGCCAGACAGCGACATAATCTGATGAAGGTCGGGTGGTGTTGGAGAACTACGTCGGCGAAACATGGAATAGGAGTCGAAGAGTTCTGAGAATTTTCTTGCTGAATTTGTTCTGCTTTGCTTTCATCTGTCTGAGAGGTGGCAGGCGACTCAGTGTCCATGGCTTCCTGTAAAATTTACAATTGGAAAAACGTGAATATTTATGTATTATTTATTTAACGAAATTATTATTTTCTACAAAAATATCACAAAATACAATACTAAGTGTAGTAAACAAATTATCTACTACTGTACGCATCAGTACGGCTTTCAGAATTTTAAGAGTACAAGTGAAGCTATATCAAAAGTATTGCAATTGGTATATAATGAAATCAACAGCGGGGAAGCCACTGCAGCAGTGCTTTGTGACTTATCCAAAGCTTTCGACTGTGTCAATCAAAGCATATTGCTTCGGAAACTCATAAGATATGGTTTTAGGGAGAACAGTCATATTTGGATTAGTTCATACCTTTCTGACAGAAAACAATTTGTAAGAACGTCATCTAACTCGGACGTGGGAGAGATAAATTGTGGAGTACCTCAAGGCTTTGTGTTAGGTCCTATACTGTTTCTGTTATACATTAATGATTTGACCAACATATCGATTACAGGAAGCTTTACCTTATTTGCTGACGACACCACATTAGTGTGGCATGACAAGGACAAAAACAGATTGAATAACAAAATGTGCCAAGACATGAAAAAAGTGAAGAATTGGTTTGACTCGAATCTTCTATCATTGAAATTAGTTTATATTTTATTTTAATCATTTATATTTTATACACTTATACTTCATGTTTATATTGATATTTATTTATGACATTGTGTTTGTAAACATTTATTCTTAAAAAATAAACATATTATCAATGTTAGTTATTTCCAGAAACTACAAAACGGTAATAATTACTTTCAATGGTTCATCAATGTTGACATTCTACCAATAGATACATTCTGCCAACAAATTATATTGAACTCTACAGTTTTCTTGTTATTTTTGGGTTTACACCAGTTTCACGATTTCTTTGAATTGTGGGAAACTGAAATTGGCAATTTCCGTTTTATAAATAAATATGATACATTACCGACTGCAAAATTCAATAATAATAATCTTTATTAATCCCAAGAAACAAGAATGTTTATAACAGGGATAACATTTAAAATAATGATTAAATAAAGTATTTCAATATTGAATATATCATACATAAATACATAAACACATATATACATACATATTTACATATATACACACATACATATATAAATTTTTAAATTATAATGGTAATTAAAAACAAAAAAAATGTAATATGGACATCAGAATTTCAATTAGAGGAACAAAGCAGAAACTTTTTCAATTCCGTGAATTTTGTTTTTTGATTCATTTTTAGTTTCTCTGGAAGATTATTATATATTTCAACTCCTAAATATTGATTTCTTCCCAAATTTTGAGTGATATGATTTAACTAGTAGTTTTTTTGCTTGCCTTGTAATATGGTCATGGATGGTATTTATTTGATTGAATTCCAAATTCAAATATTTGTAATTTTTTCTAACAGAATGAATGAAACAACAAATTTTCAATTGGAAAATAAACTGAATATCTAAAAGATCACGTGGTATATATAAATTTGACGTAGGTTCAAGATATGGTAATTTGAATTTACATTTTATTATTTTATTTTGCAGTCTATTGAGAGGATTTATTATTGATAAATTAGCTGTTCCCCAAACTGGAATTAAATATTGTAGATTTGAATATACCAAACAGAAATATATACATTTGAGATATTTTAATCGAATAAAATTTCTAATCCTAAATAATATTCCTAAAATTGGTCCGATTTTCTTTTTCAACATCTCAATATGAGTATTCCAACAATACTATTCCAACAACTACTATTGTCATCATTTGAACAAACCAAATACAAATAAAAGTGTAATAATACACTTCATAAAATAAGTGCAAGCTAATGCTTTTTTCCTTTCCTGGGAGCCGTCTCATCTATTTCTTCAAGTCTCCTTTGAACCCACAGGATGAGTACAATTTACAAATTATTATAACTTGACATTCAACTTTGGATACATATCAGGTGAAAAACACCTTATCCCTTGCCTCTCATGTGAAGACGTTGCACATGTGCCTGATGGTTTTACTTCAGCTTCCTGCACAGCATTAGTTGGGTTAGATGTCGTTTTTCCATTGGGTATCTGTCACATGTACGTACAAAATCGTAAGTTCACATGAGAGGCAAGGGGTAAGGTGTTTTTCACCTGAACTTGGGCATGTCATATGCACCTCCTGGGAATATGTTTATTATTCAGACTCCCACCCCGAAGTATTTGTTTGCATATATAGAGTTTAGTTTGTTAGGTCTCTCTAGACACAATGGAGATATAAAGTTCAAATTGCTTGGTTCAATTGTTGCAATCTTTGTGTTCATTTGAAGAATTATGTAGAGGTTTTTCCTTTTTGGTAGTACTCAGTACTCAAAATCGTGAAACTTATGCAACATACTTGATTTCGAACTTTAGACAGGATTAAATAATCCGAAAATGATCACAATAACTCACCTGTTGGTCGGGAAGAGGAGTCTGCACTAGTTTTCCAAGAAGCTTCAACATTAGTATCAATAAATCCTCGTAAGAGACTGGTCTGTCTTGTTTGATGGAATCTGAGCCGAGAACACTCGCAAAAATATCACTGAAAGGCCCAGTGATAACCTGTCTCTCAATCATGCTCACACATTTTATATTGTCTTTAACGAGTACGTAGCTGTGAACCAAGGCAGCTGAAATTAAATACAATGAAAAAAAGGTTTTAAACGATTAAGTTTAACAGGCAACTAACCGGTACTTTCCAAGGTACTCATAGCTATGCTAAGGTCGGTATTGACGAAATCTAGGTACAGCATGGTCAGCAGTAGTTTGCACTGGGCGTCCAGTGGACCCAGTTTAGAACCCATTGCTCCAGATGGTTGAGCTAGTTGGTAAATGACTTTGAGGAGGGACGTCTTCAGGCTATTGCCTAGTTTGCTCACAGGACTTACTATATCACATCTCATTTGCAATCTGACCAAAAAATCGTGCAGTGCTTTACATAATGAGGGTCCGGCCTGAAAATAAATACCAGATAACAGCTAGATTGAATATTAAAAATCATGAAATATTCCACTAGATCAAAAACTGTTTTGATAGCTGTTCCCCATAAAGCGGGACCTTAAATAGTAGTAGAATTAGTAGTATTTATTGGTCATATATACATAGAGAGTACAAGTGGCAGGTCAATATAAAAATGCATATAAACTCAGCAACTCGCTCATCCCAATACTCCTCATCATTAATTGATTACTTCTGTTCTAATCTAAGCGAAAATCTTATATTATGTGATGTTGTCCCTTCAAATCTGTCCAATCACAATGCAATCTTCACAAGATTCAATTTCAAAGTTGTTGCAAATACAAAAAAACACAGATATGGTCGTATATACAGCACGGCTAACTATAATAGGTTTTATCAATCATCGCTCGAAAGCGACTGGAATAATGTAGTCAATTTTGAGCATTTCTATAAAACGTTAAAGCATCTCTTTGAAAAATATTTCCCAATCCAAAAAATAAATTTAAAAAAAAGAAACTTTGGTTGACTAGAGGATTACAAGTTTCATCAATAAATATGCAAAAAATGAAAGTTTCCTTAAATATTTCAATAAATACAGGAAAACATACAGAAATGTGATAAGTGCTGTGAAAAAAAAATTATCAAAATAGATTTGATAATGTTGATAATAAAATGAAAGAAGGGTGGAATATAGTTAATGAATTAGGAGGAAAGCAATCTGAAAGAAAATCCACTAACACAGCAATAAGTCCCACAACATTAAATAACCACTATTGTTCAATAACCGCAAAATATGCAGTTGATACAGTCGCGAGCTGGAACTTCATCTAGCTTTTCCTAATATGACTAATAACCAGTCCGTGCAAAGCTTATTGTTAAATCATCTGAAAATGGAATTTTTAACAGGTGATGATCGACTGTATTGTCAAACATGCGCCAAACTAACTGACTGTTATAAGGAAAGAAGTATAGCTGAGGCACCAGTCAAAAAAACTTGCATCTGGCTGCTTTGTAGTGAAGTCAGTTTCGAAGGAACTGGGTAGAACCTTTGCAAGATCTGCGTACTTTGCCTTTGTGGATGCATATATAAGATATGGTATTGCCTTCTGGGGAGTATGCAGCAAAAGCAACTTTATGTTTCTTGAGACCAATAAAAATAATTATTAATTATCATGCTGCAGATTGTTTTCGTTTTACAGAAGCGAGCTGTCCGGTATGTGTGCGGGCAAAGTTCCAAGATCACTGCAAACCATTATTCATTGAACAACGAATTCTGACAGTAATATCTCTATTCATTCTTGAAACAGTAAGTCTGATTCATAAAAATATATTTGCTCGTGATGATATAAACGAGCCACACTATAATACACGTCAAGTCAACTTGATCAGACTTCCCCTGCCCACAACAACAATGGTGAAGGACTCATTAATATACAATGGAATTAAGATGTGCAACAAAATTCCCATATACCTGAAAAGTTATTCTTTGAATATTTTTAGGGAAAAATTAAGCGACATTCTGATTGATCAAGCCTATTATAGTTTAGATGAATTTTACAATGACAACGCTTTTTATGAATTATAGTTTACTACTGTATGTCACTATAATATAGCTTTTTTTTTAAGGAATTTTTTTAAATTTTAAATTGTATAGCATTTATTTTGTTTCGTAAAAATGTGTTTGGCACCCTATTTTATATAAATGGGCTTTTAGGAATTACTTTTATACTACTTTGACATAGTTCATAATCGTTTGTCAACAAAAACTCTTGAGACAATAAACGTATTTCTCTCTTTCTCTCTCTCTCAAAAAAAGTAGCCGACAGTCATGAGAATATAAAAACTTCGTGTTACATAGATAAAAATTACAAAAATTAAAGAAAGTAGGTAAAAAAAAGAAAACCATATTATTTACACATCAAAAAACTTACTAGGTGGAACATTCAGTGTTTGGATTCCAATGCCAGAAATTCCTCTATTGAATAGAAGCTATTTTCCAGGAGGTATTTATTTGTTGCATTTTTAAAGGTGTTATAGCTATTGATACTCTTTATATATTTTTGCAAGTTGTTATTAAGGAAATATGCAATAATAAAATTCAGACTTTTTAAATGTTTCAGTTTTAAGTTTTGGTATTTCCAATAAAGAACTTCTTAATGGGTAGTTATGATGACTTCCTAACACGTTGAAGTCAGAAATGTTGTTTTTCAAAAAAGTTGCACATTTTAAAATGAAAATAGAAGGGAAGTGCAGAATAGAGACAGTTCTACATGACTCCCTCTGTATTCTAAATCAAATAATAGTCTAATTATTCTTTTTTGAGAAATGAAAACTCTTTAACATTCTGTAGCCAGTCCCCGTGTTGCAATATTATTTGATATACCTATGGCTATATGCAAACACATAGTCAACAAATAAGATGCTATTCAATTTTAAGAATGGTGGAAGTTCTGTCAGGTATTTTGATGTGTTTCTTCTGTCCGCATAAGTATACTCACCATTATTTTCCCATTGAGAACAGACCCGGTACCCGACAGCAGGCTGAGAAACATTTGAACGAAATCCGGATGATTCACGATCGTATTTGCCATTCCAGACAAATCAAACCACTTTTTCCCGTTATTCATGTTGCAAACCAACGTCAGCGTTTGCAAGGCACTCGACCAAGTCATCAGCGACAATCCTGGTGTCCAAGCCATGGTATTGATCAGATTATTGACGGAACTGTATACTAGCGGTATTTGCGGGATCGTACCAGGTACGAACTGCTCGTTTTTGCTAGTAGCGTTCAATGTCAGCCACAGCTGCAGGATGCTCTCGATTTTCGAAGGTTCCTGGTTCTGGAGGTTCTCAAACAGCGAAGTGAAGCAGAACGCTAACATTTTCTGGTTGCTGAGCAACGACTCCGAAGAAAAAGCCTCCAAAGGTGTGGGCCACGGGGCTAGGCCGTGGGAGGTTTCTTTCTGACTACCTTCGGCCGTTATGTTCTGCAGCAGCAACTGGCTGTTCCTGATGACCAATTTTTTCAAAGTTATTTCGGAATTCGACTGCACGCCGAGCTCCAGCCTCGAATCTACGGCGCAGGATAGTCCTGAATTTGAGCCGGAGGTGGTTTTGCTTCCTTTGGCGGTGGTACATCTCACTTTCTGCAAGTCCTCAAGCATCTCCTCGAAATCGGAGTCCTCAGACTCGTACACTGACGGAAGGGGCGGGAAGTTATTGTTGTTTATGATGGAGGATCCAGCGGTTTTTGGGGGTTTGCTCATCGGCTCCGTGAGTCCTTCGTCAATATTGAAATGGTGGATGGTGTTGTCCACCTCTGGTTGTGTCACATCTAAAACCATAGTAAGTAAGTAAGAATTGCCACTGTAAAGTCTTCAACATATGGGTTATTGGAGTATATCTATTACATTTTAGGATTAATCTCATCCCACGATTTTGAAGTTTTTGTACCCCAAGGTATTTGAATTGTTTTACAATTTCAATTTTTGTATTTTCTATAATTAAAGTTATGTTATCTTTATCTATATTTTTTGCCCTATTGTAATTAGAAATTATCATAGCTTTTGTTTTTTGTACATTAAGTTTCAACTTATTTCCCTTCAAGTATTTTTCAAGTTTAATTAATAGTATAGTATAAGTTTATTTCATCACATTAACTACAAAATTTACAAGAGTGACAAGTCAAAGTGACAAACAAGAATAACAATAATTGAACAATAGTTGTGATTATACACGCTGATTACATCTAAAATATTTATTTTTGGAAATAAAAAATAAAAACACATTCAACATATTAAAAGATGAATGTCTCACAATCAAAATATTCGTCGATGGAGTAGAAACAGTGCGTTTTTTTTTGTACCTTGGGAGCTGTCTGACTTGCCCATTTAGTCCAAGTCTCCAGAAACAGTGCCTTAATAGTGAGTGCTTAACCCTAACCTTGAAACAGTTACAACTCAAACCAGTAATGTCTGTTGGTATTTTATTGTATGTTGAGTGAATTTCGAGCTGATAGATCCAGTCTATAAAATTGAGGACTCAGGTGTGCACCTCTTTAAGTAGGGTAATTATGAAAGTCAGCATTTGTAAGGTACTTAGTATCATTTTTCTGAATCTCTAAAATGTTATAGAGTACGAAAATACATAGCAAGGGTAGAATTTCAAGTTTTTGAAATATAGGACGACACTGTTCTCTGTAAGAAACATTAACTATTTTTTGGATACGAAAGGCTTTAATTGCATGTGAAAACTGACCCCATGAAAGTATGCCATGCAGAGTGGTCCAACGAAAAGTATGCACCTTGCTTTTCTCCTTTTTTTGTAACTTAACGAAAAAATGCTCGGAAAGGTTTTTGAGGGGGATACATTTTAGATGTATTTTTCCACCTGTGCCTTCAACCCCCTAGCGAGGGTGTGAAAGGGCACAAAATTATCTTTCCAATGATACCTAATTTGTTGTATTTCACTCAAACATGTAGGTATTATGAAGAAAAACAACTACAACCCAGTACTTTGAAATGTGAAATTGACTTAGTAGAATCCTACTTCAGCAAGTGCTAAAAATGTGACCCATTTGCTTCCATACAATAATACAGATTTTGTTCAAATCTATTCCTAACATTCTGTAACATATCAGGTGTTATACTTCTGCACTCTGCTGTAATTCGTTGGCGAAGATCTATGGACTCGGGCTGCGTAGCAAAACATTTATTTTTCAAGTGTCCCCAAAGGAAAAAGTCTAAAGGCGATACATCAGGTGACCTGGCAGGCCATTCGATGGGGCCTCTCCTTCGTATCCACCGTCCAGGAAACCGGTCATCTAAAAACTATCTTACCGGAGCAACATGTGAGGAGGTGCTCCATCTTGCTGGAAATGAAGCCGATCATCATTATGATTTTGGTCATTTTCGATTATTTCTGTTATGAGAGGATCAATTGTATCTTCAAGCATGTTCAGGTAGACCTCACCAGTAGAATTTCCAGGACTCCCACAGGTAGAAAAATACATCTAAAATGTGTCCCCCTCAAAAGCAAAATTGACCTGTCCGAGCATTTTTGCGTTAAGTTACAAAAAAAGGAGAAAAGCAAGGTGCATACTTTTCGTTGGACCACTCGATATGTTATGCCATACTTTGACTAAGACACATTTTCAGCTGTCTTAGTAGGAACAGTTGTATAGAAAGTTTTTTGCACAGACCAGCAACATGTGCTTCCCGATTTAACATGTCATCAATTTTAAATCCCAATAAATCTACATGTTGCTTCTTCGTTAGTTGTCTTTTTGATATTATAATTTTTTGTGCCTTATCCCTGTTTAGTTTGAGATAATTTGAAGTAAGCCAAGTTTCAGCATCATTTTCTGTTCTAGAACATTGGTCCATTAAGTCGTTAACAAAGAGATAAGTGTGGAAGTAAGAAATTAAAAATATCATTAATATATACCACAAAAAGAGTTGGTCCCAGTAAGGACCCTTGTGGTACACCGTGCAAAATGGATCAACATGTGCTGGAATTTCCAGATGTATAAACAACTGGTTTTCTCCAACATAAGTCGGTGTTCATTAGCTCTAAAGCTCTGCCACGTATCCCGTAATATTCCAATTTACCTAATAGGAGCTCATGATTTATACTGTTAAAAGCCTTACTTAGATCACATAGAGTTATAGCAGACACAAGCCCCTTTTCGATATTCTCGATTATTGTATCAACTATAGCCATCACAGCTTGGGTTTTAGATTTGTTAGACCTAAATCCAAAATGATTCTTATCAAGTACTGAATGAGCATTTAAAAAGGAAATTAAGCGATTTTTTATTAGCATCTCAAAAATATGGGTATTATAACTTCACTTGTTTAGCCGCAGTTGCAGTTGACACGTTTGGAGATTGTAACCAAAGAAGACCAAGGCAAAACCCGGAAACCAACCAAAACATTGACGCCAGCCGTGAAAGACTACATTTCTATAATAGTGTTGGTTATTTTTTGAATCGGCATTGTGCTAGTTTTTAATTGTGTAGGAAATTGATGGATTGTATTGGAAAGAGACATTGATGAGATGTTGATTACATAATCAATAGTTCCAAAAATATTTTTGGAGAGTGTAGCATCCAATATGTCACTGCTTATTTTATTTTCCGAGTCTCTAACAAATGATAGTAAGTTGAATATTTCAATGTATTATTAATGTGGAATATTGTGTATTCTTGTTATCAGAACTGCTTCGCATATTTCCTTACTATAAAGAAGTTCATCAATACAATAAAACTAGTTGTTGCCCGCGGCTTCGCCCGCGTAGAATTTGGTAGTTGTAGTACTAATTAGTAGTATGTTGCTGTATCGCTGCTGTTCCAATGTTTTGACAGAATCAGAATTAATGAACTTAGGCGTGCGCAGCATTCTAGAACAGTGCTT
Source organism: Leptinotarsa decemlineata (assembly GCF_000500325.1). Taxonomy (NCBI): domain Eukaryota; kingdom Metazoa; phylum Arthropoda; class Insecta; order Coleoptera; family Chrysomelidae; genus Leptinotarsa; species Leptinotarsa decemlineata. The sequence continues at coordinate 60,942 of NW_019290231.1, forward strand.
CCAAAAAAGTGTTCTACAGCGCCATCTAGTGGCGAGTTACCGAAAAATTGATAGCCTAAAAACCTTCTCTATGAAAAATTACTTAGACATGTCAAGTTTTCATCACGATCGGTTGAGCGATGTAGAAGTTTATCACTTACCAACCAACAAACATCCATTTTTATATATTAGATAAATGAAAAATCAATGAGATATCAGACTTTAGATAGAACAATACACCAACTAATAGTACTTACTTTTGGGTGGCCAGGCGGCCGAAGAGGATGGTTCAGTCTCCATTTCAACATCATCTGATTTGGTAAGGGTGAGTTCCATGGCGTCTTGAAGAAAACAAGACAGGGCGAAAGGAGCCCATGGAATCTTGCACGAGATGCAGAAATTGATGAGTTCCAGTAGTTGGTTCTCTTTCAGAAGTTGGCCCAACTGGAGTTTCGCCAATGTTACCAGTTTGGAAACAACCTATTAAAAAATTATTGAAAATGTCATACTGCAAAACATATAATTTGACTGATTTGTTTTGTAAGTGCCAATTTTTCTCATTAATCTAACTTTGATATTCTCGAAAAAGGAAATAAGATTTTCCGAAAGCTTGGGTAACAAAAAGTTGTGTTCACAAAACTATACAATACCCAGAAACGAATAATATATATTATAAACATATTCCGGAGAGATACATGACATGCCCAAGTTCAGGTGAAAAACACTTTACTCTCTTGCCTCTCATGTGAACCTACGACTTTGTAGGAACGTGTGGCAGATACCCGATGGAAAACCAACAAGTCGATGGAAAACCAACAAGTAACTCAGCTAAATATATAATATTTATTGATTTCTTTAGGACATCCTAATATACATACATCATTTTAAAAATATATAAATAAATGACATGAATAACAAAAATGATATGATAGAAGGAAAAAAAATAACCATTTTTTAATGATTCCAGAATGGTTTCAACATGAGGATATGCATAATAAATATATTACCAAACAGAAAAAAGAAAATCAAGGATGATATTTTATATAGTTCATGAGTTTTTTTTGAATTGGAAAACATTTATTGAATCTTTCAACGAAAGTGGGAGTTTGTTATACTCATTCAAACCTTTATAAAATAAAGACTGCATCGTACTAGTCAAATTAGTT
>NW_019290231.1:77895-98102 GCF_000500325.1 Leptinotarsa decemlineata
TTTAGTTTAATGTAAAAACTAAAAACTCAGATTTTAGTTTATCACAAAAAATAAAAACTCAGTTTATAGTTTAATGTAAAAACTAAAAACTCAGTATTTAGTTTAATGTAAAAACTAAAAACTCAAATTTCAGTTTAACGTAAAAACTGAAAACTCAGTTTTTAGTTTAACGTGAAAACTACATGTAAAAACTAAAAATTCAGTTTATAATTTAATGTAAAAAGTCGGTTTTTAGTTTAATGTAAAAACTAAAACCTCAGTTTTTAGATTAATGCTATAGGACGAAACTGCAGTAACGTTAGTTACAAATAAAAGTGGTAAAAAACATAAAGTTTCCATTCTCATTTTTCATGATGATCTCCTACCACGAAGTTACGGCTACATCCATCAATTTATTGCAAGAAATGTAATATTATCAACATTAAGCAAATAGAAAATTGGAGCATCTTACCTCTGCGATATGATCAGAAATACTAAGAGCGCTCTCCAGACTGCTCAGCTGTCCATTGGTTAAGGGATGGCTGCTGGAAGAAGAGTCTGTTTTGGTATTATTAATCTCATCGAACATGAGCAGTCTTGGACCGGTGTGTGATTTCTTTGAGCCCAGAGAGGGTGGTAGAAAAACTTCATCGCTTTCGCCCGGTATAAGAGTCTTATAGAAAGACGACAGCTGTTTCATGAGATTATATCCTGGTAGCTCTTCAGAATCCAACTCGATTGTATCCACGTTGCTGAATAAATTTGCGATTTTCTCGTCCGTCTCTGCCTGCTCGATTTTATCTTCAGGAGTGAATGCCGTGAAAGTATTTTCAAAATTCAATTCGTTTTCAGTCTCTTCCTGTTCTTTGCTATACATGAAATCGTAGACGACCAAGTATATTTTTGTGTCGTTTGTTTTTTCCTTTTCTATAATATCTGGAGTTATTTGGAGGCTCTTTTCAGACTCGCATGTGAGATGTACACCACATATAACTGTAGGGCGCGGTGGTTTTGTACTGTATAATTCGTCGCTTACTATGCACAACGATTTGATTTTCTTTTCAATTGGGAGTTTTTCTGCAATAAGAAGTTATATTTTAGTTGACCTTTACACAATCAATCAACAAATTATTTTGAGAGATCTTCTGCGATATAGGAATTAGAGGTACTAGTGAAAATTATTCAAAAAATAAATCTTATACGAGGTCTGTTAAAAAAATAAGGTGAATTTGCATTTTTCTCAACATATTTTTCATATGCAAATTACTGAACAGATCATTCTTTGCCCTACTAAAACTAAAGCACCCTCCACATCTATCACATCTAATAAATCTAAATCTGTTTCAATGAAATCATTTATTAGGAAAAATTTCAGCAGTGACTCTTCCACAATAAATGGTATTCGATCTTCCAGCGAAGTCTTGTTTTTAGGAACGTCTTTAGACGAAAATTTGACCTGGAGCGGTCATATTCAGAAGGTCTGCAACAAACTCAATTCCGCATATTACTCAATCAAACAATTGAAAAACACTCTAGATAATTTTGGATTGATGAATGTCTATTTTTCTATGGCTTATTCTCACATCAGCTTTAATATCATTTCTTGGGGATGTGCAAGGGAATTTCCACGAGTTTTTGTTGCTCAGAAAAGATTGCTGAGACTAATTTTTAATATAGATTTTCAAGATAGTTGTAGACCAATTTTCTTAAGAGAGGGCCTATTGACGGCACCTTCTTTATTTATCTTGAAGTGTGTCACTTTTGCCCGTAACAATATAACTGAATTTGTCACAAATGCGGATATACATGGTAGAGACACCCGTCATGGGAAACTGTTAAGAACCCCCTCACACAAAACGGCTCACTTTAGATGCTCCCCACTATTTAATACAACAAACTGTTATAATAACTTGCCGGCATCTATTAGGAAAATCGAGTCAGATAAACTTTTTAAAATTGAGGTGAAGAAACTTCTCTTACAGAAGTGTTACTACAGTCTTGAGGAATTCTTGCACGACACTTTTTCATGACATTTTGAGAGTATTTGCTAGAGCTTCTCCGATTTTTTATATAATACTTCTATGTTGTGAAAGTTTGTGGACGTGAACCATATTTATTGTTTTTGTATTGTTCAACTTCTGTAGTTTTATTTTTGTTTTTTAATTATGACTTAGCACATGTACTCAATGTACCAAAGTGTCAAATAAATAAATAAATAAATAAANNNTTTTCTATGTACTGGTTATCTAAATCTAAATCGTCTAGTGTACATTTGAAAGTAACTAGTTTTGTTTTGTTGAGGTTGAAGCACAAGGAGTTCGCGTTACACCAGGTTTGAATTTGTTGAGTATCTATTTTTATCATATTTGATAGCTGATTAATTTCTTTACTACTCCATATAATAGTGGTATAGTCGGCAAATACAGTAAATTGTCCTGCGATGTTAATGGTTATTAGGTCATTTAAGTATATTAAAAACAACATTGGTCCTAAAACAGACCCCTGAGGTAGTCCATGTTTTATGTCACTGAGATCAGACTGTCCACTTGATGTTTTCACCACCTGACGACGTCCTGTCAAATATGAACCAAATCAGGTCAACTTTGTTCCTCTTATCCCATAATGGCTGAGCTTCCACAGCAGTGTCTTATGATCAACGCAATCAAAAGCTTTCGAGAAATCACAAAACACTGCTGCAACAGCCTTGCCATCATTTATGCTAGAGTATGCATTTTCTTGAAAGGAGAAAATGGCATCTGTGGTATTTTTCGAACTTTGAAAGCCGAATTGAAGGCTAGATAGCACATTGTTTATCGATAAGATGGACATTAGTCTTTTTTTCACTAATCTTTCAATAATTTTTGAAAGTGTCGATAATAAAGAAATGGGCCTGAAATTTGAGGGGTCTTCCATAAGTTCATAACTTTGGTGATGATTATAATTATTCAAATTTAAGAGACTGAACCATTCTGCCATTCAAAATGAAATATAATTCAATTGTAATTTGATACTTTTGTATTTATCATTAAGCACTTACTGTTTGTTATCTCCTAATCTATTTTATAGTTGTTCTCAGAGTAAATTTTGAACTAAGATTGAGTTTTTATGATCAAAAATATATGATAATAGAATCATTAGTGATATTTGAACTTGCCATAAAATATTATTTTCTGGCTGTTGATTTCTCAAAAATTAAGGGGATTCTAAAATTTGTTATAGATTGTGTACTTTCTAATGCAGTGATATTTTTCAAACAACTACTGTCATCTTTAGGCCAGGCCTCGCATATAATAATTTAGATACACCAAAATAAAATAAAAAAATTATTTTGGTTTCTGGACTTCTAAAAACCAGACCTGCAAACTCAATGTGCGTTTCACCAAGCAAGTTGGCATCATCAGAGGATAAATTAGACTAATACTTAATTTTAATTCTGGCATAAAATTAGCAAGAGATTTTCTATGAAAGTTCATGCTAATCTTCAACAGATATAGTAATACAACAATAAACAATGGTCTGTTTGAAACAGGACCTTTGTCACTGTTCATAGTTGTCATACCACACTTTGTTATTTCCAAGCTTAAAAAGCATCCAAAAGTCTAGTGTCATGTTCCGATTTCAACAATTTCAATCTTAGACAAATCTCTGTACCGTGTTGAGCCTTGCTACACGTTTCTGGTCTCAGAAATCGGATATATGCACTATGTCCTTCGAAACAAATTTCATTACCTCTTTTAGTTTGACCAATATAGTGTTTGACACAGTTCTCACAGCTTATTTCATATAACTCTAATTCTTGCGCGATCTAATCCATTATTGTGTTGAACAACAATGAACCTAGAATCCGTTTTTTTTTCAAGTCAAAGATTTACGATCTACTATATTAGAAAGATACCTATTACTTTCAGCTATTTCCCTGATTGAGAAGGAAATGTAGTTCACCTTTAAAATTTAGCACCATGAATGGAAATAGGGTACATTCGCCATTTTTTATAAACAAAACAACTTCATCAGTGTCATAAAATATAATATACGAAGTAATTTCATTTGACATAATATGACAACACATATGACTCAATTAATCAATATCAGTGATAATGAGCCAATTGGAAACTGTATCCCACTTTATATTACCTTTTCTGAGTATTTCCTCCAATTAATTACATTTCTTATTTCAAATAGTTCGGATAGAAATAGTTTTTATTTGGTACTCACTTTTTGGGCCTTGATACCCTTTTTATGATGCTGCTGGGCATTCGAAATGACGTCTGTTAGTTCATTTATTATATGATCAACGCCACTAACATGACCAAACAAGCTTTCCTTTAGAATGATTGCCTGAAACAAAAAAAGCAGATGGAAACACTATATTTGTTTCTTCGAGAACATAGAATGGTACAGAAGAGAAAACCCTTCGCCTGAAATAGAAGCACTGGATGTAACTAATGATAATGAAGTTAAAAATGATGAAGTTATGTATTAGCTGATTTTTGCAAGCATTTTTGTATACAAAATGGGGTTAAAAAAACTATTTCTAGATCACAGACCACTTGTCATATAACCAGTAATAAAAATTAATAACTTGATAATCAAGTTTATATTCCGAGACATAAAACATAACGTAATGTAAAAATAATTCAAATGCTGAATTTAAAAACAAGTGCAGTTTTTTGAATCCCAACATTTGACAGGCACAGCATTACTATTATTCCTAGTCTAATAGGAATCAAGGTTCGACTGTTTTCATAAAATTATGTGAAGTGTGTTGTGGAAACTTTCACTTTTTATAATCAGAAATCTTTTAGGAGGTATAATGAATATTTCAGAAAAATAAGAAGACATTTATAAAAGGAAGATTATATTTTTTACTTCCTGGCCATTTATATGCGCTCAAAAAACATATTATTGTGAAATTTTTACTAAACAGTTTTACAAAAACGCAATACGTGTTTTGCCATAAAATGGCTTCTTCGGGCATGTTTTCAAACGTACGAGGAAGCCAAAAACAACACTGTGATCATGCCTTAGCCCCCTGCTAACATTTTTCCGTTCCCAAGATTGAAGAGATCCGTGGAAGGACGACGTACTGACACTTATCAATAAGACAATTATAACAATTAAATAACATATTTTAGAAAAAAACCTCTTGGTATAAAGTGAAAGGAAATATATGAAGTGAGGCTTACTTGAAAATATACTATATGTTGAAAAATATTTTCATTCTAGTTGCTATTTCTATTTATCCATGGTATCTTTTTAATCAATCTTTGGGTTTTCATACTGAGAAATTTTCAAAGAGACAATACACTATATCAGTAAATGTCTATGTATTATTATTGTTATATTCGGGCTCAAAAAACTGCCATTGAGAGAGTTGAATTATTGAAATATAGATTTCTTTTAGATTTTCAGAATAGTCCTGATTGAACTCTCGTCAAACTGCCAAAAGATGTGGATATTGAATTAAAAAAAAATCAATGCACGTTTATTCTTTCAGACATAGTTTTCCCTGTTTGACCAATATGAAGTTAGGGACAAAAAACACAAGTCAACTTATACACTCCTGATACAGATCGAAAAACTATTTGTATGCTCTTTCATTCTTCTGGAGGAAGTTCTCTCTTGTGGAACAATATGGAGTTTGGAACAAACACAACAAATCAATATACTCCTAATTCAATTCAGAAGTATATTGATTCAAGGGCATCTGTAAATCAGCTATATTTGACGAACACGAAAGGCTTTTTCACCATTGATTGAGGTGAATTTTTGTTTGAGCTTTTCTGTTTGCTGATTTGCTCAGGGTGACCTTGGTTTCTTAAATGATTCAGATTCTGCTACTGTTGCTCAATAATTTGGTTGAAAGTAGGCTCAGAATCGGAATCTTGGTAACTTCAAAAATGAGTGAATGATTTATCAATTTTCAACATATCACTATGAGTTACACTGAAGAATATTATAACATGGCATAATGTAATACGTAATCAACCTGAAAAAACTAATACAAAAGTGGCACAAAATATATTAGTATCACGAATATAACCAGACAACTGGTTTTCAATGTCCTTCAGATTATGTGAAGTTTATTGTATTTATTCAGACCCTTATATAATAAAATTTTCATAGAGTTAGACCAATTTCATTTGACAAGTGAAAACTGTCATTTTGTCTGGTCATGTAATTATTGTAGAATGCTTTTATGCAATGTATACTTCATAGTAAATAAAGGGTCCTCTCTCGCTCGATCTATTATAATGAGGGCAATTGGGGTCGTTAGGTCCTTCATTTCCTCTGTAGACTCAGAGTCAGAATCTTGGTTACTTCATGGTCCATAAGAAGTCCTACGAGTAACTAGACTCAACAGGCGGTAATAATCAAGGTAATTACTTATATAAGATTCACATAAGTACTTTGAAAAAAATGTTTGGTAATGGTATTTCACCTATACGTTTATGAGAAAATGTAGCATTTTATTAGATTACAAACAATAGTATGAACTTTAAATTGATATATCTAACTGATAAAAAAGTAGCTGTTGACTATACAACATAGCTTTTTTATCAAGTAACCGGATTACATAATCATTTAATCTTTCAGATAAAAAGTAAAAATGAATGATAATGACAGGAAGGAAACTGTTAATTTTTCCAAAAAACATTAAATGAATATATTAGGAATAAATGTTAATAATATAAAAAACAAATTAGAAAGTGTTTATAATAAATTTATCTTAATACGATGTATGAAATATATGTATTGATGATATAGTTTTCAACAGGGGATATTTTTAAAATTTTGTTTGAATCATAGTTTGCTGAATTTATTTGGCAAATCATTATGTAGTGTGAAACCACTCCAATAAACTGATTGTTCATCTAAAATTTGAAACTCAAATTTACGTGTTTCAACTTTTTTTGCCAGATAAGGTAAGGTGCAAAGGTGAAGTTTCCACAACATTGATATGTCTGATACGGTTTTTACTTTTCGCCTTAGAAGCTGCACCTCAAATTGATATCAAATAATTCAGTTATGAATGAACCAGAGAGAAATACTTAAATACATTGCATTCATTTCAGTAATAGGATATTTCTAATTTTGGGTATTGAAGATATTCAGTTGTGGAAAATTTAAGATAAACATGAATGATTTTTCTTAATTTAATGATAATTTCCTCAAAATCATAAAGTATACTACTTCTTTTCATTTCTTTAAATTATTTCTGGAATTTATGAATGATGTATCATTAGCAAACAAATCAATTTTTTCTACTAAATTCAAGTCAGTCATTGAATTCATATATAAGAAAATGTTTTGGTCCAAGGATAGATCCTTGTGGAACTTCACATTGTCAGTTTTCCTTGACCCAGTTATTTTCCCCACACATACAAACTGGTCTCCATTACATAAGTAATGTTGAGAATTTTTGATACCCACATAATATAAAGTATTCGAAATAATTTTATGATCTTCCATATCAAATACTTTTGTGAAGTCTAATAAGAGCAATGTACATTTCTTATTTGTGAAAACAGAATTGGAATTTTGTAAGAGCATCTAAAACAGCAGATTCTGTTTGTGAAACTCATATGAACCTTTATAAAATAATTCCGACTCATCAACATTTTCAAACAATTCTAAATGGCCCTTTAAAGGAGCTAATTCTTATTCAAAAGTTTTATTAATTTTAATACTTATGTAGTCAAACCCAAGATCTTCTTTCTAATTCTATTGATCGATTCTAGGATCTACATTTATGAAATAATCACTGAATTTCTCATATAAATATGTCACAACAATTTTCAATTTCATCTCTATTTATTGAAATGTACCTAATTTACATTATCATCAGTTTGTTTTACAAAATTCCACTAATGAAATTCCAAGCAAACTTTTATGGGTCAACTTACAAATCCGAAAGATTTTGTAATAAAGGATGATCATAAACCTTAAAAAAATTGATTTGTTTCCTTAAGAATTAACTTAGGCATGTCTGAAACTGTATAATTTTTTTCCTAACCCAAGCAGTTTAGGTGGGGCAACAATAACATTACTGTGCATATACAAATACTTTGAAAAACATTTTTACCTCAGAGAGGGGTAGTTCTAATTTCACTTCCTCTTTGCTATCACTAACTGTCTTTTGGAGAACACTGTCTAGGAGTAAAACACCATTATAGTCTGATCTCACACCCAGGGCTTGCCCATCAGTAAATAACACTCTGTCCAATGAAGGGATGTACTTACACTTGACCTGGGTCAGATTTTGGGCTGAAAATATCAAAAAGGGTTGGTCGTTTATTATCACAAATTGATATAATCATCTTTATTATACCTGAGAGATGACTCGATTGGAGAATCACACCAGAATTTACATCAAGCACTTTCACCACTCCACTGTGTGTACTTATAAGAATAACATTAAGGTAAGGATGGTAAATTATTTCTTTCACATCTGTATCCACATTTAAATATCCATCTTCGTTTAAAATCCACTGTTCCTCAGCCATTTTGCTAAATACATCTTGCGCCATGAAAGAAAGGCAACATGTCAACTGTCAAAATTAAAAAGTATGACCAGATTGAGACGGTTATGTTGGCTACTCTGTAGTGAATTAATTTTTCACTGAGAGTTGACAGTTATTCTAGTTTATTGAAACATTTTAAAGCACGAAAGCAGTGGTTCTATTATTTATAAAAACAATGGTGTAGAAATAGTAGCTAATTTCTATTTTTTTACTGGGTTCCTCACTCATAGACATTTTTGGTAACAAGATTTCTTGAAAATTATAAATTTTGTTTAGTTTTCACGTGGCATCTCGCGGTCAATAAAAAAACTACAATGTATTCTATAGATTTCTTTTCCGTTTTATAACTTAAATGAAAACTATGAGAGATGGCAGAATATACTGAAATGAAGAGCATATATTGTTATACAAAAATTGTACTGAGTCTTAGATTATTAAAATGCTGGCAGATTTAACATTTCACGCCCGTATTCTTTTCATTCTTTAATATCTTAGTAGACATTTTTTTTACTTTCACATTTGTGCAAATTTAGAATATTCTAGCGACACTTTAAAGTTAATAGATACAACTTAACGACGGACAAAAAATATTCCGATCTTATAACTTTAATCATTACATATGAGATGACGTAACCAGCCGTTCCATTTGAAGATAATAGTTCTCTCATAGTATTTAGTATTATCTTTATACTGGTAATAGTTACTTATTTTTTAGTACTTCTATCTAAGTACATATAGGTACATAAAAACGTATAAAGAACGAAAGAAATGTATTCGCTCATTGAACAACTACATGGTATCGAAAATGTTGATTTATACCTAATATAAGTATTTATCCAAAGTGGATACAATCAAAAAAGTAAGTACACAATTTGAACTGTGTATTTTTGTACACAGAATAAGTAATCCAGTGACGTCGTAAAAGACATTCGAAAGGGTTGCACCATTCACAAATAGTTAATCAACAATCTGCATGTAACTTAACCCAGAGTTTCATATGAAGATTACTGCAGAAAAATCAAAACCTTTCACAGTTACAGAGTTAGAAGGAAGTATAAAAAAAATAACTGCCAGGGGAAAAGACGGTTTACCCTATTTTACTGTTTTATTAATTTACAAAAACAGCTAAAGGACAAAGCTTGAAAATAAATAAAACATATGTCATATCTACTATAAACCTGAAATAAATAAATAAATAGACATATCTAGCAGAAAATGAATTAATTGGTACGTCACCTAGTGGGACAGTAAGGAGAATAAAATAATCAAAAAGGAGGTATACACGGAAACAACATGGTAGAGTCATTGTCTATAGACAATGGTAGAGTACCTGAAATATAAAACATTGTTATGCACAGTTAATGAAATGAATAGAAGAATTCCTGAAACGAGTAGTAGGGTCTCTCAGAAAAAAAAAATACAGTTTTTCTGAACTGACTTTCACTCAAGTTTACCAGTCAGTTCGACTCCACAATCAATAATGCTATGACCGTGAGTTTTTTGTAACTTGTGAAAATTTCCCTGCATGACTCACGGGGTCTGATTTTATATATGAACCTAATGGCCTTTTTTTGTAAAATGAACATTTCCTTGAGAAGTGTTGAGCCACACATTTCCCAGAAAGGTATTTTATAACGTAGGTGAGAATCTAAAAGAGCATAATATGCCATTTTGGCAGAAGCTGGTCCTAGTTTATTAGAAAGTACTCTCACTGCATAGCAACCAGAAGAGATCTTGCTTCTAAGTTGTTTAACATGATCATCCAATTTGAGATTTTTGTCTATGAGCACACCTAGGAATTCAGTACAATCTTAATTTCCTATTATATATTTGCCAAACACAGGTTCACTAATCGAGCAGCTGAAGGATAATAATAATTTTAACGCTTCAAATCTTACAAAAATATATTACATAGGTATACACAACCTCACAAAAATATATTACATATACACAAAACCTCACAAAAGTAAATCAAAAAATGTATCCATTAATCAACAAGTAAAGCGCCGTATGGGCTGCCATGTATCCGGTAATGATGAAACCAATCGTCCACAAAATCGCCCTTACTGGCTGTCGAACCACGAACATGGCGTAGAAAAACGTGTGAAGCACCCTGGAGACTAGAAAGATTGCTAGCAGGAGATTGACTACCCAAAGAGGCGGTCTGACAGATAAGTAAGCCAGGCTCATGAACAGGAACATGATGATGTTTTCCAGATCGTTCATTAGGGCCCTGAAAAAAAAAATAGTCAGAATGATTTCCATTTCATATTCGATAGGTCAAGCAAAATAGGAACCGAGACTTATAATGAAAAGTTCAGGAACCCATTTAATATAACTATGGGTAGGACGGAAGCCGGTCGGTTTGACGTGGGTGCTTTGCTCTACTCAAACGACCGCTGTGTGAATCGGAGGTTCAAGTCGCAGGCCGGAAGATGGATTTTCACTTGCTATCGTCCAACCCGTGTTAGGAATTACACGTTAAAAGGTAAGATCTCGTTAGTTAGGACACATCAGAACTGCTTCAACAGATAGCGTATACAACTTGTCAAATCTAGGAAACTTGAGAATTTTCGCAACCTTCACCTTCCTTGACAATTAAAGTACGCATTAGGATGAAAGATAATGGAAATTAGAAATTAGCGCTCGTCAAGAAGTACAATTTGGCATCGTGTACTGCCGATGTATACACTGAAAGATTATTAATACAACTGAGCGCTTTCACCATCGCGCATCTAGTGGGCGGGACTATATCGAAATTTAGAAAGCTCTTCCTATATTTTACAAACTGTAGTTTATTGTTTAAAAATACTACTCCTTTTTTAATCTTACAGAAAATTGTGGTAAAAAATTATCGTTATTGTGACAAGCAAATTTTTATCAAATCTAAAAAATTCCATCTTTTGTTTGTCACTGCATTTTTTTCTCATAGTTCCACAATATTGAATTTATAGAAAAAATTGTTTACCGTTTTTTATTTCAAGATTTGAAAATATTCTACATATTCCATTGACGTAGTTACCTAATCTACTGCAATACTCAGTTGCCTAGTTCATCATTCTATTTCCTTCTAACAGTCTACTGCACTGGCTCTAGTGCGATTATAAGCCTATTTTTTCAACCTATAAGCAAGTTCTAACCTACCTTCTCACCCTCTCTACCTTTTCATTTGGCGCGGTATCGCCTCTCTGCCACACAGCATCCTCCTCGCTTATGAATGACTGAAATGAATATAGTAATAGTTACATATTTTTTTGTACTTGAATATTAAATATTTACATTTTTAAAAGTAAGAAGCATATATCAAGATGTACCGAAATGTTTAAGCTATTGGCAACACCGTAAGGTGTACATGAGTATGGAGAATTACGGCGATGCCAATTTGCAAGTAATTTCTGCATTGGCGAATATTTTCATCGACTTACAATAAAAGTGCAGTTATGTTATTGAAAATTGGAACAATGTTGTTGCATAGTTTGACATAGTGTGAACGAATGAATTGAATCTTCTATGCTAGTATTAGACATGTCATTTAACGTTTCTTGGATAATATGTTGACATGCGACATTTAATGAGATGACTGTCATATGACTCAGAAGTGTCAGACGATATACGTGCAACTTTTTGATGGTTTGGGGTTTATGTTTGAGTATATTTCAAATGAACTATCACTAGATACCTCTTTCCATTCAATATTTTCAAGGAAGTAGGTCTTTGTGCAGAACGTAAAACGGGGCGAAACAACTTCTGCTAAAAAGTTATTCACTGTAATTTTTTACACGATTCTGTGAGTTTTTTCTGAAATCAATCGTTTTTACCAGACTTACTACAGTACAGTAGTAGTAGTAGTACAGTATTGTAATGTACTTCTTTTTAATCATTGTTAATATTTTTCAATTGTGATAGGTTTAGATTTTTTCCTTAGGTATTTCATATTATGTTATTCGATGAAATATAAAATATACATTATCATCAAAGTATTTTGAGCGATTTCAATTGACAACACTGGAATTTTAAAAATTATGTTCCCAGTTGGCGTTGAATCAGCGTTGCCAATAATCTGATAATTACCAGGATCGTGGTAATTTGAAGTTATTCCTGGTAATTTTCTAACAAAATTCATTTTGGATAATTAACGGGTAATCGAACTCATGATAGGGTAAACATCCTGGCATTATTTCGTAAAATAACATTGGGAATTATGACGGAAATTACGATTGCCAACAATTAAATATAAAACTCAGTTACTATTTAACTCTTATAAAAAATGTTCATTCGCTATAATGTGCTATTTTATTCATTTTTCTACACTACATAGTTTGAAGGATAAGGATAGAAATACACTAATTGTGCACGAGTACCAAAATAATTTGCTGTTGCATGTATCAATAAATACATTCAACTACTTTAGTTTTTATTCAAATCTTTGCGGCTTTTAAAATTGAAACAATTGAGCCTTCAGAAGTAAAAGCGTGGGTATCGAACATTTTGTATCAATCGATGAGGAGATCGACTTTCAAAGCAAGAAATTACTTGCTTTCAACATACATTTTTATCTGAAAACCTACTTTTTGAAAATGACAAAAATCGGGTAGGTTTTCAGACACACACTTGTGGGTAATTTGAAGGTTTATCATCGGCAACACTGTGTTGATATCTGTCTTTTACACCTACCTTTGTTGTCATTCTGTGGTATACAATCAATAAAATAGTACCCATCATTTTCAGTACTAAAAGTGACACGCACAGCAAATAACTGCAAAAGGCTGGATTGGCAAGAGAATAAACGTTCACGAAAATCTGAAAGTCGCCAACATTTGCAGACATGATGACAGTGGTGTATTTGACGCACTTTCCCTGAACTTATAATAAAATGTTAGGAATCAGCTTAAATGAATAATAACCTCGTCGGATATACTGACTCGTTCGCGCGTAACTTTGAAACTGCAACATCAAGCTAAGCAATTATCAAGGAGTATAGGTTGAAGGCCGACAAACATATGCCAGAGCCAGATGACTTCATTAGTATCCCAAATAAATAATTCGAAAACTAGCTGAAACGAGGCCGTTTACCCAAATATCTACGAGTAGTTAATGAAACTATTTAATTGACCCAATCAAATAAAAATAGCTCTCCGGCGCGGACTTCATGATGTAATAGAAATTCCAGTGATATTCAGTGTAGGAGATATATTTTGGGAATCGATTCAATGACGAATCCTGACGTTGATTTTCAAAAAAGTTGAATGGTGTGTGAAAGGACAGATACATATTCAGGCCAGATCAATAAATAAGTAGATTGAATATAGGCTACACATATACCTAGTATGTATGTAATTACAGATGTATGTATACGTGGGGGTGTTCAAAAAATAAGATGAATGTTCAAATTTCGCGGGCTACATACATTCGATTAGTTTTTTATGTTGGTGGTGAACTCGAAAACTCGTTTGGGAACATATGTTCATAGTTTCAGCTGTTGGGCATATTTAGTTTGTTAGTGATAGGCCATAAAAGTTATAAATATCACTGTATATTTTTTGACAAACTGTATCAGTTTACTTGCGAATGGTTTAACAAACCGGTCGTAACAAATAAATTTCAGCAACAAAATTAAGAGATGAGGGGCCAAATACATCGAGAGTTTCTGCAGCCACAGAATGAAATATAGTTATTTCCAATATATTTCGATACTTTTGCTGTTTTGCTTTCTCACTAGTTATGGCAGGAGCATCTGCATTTTTGGATGTTTCAAGTGAATGAGACGGAACTAGTGTGTCACATTTCAAGTATTACTTCCGAAATCTTTGAACTTATCAAGTCATCGAATCGATTCACTGATCGAAGTGAACATCATTTAGTAATTATTGTAAAATGACATTGGACTTTACTTCGGGGCAAAAAACTGGAACTTGTTTTAATATTTGTTTTGAAACTTGAAACGTTGTCCTTGTCTCATTTTAAAAGTTTACTTTTGTGTAGACTACGTATCTGTTGAATACAGGGTGTTTTCTAATTACGGTAGAAAACTTCAGAGGGTGAATCATTAGGTTCTTTTAAGAAAAAAAGTTCCTATGAACATATGTTTGGAGTTGTTTCGTTTCTGAGATACAGGGCGTTGAAATTTAAAAAAAAACCGGTATTTATAAAATATCATAAATATCCTTACACGGATTTGGTTGAACTTTGCTACAGTTATTTGAAGTAATAAGGCGCTTATTTAGCCCGATCTTGATTGAAATTATTAAATGAGCAAAATGTCCACCTTCTGATACAATACAAGTCATTCATATCTAGTTAGGAGTTTCATAAATAAGAGCCTTCAGATGAACCCATAAATAGAAATTTAGAGGATTCATATCAGGACTGCGAGCTGGCCAATTTTGAGGTCCTGCAAATCCATTCCAGCGATTAGGGTGGGTGATGTCAAGATGCTGACAAGCAAGAATACCAAAATGAGCTGGAGCCCCGTCGTGCATAAACGTGTTGCCTTTTACAAGTACCGGCCCTTCTAACAATATGGATTCACCTGTTAATCTTGCTGGTAGAAAGAAATGTGCCAATTATGTAGTCACCAATCATTACTATCCAAACTTTCACCAAGAATTGTTGCTGAAACCAATCCTGTCAGACCTATTATTGCATCTATTGGTTCTCCTACAGAGAAACTTACCTCGTTTCTTACAGACATTTTCTTTCCTACAGACATTTTAACCAAAGCCTATGAATTTGACAATCTATATTTTATCAAAGATTCTTTTGATGTTTTCTCAAAATTCAATAACATTGAACTTCTTGATTATCAAGAGTTTACACTTGAGGAAGCTATTATATAGTGAAACACGTGTTGTGGTTTTTGTAAAACCCTTTATAGTGAAAATCATATAATAAATTGTATTAATTAGTTTTATTATAGATTTTCATCGAGTATCAGCCATTTCTATTCAATTAGGAAAGAAATGAGAATATGACAGGAGCAAAATGCAGAGATCATTGTTGTCCACTTTTCTAAAAAGAGAACATAATGCAATTCCAACAATTTACATATATTTCAATTTTTTATTTATTCATAAACACAAAACTATTTACGATGCCCAAGGTATGGGACATGACTATCCTAGTAGGTCGAGAGATTTACTTAAGAGATCCAGACATAACTGGTTATGTCGGACAAAAATTCTTTGAGATAGGATTCATTGATGATATTACCAACATAAATGAGAAACTTGAATCCCGGTAGTTTCAAAATTTAAATTGAATCGGATTTGTTGGAGCACTGTTACTATTTTTTAACGAGTTTTTGAATGTGTTTCCTCTATTTCAATAAAATATTTCATCATTTTCAATTTTAATGTGTTTGATATGTCTTTTTTTATGTAATTTGTGTGTAATCTAAGTCTATGTATATATGCATGTCTATATAGGTATCTCATCTGGAAGTTTATGTTTATGTTGATTGTTTCAATTACAATTCTGACTTTCTACAAATCTACAAATGCTACGAAAAGTGATGAATAAATATCTAAATATCTATTTAATTACACAAAAAAACATCCACAAAATCATAATTAAACAACACATTATACATTTCATTTTGTATAAATGAATACCATTATAATTATATATTTTAAGACAATGTATTAGTTTCATAAATGTGACTAGGTCTAAAGTGAGTGGGTCTATTCGACCCTCCACCGCAACCCATAAGGGTTTATTGTGGCTATAAATGTGACTACTCTGTCTTCAAAAATATTTTTTTTGATGCCGTTGATACCAAAAAACAAATTCACGCTTCGCCAACTAATACTGTAACTTTAATATTTTCTGTTGCAACTAGTTGAAGTTTTACTGAACCTTCATTTCGTCATGAAATTGCACAATTCATGAGAGATGAACATTTCTATTATGTATATATCTCTTTTAGAGTATTGGTACATGGAATGTTTCTTCCACACTTGGGGCTTTGTTCACAAGATGGAGCTGTTAGTAGTTAACAATCTTTCTCTTAGGCAAAGGTTTCATGTATGCAGTTGAGTCGCATTGAAATCAATCGAGACCCAACCAGTTTGCTGTTTGGGTCAGATCTTTCCTGCACTGATTAGAGATAATAATTTGAAACCGGTCTGTAGGTGATCTTTTCGAATAACTTCAGAATGGTTCTGCTGCTGGATGAATGAGAAACATCTGCAAAACAAACTTTTGTGAGGTATTTATGTTTGAAAGATATAATTCAATATCCAGCATGGCACTGGCCGGGGAAGTAGTTGTTTACCGGCAGCAGGCATTTACCAGAAACCAGAACCTACGGGGTGGGTAGTTGGGAGGGATGAATAATTCGACATTTCATTTCGAAATATATATTTTCTAATTGATATTACCTCTAGAAACATGAAAAACGAGATAAAATTAGTTATTAAATTTTTTGTAACAATGAAATTTTCAATAATAAAGATCCTATTTTCCTCCAATAAAAATCTAAAAAATTTAGGGCACTCAAGTCGTATCATTATGTTCATATATAAAAGTTGGAAAATAATGGAGACCTTGAAGCTTACATAAAATTATTTATTATAAAATTCACTACAAAAAAGCATTACTTTTAAAAATTTACTGACAGTGTTCGAGAGATGATTCATTTGGGAAAGTTCCCTCTTATAAATTTTGTATTCTGATTATACCGGAGGAACTTCCTCAAGTATCAACCTAGTCACCAGTGACGGCTCGTGCATTGGAGAACAGGGGAGACTAAAGTCATAAAGACTATATACACACAGAAAAGCCCGCAGGAGCGCGAAAATTTTTTGGGGTGCCGCACCTATTTAAAGCAAAATACGTAAACTTGTCAGCAACCAATCGACTGTATCGTCAGATTTTTTAATTTCATCCAACTTATCCATATTAAATGGACAAAAAACTTACCGAAAAGTGAAAACACCTTGGAATTGAAAGAAAACACTTTAAAAACACATTAAAAATATTACCAAAGAGCACTGCTATAACACAATACTGCCTGTTTTATACACAAATAACAAATATTATCAAGAAACGATTTACCGAAATATTTTTCAGTCCCGGTCCGTCACGGCATCCCGTTCGAATAATTAAATAAAAAACAAATGCAACCGTACACTAACAGAGACCAACTGGAGGCTAGCCTCCCCTGACTTTATAATTTCTGCAATTAAAAGTACAAATCGGGACGTATGTCGCTGGTTGGACCGGCCTCGCGAAGCTTGTGTTTTTTTTAAAACGGTCGGAGGCTTGGCTCCCTTGCAACGTATGGCATTTATTATTTCGGGTTGATGGTTTATTCGTTATTGGGCGGTGCGTTTGACATTTGTTAATGCAGGTTACAGTGTGGTACGTACTACGTAGTGAGCGATAGTGTTTTTTCGGGCATATTACGTATTTATATTAAAAATTAATGGTAAAGTAATGATACCCAAGCATTTTTAGAAAAAAATAATCATAATCATTTGTCAATATCTTTCAATTTATTGCGATGAATAGCCTCAAATTTTATGGGGAGGCTAAGCCTCGCTTGCTCCTCTGACGAGCCGCCGCTGCTAGTCACCAGAAAGCACCCTCGCAGATAGTTTATTTCTAATCCCAATACGATATACCTCAAAATATTAACCATACAAGATTATCAGCTCTTCTTCTGAACGAACTGAAGAAGATCAATGGCGGTGACTATCGCCACTGGTTTATCGACCTGCGAAGATCCAGTGCCTAGAAGATAATCACATGATAAAAAATGGAACAAAGATAAATGTTTACTCAAAGTACCTTGTGCATCCAAGATGATGACGTAACTCTCCCTTTCCAATATTCTAGATACCACCCCGAGATTTGCCGTCTTATATACTTTGGGATAAATCCTCACGATACACGTTTCGATGCTTTCGTTGGATTTAGCTTTTCCAGAAATCAATCCGTTCATGAGGTTCTGAAGAGTCAGCATACCAACGATACCTCTGAAAAAATCAAAATGCTGAAGTTGTGCAACTACAAAAAAAAAACATTTATAACCTACTTACCCTCCATTATCAACAACAGGTATCTGGTCAAATCCAGACTTTTTCATGATATTCAAAACCCTTTCGCAGTTCATATTCATTGTTGCCGTTTGCAATTTTTCCAGTTTGAGTTCTGTTACTTTCACATCCCACCACCTAAAAAAAAACCTCTAGACAACGTAAAAAAACTGTAAAGATAATCAATAATGAAGTAAAACAAGGTTTTTATTCAAGAAGCATATGCAAGGCAACTGAGACCTCATAACTTGAATGAATTCAAAATATTAATCTCTGGCTAATATCAGGACGGATACTGAATTACATCTGAATCATCTGATAAATATTTGTGCAGTTTCCAAGCATAGGTCATCCTTTTCCCGTTGCTGGACAATAAGATGCTGCAAAGAAGGCTCACGTGGGCAAACTTACACAAATTACAGATATAATTCAATATCCGTGTTAGTATTTAATAGAAAAGCTGTTGCATTCGTACATTTGCATAATTCTAGTGATTAATATTTCAAACTTTATTCGAAATACTGGTTTTTGGGAAAGAAAAGCTTTGGTCAAATAATAGAGAAATCTGTTTTTACTTCCTTTTCATTTTTTCTGAAGGAAGAGCGAGGAGTGAACCCTCCGGATCTGCAGCGACGATCTTAGTTTCAGGAGATATCTCCTTGAATTTTCTGCCAATACCACACACTGTACCCCCGGTCCCTGCACCTATTACCTGAAATAATGTAGTTATTCATGAAAGATAATTCGTGTAAATTTCGTAAAAAGTTACAAAACACTCACTATCATATCCACTTTCTTATCACACTGATCATAAATTTCTTCTGCAGTGGTATCGTAATGAGCTAGGGGGTTGCCAGGATTAGAATACTGAAAAAAACAAAAAAAACATGATTTATATGATTGGTGAAGCATTTTTACTGAAATTGCCCAAAAAAAATCACAGAAACCTGTTTTTGTCAACTTGTGAAAGCACTGGTCTACAACATTACCTCATACTACCTCAGCATTATACTACCTCAGCACTGATGATGAAATAATTGGATTAGTGAATTTAACTGAATATCTGGGATTCCTGATGGATAACACTCTATCATTTGATGAACATTTTGAGCATATTCATTAAAAAAATTCAAAAAAATTATTCTTTTTCTCTAGAATTGCAAGTCAATTGTTCAGCCACATTTTGACTACTGTTCCTCTATCCTATATCTATTCAATCAGAATAAATTGTCTCAGATCCAAAAACTTCAGAATCGTGGTATGAGGATTATTTTGCAGTGCCGTAGAGATACCCCTATTACTACTATGCCTAATGTTTTAAATTGGCAATCCATTTCCCAAAGACTTATTATATTTCACAATGATTTTTGTATACAAAATATTGAACAATTTAGGACCATCTTATTTTAAACAGTACATTGTCTTTCATCATGATATTTACCACCACTTCACTCGAAATATTAATAATTTATATATAAACAGAACAAAAACCAAAAACACCATGAATTCTTTGTTTTTCAAGGGTTTTGATCGGTTCTACAAATTACCAAATACAGGGTGTAACTAAATAAGTGTAAAACATTTGAGGAGGTGATTCCTCATCGAAAAAAAGATAGGATCTTTCATATAAAGAAATTTCATTGGAGCATCCCTTGTTAAGATACAG
>NW_019290231.1:98180-159945 GCF_000500325.1 Leptinotarsa decemlineata
TAAACAAATAATAAGACAAAAAGTTACATTGGAAATAAATTTTAGGGGTTGCGTTTTCCACCCCTTACAACCATGGGGTAAACCAAATAAATTACTGGCTAAGTGTTTTTTGGTAGTACAAAACGTCAGGTTAATTTCAATATTGCAACTTTTTCAGTGCTTGTGAAAAAAATTGTTATACAAATTTTATGTACCCCCTTTAAGGGGCTGCATCTAAACAAGGGGTGCTTCAATGAAGTTTCTTTATATGAAAGATCCTATCTTTTTTTCAATGAGGAATCACCGCCTCAAATGTTTTACACTTATTCAGTTACACCCTGTATAATTAAAAATAGCCAATCTCTGAACATGTTCAAAAACGAACTGAAGAATTTTGTTTTCAATGTACAAATATGATATGTATTATGTGTTTGTTACCTGTAGCTACAATTTTCTTTCTTGAGATATCATCATGCCTATCTTATTGATCCACTTTAGAATGTATTCATCTAATGTTTGTCATATATTTTTCAAATAATTCCAATATATAACAAATTTGTAACAAAAATATTAGAAATGTATGTAAATTAGGATGTTCTTACTTCAAATAAAGATTATTTTTACTATCATCATTATTACTTTCGATAATAAAAGCACATACTTGATCTAAAATGACCGAATTAGGTATTTCCTTTCTCAATCTGTGTGTCACCCCGAACATTCCTTCCGCTGAATTCGAATCTGCATTTACAGGAGTACGCACAATCTCTGCGCCAAGAGCTGTCAAAACTGAAACTTTCTCGTTCGACATCTTCTCCGACATGACGATGACACATCTGTATCCTGAAAAATTCACAAAATCATAAGAATTTTCTAATTTTGAATGGTTTTGCAGGATATTAGTCATCAGAGAAAGATAACTGAACTCTGAAAATAACCTACTTCTCTCTCTTCCACTCTTCTATCAGTTATGGTGTCGTTCTCTGGAGAAATTCTACAGGGGCTGCAAATGTTTTCAGGATTCAAGAGAAAGGTATACGGATCATTACTAACTCTAATTACAGAGATCATTGCCAACACCTTTTCATTAAAACGCCTTTTCAACAAAAAGTTCCTTGATCAGACACACAGAATGCCGAAAAGATCGATTTTGTCTGACCAAATCTCAAAAACTAGCCTTGATTGTAATTTGTATAACTGTCTTCCTTCAGAATATAATATTCTCAACCTGAGTTTTCAAAAATTGTAAGAAACTATCTACTGAGACACTGCTTTTATTGTCAATGAATATTCAATATGATTATATATAAACATAAAGTAGTGTCCTTTTTATTCTCAAATCATTATTATCATTATTGGAAATATTTCCTTCATGTACAGCCCTCATACAACTTTCCTCTATCTATTTTTTTATAAAGACAGTTTCTTTTTATGATAATGATTTTTTTATTTTTAAACTATACTATTGATGTTTTTTATATATACATGTGTACGTAAATTTGTAATTGTTGACATGTCCTTGTTCAATATTGACGTTTTTAATAATTTATGTAAACTTTGTGCATTCAAATGATAAAATAAAGGAATATTATTATTATTATATTCGCACATATTCGATAAAGTTGAATATTGATATCATCTTCTAGTGAATATCTTACTTTTTATCGGAGACCCAATGTCACGATGCTTGGAAATCCCGGAATTGATAAACATGGTAAAAATTCTCCTTATCAACAGCATTTAGGAAAACAAACATTAGGTTTTTCCTTGTTCAAAATTGTAAATCTCCTGTTTCAGTTATCTACATGAATACTCTATTCCTGTGACATATTGCAAAAAAAGTCAAAAATACCTTTAACAGCTGCTGCCATTGCCAAACCTATTCCAGTGTTGCCAGATGTTGGTTCAATGATGGTGGACCCAGGTTTGAGCAAACCTTGTCTCTCGGCATCTTCAACAACTCTGAAGGCAATTCGATCTTTCACCGATCCACCAGGATTGAGGAATTCACATTTTACATCTGTGAATGAAATAAGGAATATTTTAATTAGAATATTTGTATAGGTTTGCGGGAAGATGATTGAAAAACTTTATACCTCTATATGAGGGGATTTTTTCATAGAATGATGAGCTGTCTAGAAATTCTGATGAGGTCTCCATTTCTAGTTGGGTAACCATGGCTATGAGAAAATGTTTGATACATCTCAACATGTTGCATATATAACTTTATACATTTGAAAACATAAATACATGGAACTGCTAAAATTTTATATTTTTGAAAATATGTACAACACGATTCATCTGGTTTTAGATTGAAAATGAGTCAAATAATTCTTTTTTGGGAAACAAATATTCTGCTTAAGTTACTGGAGCATTCCCAGATGTTGATGTTATAGGATATGTTGTAGTAGATTAGAGCATAATATACATTGATGAGTTGAATGGTACTGAACATATTTTTTAAATGCAATATAGCATACTAAACTGTGTTCACTTTTTTGCTTATGGCATCAAAATTATTTTCCCAACTCATTCAACTATCTATATAAGTTCCGAGGAATTTCGTAACTTCAGAAAGATTGATGGTACCATTTTTAACAACCACTTGAATATCAGTCACAGATCTCCACCTAGAATGGAAATGCTGTTTTCTCTGCATTCACTATCAAGAAATTTCTTTCACACCAATTTATGAATTCTTCTGCTAAATTATTTAGTTTTTTTGCAAGTCTTCAGAACTATCTGAATCAATGGCCTATGTAGTATCATCTGCATAGAGAACTACTGAATCTGAACTGATATAGTCAGGTAGATCGTTTATGAATAACAAAAAAATAAGCGCTCCCAAGATCGATCTCTAAGGAACTCCCCGGTTCATCTCATAATATTCAGATTTATGCTCTCCGATTTTAACCGATATTTTCCTGAAGCGCATGCATGACATCAGTCATGACAAGAAATTTCCACTAAAACCAAGAGCACAAATTTGATGGGAGTTTTTTATAATAGGGCATTGAAAATGATTTATCTTTGAATAGATTTTCCCTATAATCATCACAAATCCTTGAAACCTACCATTCATGTATAAGGTATGTTAAAAAAATTGGGTGAATTTTCATTTTTCTCAAAAAATATTGATTTATCCATCAATTTCTATTTTGTCTCCTTCTAAGTAGTCCCACTTAGATATAATGCACTTTTGCCAGCCTTTTTTTTAATCTTCAAAGCGGTTCTGATATGCACTTTTTTATGTTCTTGAGATCTCCCAGTTGAGATCCCCAGTTTTTAGATCCTCAATCGCCTCAAAATACTTCTTATTGATCGTACGACCATGTGGCAAAAACTGCTGATGTACTATGCTATTTTGGAAAGAACTGCCACAAGTGTTTTTGAGCACTTAAATCCATTTTTACACAAAATTTGTTGCTGAAGTTTTTCAACAATTTTCCTATCGTCATTAGTTGGTAAATGATTCTTGTATAAACTATCCTACAAGTTTAATGCTTGGTTAAACAATGAAGTGTTTTTTTTCATTTTCAAAATGTTTCATAAAGCACAATTGGCCAATTCATAATATTAAACCTAATGACCCAAAGTATATTCATATTATAAAAAATAAAAATAAAAATGTAAACCAACGTCATTAAACAATTATTCTCATACCATTGAACAATCATTTATTGATAGCATATGATAAAACCAGACTTTCACACGCTTTGATACAATTTAAAGAGGTGTTATCATAACTCTTAAGAAAGTTCAACTGTAACAGTAATTTCCGAGATTATTATGTTGCAATCTTGAAGGCCTCCATCAAATGATAATAAACTATTTTTCATAACATATCAAATGATTAACCCATAATAAATTTCAACATATTGAAGTTTGAATAATCAGAACAGATGAAAACATTAGGACTTATAATAATATGAGTATTTCTTATCAAATTGGTTTTTGTAAATCAGGCAAACAGTTTTAAGTATGAAAATACAAGTAATAGTGAGAATTTTTTTTCTCAAAAATAATGGTCTGCATGACTCACGCACTCACACCTTGCATAAGTATCTAACCGCTCGCTTTTGCAAAACAAGCACTGAATGAAGTGTTGTTGCTTAGGCCAAAAATAATAAAATAGATCGAGTATGCAAAAACTATTAAGTATAAATGTTTAGTTAAATAATACAGTATATCCAGCTTTTAATGAATCCACCTATACATATCTGTTGTTTAGAGTGTAATTCCAAACATATTTGGCCAGAGAAAATGAGCTATTTTATGGAGGAAAGTAAGGTCAATTAGTATAATAGGAGTTAACATAAATGAAAATTGTTTTCAAATTCAGATCCAGCATCCCCAAAAACCCGTATGTACTGAATCATTTTAAAAAGTCTAAAAATAATGAAAAGAAATATTGAAAATAATGTTTTATGTAATTATAACTTCTAAATCTACTATTTCTTGGTAAAACTGATATTTTTTAGTTGAAATAATCGTTTCTTACCAGTAACATGAATATAAATCAAATCACATGTATAATTTTTATTTTTCAATGACATATGTGATATATTTTTTACCAATAGTATGACTCTATTACCCGTAAAACAACATACCTATGAAAATAAAAATTTAACGTCAGTCAATTTGAGGTAATTCTGCATACATATCAAATGCATATTCAAAATTGCATTATAAACGATAAAGTTTTATGGATGGATTCTAAAAAGCACTGTATATTGTTGATTGACCTGATAATTTGAAAAGTTTTTTCATATTTTGTGTCCTATAATTAGGTGATCAAAAATAACTTTATGATTAGGTACCTATACTGAGGCATTTTATAAAAATATGATTTTGCTTATATTTTAAAAAAATTCTAGCACAAATTGGATCTAATCGGTTAATTTCACACACTATTCATTAACATATTCAATCATAGCGATCTAAAAATAATTTTTCGATTCCTTACACGTTTATAATGTAATTTCTCTCTGCCTTCATTACACAAGAAAAACAAAAATAACACTTACATACTTCACATTTTAGACCTTCAGCCTGTGGGATTTTGTTCAGTTTTATCATTGGGGTATTTCCAATAGCAGCCAAGGCATTGGGGAGTATTTTAGAAGTTCGTTTCCTGAAATAGCGATCGTGAATGTGATATCGTGTATGGAATATCCTATGCATTTTATAGAAATAAACATATCAATAAATGCTTACCAATCTTTTGTAGAATGAGGGGTTGATTGTCTGTTGGCATTTTTGTGCCACGTGCAGGCAGACTTTTTGTCAGGAACATTGAAATTATCATTCAAAGGAGACCAAAAATTTAGATTAGCTTTCAGACGTTTAACATTTTCAATGTTCTCTCCAGAGTTTATCTGAGCTGCAACTTCAGTCATATTTTTTATTTCCAAAGAAGACGTAGGCGCTTTCACTGAGTTTGGTAATAGGATATAAATTACTGTATATAATTAGCTAAAACTTCGAAAACACTACTAAATAAAACGAAACAAATAGCTACAACCTATACGCAACTACACTTCGAATGCAAATGATCATCAATTCAGAGAGTTGGTTGTCTCTGATCAATTAATTAAATTAAAACCTAAAATAAAAGTGACCAATAAACTACCAATACTCACTTTGGTTAAGGAAGGGGAAAGGAATCTGCTTGTTATTGGTTCACAGCACAAAACGTAGTTCACAGAATATTTGTACAATACGTTTAAAAAATGGAAGAATCATGTCAAGTAACATGTTCGTTTGAAAATTTGCGTAATTCAGGATGGACTGCAGAAATCTGAAACAGTAAAAAAAAATCTTTTTTTTTTCGTCTTCAAAATATTCAAAATACACTACAATTTTAACTTTGACCTTCAATTTAAACAACTTTTCTCAAACACCAGCGCCACCCAGACTGTCTTATGAACATTTCAATTTAGTATATACAGTGGTATTATGAAGAAAATTTAAGTTTTACTCATGGGCGTTCCAAAAGTTAATTTTTATGCAGTTCTGTCATTGTCGAAGACAAAAGTATAATATAATGTAAAGAATGT
Organism: Leptinotarsa decemlineata; assembly: GCF_000500325.1. Classification (NCBI taxonomy): domain Eukaryota; kingdom Metazoa; phylum Arthropoda; class Insecta; order Coleoptera; family Chrysomelidae; genus Leptinotarsa; species Leptinotarsa decemlineata. The sequence goes on from NW_019290231.1 coordinate 104,219, forward strand.
ACAATAGTCCAAATTACTTTTTATGCTGTTTCATCATTGTAGAAGATACAATTATGTAAACAAACTATTGGAATACAGACAGAATTATACCAGACCTGTATGTACAACTGAGTAAAGTCCAAAAACCTACCTCACGTATTGATGTAACAATGTAACGAAACCTCAACCATAAAGCTAGTGGCTGGATAAATGTCTTAGGACGCACCCAACTGAAACATTAACAAAATAACCTCAAATATTGATGGCGGGAAGGTTTGCTTATATTTTTGTAGACTTATAATTTGTTGGGTTTCATCATCTCAGGATTTTTGAACACGTTAGTTTTAAAAGAGCACAGAATGTTGTGGGCAGACAAATACCGCCCTAAAGATCTTGCAAACTTGGACTACCACAAGGATCAAGCTTCAAACTTGAAAAATCTCACAAAAGATGGTGATTTTCCTCATTTACTCGTGTATGGCCCTTTGGGAGCAGGCAAGAAAACCAGGATAATGTGCTTGCTCAGAGACTTGTACGGTCCGGGAGTTGAAAGGCTGAAAATGGAGATGATGTCTTTTACAACCCCATCTAACAAAAAACTTGAAATAATGACTGTCAGCAGCAACTACCACATCGAAGTGAACCCTAGTGATGTAGGCATTTACGACAGGGTGGTCGTGATGGACATTATCAAAAACGCAGCTCAGAGTCAGCAGTTAAATTCTAATGCTCAGCGGGATTTCAAAGTAATCATTTTAACTGATGTCGATGATCTAACGAAAGATGCCCAACATGCTCTCCGCAGAACGATGGAGAAATATATAGCCAACTGTCGCATCATACTTTGCGCCACGTCCATATCTAGGGTGATTCCTGCCATCAGGTCTCGTTGTTTGTGTATAAGAGTTCCTGCACCATCTGAAGAGACAATAATAAGCATCTTGCAGAGTACTTGTAAAAAGGAGGATCTCACTCTTCCGGTTGAACTTGCCAAGAGAATTGCGAAATTGTCAAATCGTAATCTGAGAAGAGCTTTGTTAATTTGCGAAGCATGCAAAGTAGAGCAGTATCCTTTCACTCAAAATCAGAACATTCCCGAACCAGATTGGCAAGTATTTATTAAAAAAACCGCGGGGAGAATACTGCAAAACCAGAATATGGAAACTCTTGCAAAGGTAAGAGAAAATTTGTATGAGTTGATTACCAACGGCATTCCTTCTGATATTATATTCAAGACTCTACTCGAGGAATTATTAAAAAATTGTGATATGGGAATCCGATCGAGAATTGTGGAACAAGCTGCAATTCACGAACATAGGATGGTTCAAGGGAACAAAGCCATATTCCATTTGGAATCGTTTGTTGCAAAGTTCATGTATATTTATCAGGATATGATGCAAGAAATGATGGGCGATTTTTGAAATGATTGGTTGTTAAAGTTTTCAATAGACCAAAAATGGTTATTAAAATTTGAGATTGATGTTTAAAGAAACTAGACAATTTCTGGTACTTGGACTATTATTGGTTTTTCAATTATACTTAGTGACTCTAAGTTTGTTGGAAATACGTTATTTGTTGATTTGAAGGACCAGGAATGCTCAACAGCTAGTTATTTAATAAAAATCATGTATTTTTTGTTTAATAAATGCTTCAGCCAGCAAATATAATTTATTATTTTTAAGCCATCTGGTACCAAGTGGGTCACCTTTGTAAATAAGGATAGTCAATATACAAAGTGGTCATAGCAGAAAGCTACTGTGAAGTGGTCACTTTTAAAATAATTGTTCATTTTACTAACAGATGGCGCTTAGAACAACATTTCTGCATCAAATTCCACGTTAAGGGACAGATATTGTTTCTATGGGACTATACTAAAGGTCCTTTAAAATACTGCCGAGAAATTTTGATCTAACTGGAACCTTTAAATTAGAAAACATATGATTCTGATGAGATCTCTTTTTTAAAAATATTTGAACCGCATGTTGTTGAAATTTGAAGTTTTAAATCTTGTTAGTTGACACTTTTTTTGTTGAGCATTTTCAAATTCTTGGGAACGAATTCAGGATAATTGTTGTGAAATGTCTATTGACTAGTACAGTCAGTGTGGATGATGTAATTGAAGAATTAAGTTGTAATCCTTACAATAATTATGGTTTTTGACTTTTTATGAACACCTCATCTGTCGATTGATCCTATTATTAGTTTTTCGATTACAAAATAGATGTCGCATCAATTGCCAACGCAAGGAAAGTTTAAACAAGGAATGATTTCTATTGGACTTCTCAAAATGCAGAAAACATATTATGTTAATGCTTTGGAGAATCCGTCAACAATAGATGTAGACACAGCATAGTTAAGAATTGTTACCTATGCTGTGATATAGATACAAAATTCAGTCACTGTGCTCATCTGTATGGTTTCGATCTGCCTAAAAAAACAGAAATTTCATTTATTTTATTATTATTATTATCTTTTAATTTTATTTATGCATGCGCATTGTAAACTGTAAATTCAGGTACTCAATCAAGCCAAGTACCTTTATTAGTACTTTATTAGGCTAATGTAATAACCGTTGTTAGTTTATTGTATAAGTTTGAAAATGTCCGTATAGGACGAAACTGCAGTAACGTTAGTTACAAATAAAAGTGGTAAAAAACATAGAAAGTTTCATTTTTCTTTTCTTCATTCATCATAGAATTTTCTTCAAATTTTGTGTAAAAAATGGAATGAAGTACTCAAAAACACTTGAAATGTTAGTGGCATACGATGATTGTACCCTGAGTCAGAAAAAAATATTTACAAGTGGTAGGTACGCAAGCTTATGATGCACTGTTTGGAACCATTGGTGTAGTAATGCATATTACTGGAGTTTTTTTCCCAACACCAAATCGTTATTTTCAACACCTCGACACCTGTTTCGATCACCAAGTGATCATCTTCAAAGAGGGAGATCAAAACTAGAAACTAATGCGAGCTAACCCTATTTATGCTATAAAGGTAACCCATACAGGTAAACCATCCAGGTGTACCAACCAAACAGGTATACCAACCTAAATTAATTTTACAATTTTGCCTTATCTATTATTTTACAATATATGTTTATATAAAACAATTTTAGACACATTGCAAAAATAAATTTGGATAGGCAATATTGTGAAATTATTTGTTTTATATAGCTGAAAATTGTTATATTTAAACATATATTGTAAAATAATAGATAAGGCAAAATTGTAAAATTAATTTAGGTTGGTATACCTGTACGGTTGGTACGACTGGATGGTTTACCTGTATGGGTTACCTTTATAGCATAAATAGGGTTAGGTCGCATTAGTTTCTCGTTTTAATCTTCCTCTTTGAAGATGATCACGTGGTGATCGAAACACGTGTCGAGGTTTTGAAATAACGATTTGGTGTTGGGAAAAAACTCCAGTAATATTCATTTGGTACGCAAGCTTTTCACAAAAGGTCGAGAAGATTTGAATGTCGACGCTAGCCTGGACGCCCCAGAACATCAACAACCGACGAATATGTTGAGAAAGTGAAGAAAGTTGTTATGAAGAATCGTCAAATCACTAATGGAGAAATTGCTCATGCCATGCAATTAATTAAAAAAAAACTCTATATAAAGATGTGTAGATCACACAAAAAAGGAAGTTTCAGACACTTGAACTTTGAATTAAACAGTTTGTATTCCGATCATTCATTATGGAATTGAAGCAGATATCATTCACAGGATTGCTACACAATATAGTATATGGAAGAGGTAAAATTCCACTCATGGAATACTGTTATCCTCAGTGGCGGACATCCGATGTTTCGGAATAAGTCACTTGCCTTATTGTCTCTTCAGCACTAACCTGGACAACATTTCAAGTTGAAGCACTCAGTTTATTTATAAAATCACAACCTAATGTCACAAATGTGTTAAATTTACTCATGTAATCGATGACAGTACGTAATGGCATTCATTCGATTATTCGATTTAATCCTAGCCATAGGATTCCTGTTCTGATTGAAAAGGGGATCATTTTAGGAGAGAATAATTTTTGGGGGAAAAAGCCACAACTTTCCTTTCCAAAAATTATGAAAATATTAAATAACCATTACGTATTTCCTCGATGACTTCGTCTCACGTCGACAAACGTCATTCTATATCATAAAATCATTCAACTATATTCTTTTTTCATTCAGAGATTTTATAATTCATATAATTTATGTCTGGTAGTGCTGACATAAATTCCTTGTCGATAAACTAACTCTCTGCGGAAGGGTCTGCGAATTGAAAACCGGAATTGAACTAGAACGATTGGCTCAATAACGTAGAAAATAATGTACCTGTTAGTAGCGATTCTCATCTTTACCTGAAAAACAGGAAGTACAACGTATTAGCGTATAAACATTGTAGTAAATAGTAAACAAAACGCTTTGTGGGTCTTTCTGTCTTCATGAATGTGCCGAATGCATCATATCTAAAATCTTTTATAACTCGGCATGAATGGACCACTCTCACTAATGGTAGGTTCGGTTCCAGTCCCATTCTTCTTCCACAATGCTGCCAGATGATTGAGTTTAATGATACTAAATTGTCGGGGATTATTGTGCGTTTAAAAGATTTCATGCCTTTCGAAACGAGAAGAAATTGCGAACTTCACGAATACGATTTTGATTCTACTGTGTCGTGGTAGATACTGAGCAATAGAGAATTTTGTATACTCTATACATAGACCAAATCAAATCAAAATATGCTTCATTACCCAAGAACTGAACATCTGATTGGCAAAGTCTAGTGAAGTAAAACATGTATATGGGACATCGAATTAACAAATATAAACTACACACATCGGAAAAGTCTAGGGATATTTTTAAAAATGGCAATAATTTTTTTTAAGGCTTTGTTCAACCCATAGAAATCTACAGGGTGGTCTAGTGTACCAATTTAATCGAAATTAAACGACCTCATGCATTTATTTTTATGATATTTGGTATGTTATAAAAATATCCCTAGAATATATGAATATATGAATATCGAGTAAATGTAAATATAATGCTTGTAATGAACATTGATAGCAATTTCGTGTTGATTTCAATAACTTGTTCACACAAAGCTACATGCCATTGATAGAATTCGTCCACACTATAGGTAATAGGGTCTCCCAACAAGGAATTCTTTTACTTTCTTTCTGAATTTCTTTTCATTATATATTCGCCTTAAATCAATGGGAAGGTGATTAAATAAATCTTGCTGTTGAAAATAATAGAATTTTGTGTAAGGGCTAGAGTAGGTGTGGGAAGGGAAATGAAGTAAGACTGACGTGTACCTACTGTAAGTTACGGTGGTATCAAATTGATTTTTATATTTTTTGTGGATAAGACACACTTTTTCCAAAATAAAAGGACATACTAAGTTCAGAATTTGTTGCTTCACAAATAATGGACGGGATGAATCCCTGTTAGCCTTGCATAAATATCTGACGGATCTTTTTTGTAAAGAATATACCATATTGAAATGAAATTGTGCACAATTTCCCCAGAAACAAATTCCATAACATAAATAGGACTCAATTTGTGCAAAATAAAAGTAGTAAGCAGTGACGGCTCGGGCATTGGAGAACCGGGGAGGCTAAAGTCATAAAGACTTTATACACACAAATTTGGTTGTTAAGGCCTTCCCAGAGTTTTAATAATGTAAAATTTATTATCATATAATGAAGACTTAAAATTATTTGTCAGCAACCAATCGACTATACCGTCAGGTTTTTTAATTTCGTCCAACTTATCCATAATAGGTAAATGGAAAAAAAACTTACCGAAAAATGAAAACATGAAAATACCTTGAAAATAAAAGAAAACGCTTTAAAAACACACTAAAAATATTACCAAAAAGCACTGCTATAATACAATATTGCCTGTTTTATACACTAATAACAAATATTATCAAGAAACACTAAAACGATGTACGGAAATATTTTTCAGTCCCGGTACGTCACGGCATCCCGTCCGAAAAATTAAATCAAAAACAATCGCAGTCGTTCACTTACGAAGACCAACTGGAGGCTAGCCTCCTCTAACGTTATACTTTCTGCAACTAAAATTACAAATCGGGACGTATGTCGCTGGCTGGATCGGTCTCGCGGAGCTTTTGTTTTTTAAAGCGGTCGGAAGCTTGTCTCCCTTGCAACGTATTATTTTGGGTCGATGGTTTCTTCGTTATTCGTTTGTGGGCGGTGCGTTTGAGGTTTGTTGATGCAGGATACAGTGTGGTACGTATTACGTAGTGAGTTATAGTGTTTTTTCGGGCATATTGTGTATTTATATTAAAAATTAATGGTAAAGTAATGATACCCAAGCATTTTTAGAAAAAAAATAATCATAATTATTCGTCAATATCTTTTAATTTATTGCGATGAATAACCTCAAATTTTATGGGGAGGCTAAGCCTCCCTTGCCTCCTCTGACGAGCCGCCGTTGGTAGTAAGTATCTAACTCTCTCACTGCATGACATCCTGTTGCTAGTCTTTTACATAAGTAGTCGACATGGGAATCAAATTTTAGATTTTTATCAATGAAGAGCCCTAAAAATTTGTTTTACTCCAAATTTTCAATTTTTACATTTTCCAAGAGTACTTTCTCTATGTTACATCTGAACGTGACCACATTTGTTTTGTCGATGATAAAAGACTGGAGTCACAACACTCTTGCACCCTTCTTATGTCGACAATGATTTGATCAAGTAAGTTTGAGGTGGTATTGCTATGCCAGAGGATAGTCCACATGAACTAGGTCTTGACATAAATGAGAAACCACACCGGTCCCAAAACGGAACCTTGTGGGACCCCACTGCCAATGAAATGTTCCTCTGATGAAATTCCTTCTGATAGAACATTCTGCCGCCGATGAGAAAGGTACGTCTCAAACCGAAGTAATGCAGATCCTCTAAATCCGTAAACTTCTAGCTTGCGAAGAAGTAGCATGTGGTCTACACAATCGAAGGCCGTGGTTAGGTCACAAAACATGGCCGCCGCAGCTTCTCTTTCATTAAGATTGGTGTACAGGTTTTCCAGGAGCGAAAATATAGCGTCTTGTGTACCTTTTGATGACTGAAACCCATAAATAAATGTATTATATTGTTTTTCTCGAGGAAGGATATTACTCGTTTTATTACCAGTTTTTTATGACTTTAGATAAATCTGGTAGCAAAGATTGGCCTGGGTTGTCAAAATCGCCTCCTTTATGTAGAGAAATGATTGTGGCAGTTTTCAGACACGATGGGAACATACCTTTGGAGAATGAGAAATTGATTGCCTCCGCCAACGCACACAAAGCCCTGTAGGGAAGAGGTATCAGAAATTTCATAGATATCTTAGATGCTGTTTATTCATTCCAAATTCTAAATTATGCCTCTTTTCAGCCAGAGGCGGCGTAAGGCGTGGGCGGTGTGGACCACCGCCCACAGGTTACGGATACAATAGGGAGTAGATGGGAATCTGGTTCACCAAAAGAAAAAGGAAATTTTTGTTTCTTCCAATAAAGTAAAGTGAGTAAATAGCCGCAGTGTCAGTAACTTTGACTGGGATTTTAATATGATGACCTAGACATGATGTTTTTTATTAGTTTTGAGTCGGTTTGGTAAGTGTTTCTCGATCAATAAAAATTTGTTTAATTTCAAATGTTTTTTATTTTATAAACCCTTTTTTTTGCACCATCAGAGAGCCTCACAAAATGTACCTTGCCCACACTAAATTCAGATCTTGTGCCGCCACTGTTTTCGATTTATTACTGTAATATGATGTTGTTAAGCTATTTTCGGACAATTTTTCCCTAATACGAATTCAAATTGAACCACTGTTCGATGTTGGTTTGCGATATTTCGTTACGGAGGTTGTAGCTTCGAAGATGACCCTTGAAGTGGTCGACCCAGGATGACAATTTGATGACCATTTTGTAGACTGACTCATCACAAATGGTGCGTGGAATGGTGGAAGAACTAGGCGTCAGCTTCCATGCGGTTTTTGATGGTTTAAAACTTATTGGAAAGGCCAAAAAGCTCGAAAAGTGGGTGCTCCACAATTTGAACGGTCAACAGGAATTTTCACGTTTCAAGGTCTGTTCTTCTTTGCTTTTGTGCAAACAAGAATCATCCTTTTTGGATCGAACAGTCACGTGTAATGAAAAGTTAATCCATTACCAAAGCAGGTGTCCAGGACATAGTTGGATACCGATGAGCAACCCAGGCACGCCTCAAAGGCGAAAACCCACCAAAAAAGACCATGGTTGAACAGGGATCTTAGTTGCAGACAACGCAAAAAAGGATGACTGGATCACAACAGCCAAATATTTTATGGACAATCAAAAGAAAAACAGAAGAGTGTGACAAATTTCACACAGCTCAACATAATATACCCTATCCAGAGATGCAGACATCGACAATTCCAGGATATATCTCCGTCTTGAAGAGACAAAAGCAGCACCCGACTGCAAAAATAGCCCAGAAATGGACTGACAAAGGAGAGATACCAAAGTGGTAGAAGATCTTTGAACACGACCAACATGAAGAGGTACAATATTCCTGAACTGGAATTGGAGACTGTTTTGGAGCCACTTTTACTTCAGAAAATATATTGGGTGAAGTGTCATAAAGATTTGGGGATTTGGACATGTACTTTGCAAAGGCTTGAATAGAAGACTAAGAACTATCAACGAATTTCTAAAATACTAGCTACAACTCGCCAAAACTAGGATGAAAATAAGGTTCAATAACAAAAAATCTTCAAGGAAGCAGATGCAGGTTTATTACAGATGTCAGTCATTGATAAATGGCCTTATGTATCGGATTCAGTTGTCGGGAGCTGATATATCATTTTGAAACGGATTAGATGTTTGTTGGAGAGAACAACCTGACATAACCTAAACGCCACTGGTTACACAGCAATGTGAAACAATTGAAGTGCAATACACAATTATGGCTCTCCTAAAACTGAACGTTTCATTTTCTTGTTTGTTCTTTTATACGGTTAGAACGCCTTAGTGCAGGTATTTATCTTCTCCTTTCATCCGGATGTCTCTTTAAATTTGTCTGTATGCAAGATATATTAACTGAAACCACAAATGTACGGCTGGCTCTTGCTGGTGGCTCTGTGCATTTGTATTTCTTTCTGAATTGAAGGAGTTATATTTTTAGGAGTGATAAATTTTTGGGAAAGAAAGTTTTTGGCTTTCTACTACTCCATCTTGATACAAAAAACAAGGAAAGGAAGGAAGTAATCAATTTGATTACTTCCTTCCTTTCCTTGGAAGATTCCCTCATCCTTATTTCTTTCTGTTGGTACCAACTGTTGCCCATCCTTACACTTGGCTGCACCATACTGATAATAGTCATTTGAATCAATAAATAAATGTTAGTGGATAGTGGACCTGTTCAAAGGATCTTCCTTATCAAGTTTTTGGGCGAATTTGAAAAAAAATCAAAAGGAAATATCGGAAGACACACTGAAATTTTATTGTTTTTCTCATACATTCATAATTCTTTGAAAAGACATTCTCTGCCGTTATATACATAAAAAAAATACAGAAACAGATTACAATTGGAATCCGATTTGAGATTATCACTAAGTAATAACATCAAAACCTATATTACCGATTTAGTTGCCAAAAAGCAGCACCAACCTTCAAATTGATAGAGTATTTTTAATTTTTATGAAGAAATAATTTTTTGCAGTACTAAAATAAGTTTTCCAAAATCTCCTCCTGAGTTATTTCATCAAACGGGTTCTTGAAATTGTGCTTGATTTTCTACGGACCCGCGTTCTGAAAACGGTTAAGAAACGCTGTTCTAAAACATATTGATTCTAGGTTTACTTGTTACTCTTAAGGCGGATTTCCACCAAACGAACTAGGTTGGGTTAGGTCCAAAGTGAGTGGGTCTATTCGACCCTCCACCGCAACCCACAAGGGTTTATTGTGGCTCACACCTATTCACACTCGACCAAATAAACCCGGCTTCGTTAAGAAGCTGGGTTTGTATGGTGAGTGGTCTTTAAGGTCAGATATGGTAAGAGTACGGCTCTGCCCGAACTCTAAAAACCTGATTCGGTCCCCAGCGGGACAGGCACAAAGTATGTGCTCTGCTATTCCATCATTTTCCAAACTGAGGCAACACACACTGTATTCCGACCGTCCCAGTTTCTGCATACGATGATTCAAATGACAGTGATCTGTAAGAAGGCCTGTTAGACATCGTAGTTCATCCCTACTGTAGTCCAACAACTGTTTGGTATCAAGCTTCGAAGGGTGAATAAACGCCTTGGAGTCAGCCAATCCTGGAAGATTCTGCCAGAAGTTCATAAATCTTCTTGTCATCCAGGTGTTCAATGTTTGTTCGGCAAAGCCTAAAGCGATGTTCTGGTCCTCCTTTGCAAGGAAGTCAGCAGTCTCATTGCCTACCAGGCCAGCACGGCCATGAATCTAGATCAGATACAATCTTTTAAGTATTTCTATTGAGGAGAGTCGTTTTTGGCAATTTCCTACCAATTTGGATGCTTGTCGGTAGGAGCCAAGAGCTTCCAACGCCGCTTGACTGTCCGCTTGAGGTTGGATTCTTTCAATCTCTCCGTGTACAAATGAATAGCGTAAATTTTCGCTTGAAATACAGTTGCCTAGGTTCCTAGGCATGTTGATATCATTGTCCTGGGTCTGCGAATGAAAACACCTACACCGGAACCGGAAGGTGTTTTTGATCCATTCCACTCTGTTTACAAAAACACAGACAAAACACCAAAACCTTTTGATCTTTCCACCTACCGATGGGACATTTCGTTGTTTACAAAAACAGTGCCCGCGACACAAAGTTTTCAAAATGTTTCTTATTTTGACAATTCAAGTTTCTGTTTTTTCGAAATCAACACAGTGAACACAGTCACTGTTTTGTTGTCCATCTGGTGGAAATTCGTCTTTACATTATCTGTGAATGTATATTCATGCAGTTCTTTTAATTGTGCTTGGATTTTATTGTGACATTTTTCAAATGTCAAAGTTTAATTTAGAGACTGTCTTTCGAACTTGAGTATTTTTTAATTTCATGCGGATCCGGTGTAAAATACATCGTCTTTTCCCCTTCTCAAGAACAATATTTATAAAAAAACTTTGATAGCCATTAAATTCCTGCCTTCACAAATAAAAACTCCTAACTCTTCAATCTCTCAAAGATCCCTAGGTGCCATAATCTTTGTATACCATCAATCCGAATGTGTTTAGGATTAAACTAACATCCATTCAAGCCCGAAAGATCTCCATCTCTCCTTATCAAATTCCATCTCGAACTCTATTACGAACTATTTACACATGGGCTGTCCCATGCGATTAGTTTTGTTACGGATACGCAACAATGGGGCGTTTTTGATTCCATTCTAGCTTGCTGGGCTGAAAACATAATCGTTTTCGGATCATTATTCGCTCTGAAGTACTCTGAAGTACTTGCTCTCACCACTCGATGTTACTTTCAAAGCGGACCAGTGGGTTCGCCGGCGATTCATCAATGAAATCGTGTAAAGTTGAATTTGCGATGATGGTTTTCGAGAAGAAGGTAAATTGTTCGCTACATTTATTTTTGATGTTTGGATTTTTATTGGAAACGAAGTTTTATGGATTTGTGGTTATTTTTCTTTGTTGAAAGAACGCAAATCGCTTCGAAAATAGGCTGTTGGTATGGTTTTCTACCACATTCATGTTATAAGTTATTTTTGGATTATTAAGTTTTTCACAAAACATCCTGACCGGACGGAAGCGAAATTTTAAGTGGCACCTAAATGTTCTTCATACTTAGTGACTAAAGGAAAAGTAGTCATCACTTACAGTTTTCAAATGAAAAACGCTGAAGAAAGTGGCTCTGTTACGCCAGCAACGCAAAGTACGGAAATCGCATTTACAAAATGCCAAATTTAGGTACTTTTTAGGTTAGGTTAGGTAAGGTTAGGTTAGGTTAGGTCATAAATTAGGTGTTCTGTAATTTACACCGCAACTCAATACTCAAAGTTGCGTTGCTAGCATTATGTAATGCTAGCAACGCAATGAAAATAATAATGAAATAATGAATGTTTAGGAAAACGCTATTAGGTGCTAATTAAGTGGTAGACGGTGAGGATCGTAAAATTTTCTAATTAATAAACAAAAGCTTCCAATTTCGCTAAACAACAGATCTAAGAATCAGGTCTTTCGAAAACGAGGACGAATGCTCAATAAGGTGCTTGCAAGAAATTAAGATGAAAACAACCGTGAATGAGCGGAAAAAAATTCGGGATACCTGATTTGAGAAAAAAATCAACAATATACAATAAAGTCTTGAAATGCTCGTAAACTCTTACATAGACACTCAAAATTAAGTGCTCACTAGATATTCATAGTAAACCTAGATTCTACAATGCCTACGGGGCTCATGGACCTGAAAACCACCATGACTGATGTATTGAGTTCTTATAGTACGTTCCTAAATAAATAAGGGCAAAAGAATAAAGTGCTAATTAGTTGCTCACTAGATATTTATAGTAAACCTAGATTCCATAATGCCTATGAGGCCTGTGGATCTGAAAACTGTTATTCTTATTTATTGTTCTGTGCAATCGAAATTGGCCTTTTAATTATTTGTATGGTTGCAATACTGATTTAGTTAGTTTCTCTGACATATGTCATAAGTCAGTAGTTGTGGAGTTGTAGACAGCGTTGGGATTTTCAGTACTTTAGTACTAAAAGCAGTACTTTTCAAGAATTCATAATACGTCAGTACTTTATAACAAAAAACAGTACTTTTTAACTAGATCTTTTTGAATTATTTATCAGTCAAATCAAACATATGATCAAAAGTAATGAGAAATATCAAAACATATGTAATTTTAAGAACTCAGAAGTCACAAAACATTATGACCTAAAAAAATAAGAAGAACTGGTCCTTTGCATTGAATTGACAACTGAAGTCTGAGTGTTTTGTTTTGAGATTTTTGTCATTGGTTTTTATAGAATATTTTAGCGATAATTTAAAAAAATANGTGTTAAAAATATCTATTTGATGTTGGGGAAAAAACTCCAGTAATATTCATTACTACACCAAAGGTTCCAAACAGTGCTTCATAAGTGCTTAGATCTGTTATTTAGCGAAATTGGAAGTTTTTGTTTATTAATTGGAAAATTTCACGATCCTCACCGTTTAGCACTCAATTAGCACCTAATAGTGTTTCCTTAACATTCATTATTTTATTATTATTTTCATTATGTAATGCTAGCAACGCAACTTTGAGTATTGAGTTGCGGTGTAAGTTACAGAACATCTAATTTTTGACTTCGGTACCTAAAAAGCACCTAAAAAGTATCTAATTGTGGCATTTTCTAAATGCGATTTCCGTACTTTGCGTCGCTGGCGTAACAGAGCTGAAGAAAGAGCTGTAGTTATTAAGAACTCACCAAAAAAAGAATCCTTTTTCGTTTGGTCATCAGACTGCCAGTTGACATTTACGGCCACGTAAAAACATTTGACTAATACCCGAATTCCGGCGAGGGACTTCTCCAAATAATAACAGATCTGGTCATCGGAACTGTCGGGAAAGAACAAAGTCGCTGCTACGAATATGCTTTCCGTTACAATGTCACTCTACTCGTTTGGAGTAATGAAGTGGACACGGGAGGAGCTTTATCAACTCGACGTGAAGTCCCGATACATTACTCATCTTCATAGGAGTTTGCATCCCAAATCGTCTATTCCACGGTTGTACTTCTCACGACCACGGGGGCCGTAGGCTTTTGAGTCTGAAGTGTCTACATAACAGAATGGTACTGCTGGGTGGAGCCTGCGGTGAAGAGTCATCAGGAGTTCGGATCCCCTTCCCTGAATGGTACACTACCATAAAAGAGTAGGAATTGGAGCATTTCTCTCAAGGGCAACTGCCCGAGCGACTGATGAACTCGGTTTAGGAGTAAATCCCATTGAACATGTTTGGGATGAGCTTACTCATACAAGAATGGGAACATCTTCCGTAGAATGTAATCCAGAATCTGAACCAAAGCATGCCTCGTCGTTTGCAAGCTGTTATCACTGCAAGAGCAGAAAGCACTCGTTACTGGAGCCCTTAGATTTTTTTCTTTTTCAACCAAATGCATAACATAGTAAAATTGTTCATAGGTATTCAGTACTAACGAATAGAAAGTAATCCGAAAAAATCAAGAAAATTTGAAATAACTTCAAATCACGGAGTGAAGCTAATTTAATTCCCGGCAATGTATAGTCGGAGTTAACGATATTGTGCACATTTAAAGGTGGCGGCAGTCTCAAAGGCCAAAAAAACCAATACATAGAAATGAACCGGCAGCGAAGTATTTGGACGAATCTTGGTATGACACTTCACGACACAGTTACGACAGGGTGGACTGAAGGTTAGAGAATGTGCCGCCTAACATGCCTGCAAACAAAGGATCGCGACTAATCGTTGTGCATTGCGGAGGAAGTAAAGGATGGGTTACGAATTCTTTGAAATTATGTGGAAAAAAATTTCAGAACTGCAATGTTGACTATCATAAGAGCATGGAAGCTGATATTTTCGAGGAAAGGTTTGAAAACACATTGATCCCAAATTTGGATGCGAATAGTGTAATAGTTCTTGACAACGCTTCTTATCATTCGCGACAGCTCATCAAAGTACCGAATAAAAATTCCAGGAATGATGAAATACAAAGTTTTTTAATATTTAACTTTGAAGGACGTTTTTGGCTTAAAGGACACTTTAACTTGGTTATGAAATCAAAAATATTTATTAAAGTATCATTTAAAGTTGAAGTAACCTTTATGTTTCTTTATGAAATCGGCCGTAACTATATTATCTATTAAAGGGGAGCTGTTGGATGTAACGCTAAAAACGCCCTAAGTATACAAAGCAGGTAGATAGTTGGCTACGCCGAAATTAAGCAGTAAGTTAGAAATGATGTAAAAGAGAGGTTGTAAATAGTCGTATGATAAAATTATAAAAGTAATACCTAAGTTTCCTATTGTTGAAATATATAAATAAGAAAGAGGAATCAGTAGAATTATTCACAAAACATAAAAGGAAGGTAGGTTGCACAATATCGTTTACTTGATTGAACTATACCTATTTGGAAAAGTGAAACGTCCTTCATTATTATCTATCTCTTCACAATTGACTCCCATGTATTGAATGACACTAATGAAATATTTTTTAGTGGAAAGTAGGTAGGTATCTACTAAAAACCATGTGCATTGTTTGTCCTCGAACCCAACGAAGCTTGTCAATTACAGACACACAAACCCATCAGAGCTGCGATTTAAAAGCCCTCCACGAATCTCGTACATATTAAAAATCGAAATTCATGATACTCGAAAAATTGTTCTCTCCAACCTCAAATCAATATGCCCAATAAAACTATATAAATATACAATATCACAGTCGAGTACAGCCCTCTCGAATCTCGAGAGCCTCACAATAGGTCGACAGAACGAATCTCGCTAAGGGCTCGGTTCCATAAGGGCGTCTTTCTCGTCGCGTACCCAACGAAATCGTCTCTGCGTAGCCGCCGTCTAAGAGAGAAAATCCCGAACCGCCCCGACCCACCTACCGGCCGTTCGCGCCTCGCGTCATTGGCGGAGGTCGTCGCGGCCACGCCCCTCCTCCGTTTCGAGTGGGCTCGTGCACCGTGGCCGCGGCACAAGGGCCATGTACACTTGGAGTACACTCTAAGAGTACGCTTAGGCGAGTTAAGCACACTTCGAGTTAAAGAGTCTTACATCAAGAGTGCTATAGCCCGATCACTGATTTATTTATATAGTTAGTCAGTTTGTTTATTGGATTCGGTTATCGGATCGAGTGGGCTCTCTTTTGAAGAACGCGTCGGCCGGCTGTGCTGCGAGTTTTCGATAAGTGTGGTTCGTCTGTCTGTCTGTCGGTGCGCGGGTTTTTCCATGAATTGACTGTGGTTTTTCTTTGTGGAGGCGCCGTGTTTACTTCGTGGTCCTGGAGTCCATGTCGGCAGGTCAGTGCAAATAAGTTCATTCTTCGTTCTTAGCAGGTGTAACGGTTCTCGTGCGTCTAGGGAATCATAACCATCCCAAGCAGCTAACGAACAAAGGTCAATAAGATCTGATCTCTTTTAAAACCGAAACAACAGCCAATAAGTAGGAGACTTCTCTACGTTACTGTGTCAGTCGTTAATTTTGTGGTCTGAAATCAAAAATGCAAACATGAATGTAATTTATATTCAGGTATTACCTAAATTCTCTTTCTCAATCAAAGTCATTATTTAGGCGATGTTATAAGTGTGAAACATAAGGTTCTAGTTATACTGATTGTTGTCATATATGAATTCATAGTTCAAAATAATCTGCATGGAAAAAAATAAAGAAAAGCTGATTCTAGTTTCCTTTCGAAGCTTCGAATGATCTTTTAGATATAGTTTAAATTGTCAAAAATAAAATTTAGTTGGCAAGTTCAAAAGAAAAAGAGTAGATATGATCCTCTGGATAGTAACTTTAATTAGACTGAGTAAACACAAAACAGTTTAACGAAAGGGAAATATTTCAATTGAAATGATACATGAAATTATACATGTCGCCTCTGTTCTTGCCTGTCCAACAAAATTTTTGCACCGCGGCTGTTTTATTCAAGGCATTTCTCAACTTAGAGAGAACACATATCACTTTACCTATTAGGTTAGGTTAGGGTATATTCGACCACTGCAACCCGCAAGGGTTTATTGTGGCTCACACCTATTCACACTCGACCAAATAAACCCAGCTTCTTAACGAAGCCGATTAGTATGGTGAGTGGTCTCTGCCCGAACTCTAAAAACCTGATTCGGTCCCCAGCGGGACAGGCACAAACTATATGCTCTTCTGTTGCATCGTTAATGAGGTAGTCGGATAGTCAAGGTACAAGATTCCCATTTTGATACCCGCGACAACCTTTCCATATGACGGTTTTTGCACGTCAGCTACACCTGACGATGCCTTATATTCACTCGTGCAGCGATTTTTCGCCTCTGGTTTTGGTGAATCATAACTTGAGCGCAAACGTTTGCTAACTCGCACATAGAGTTTGTTCCTCCACCTGAGACAGATTATACGTACGCCGCTCAAGAATTTTGTGCAAGGCGGTTTCATAAGGTACCCCGCTCTTGAGGAGACGACTCAGTCGTGTCCTGGCTGCACCATTTCAAAGGTCCGGTATCTCAAAGGTCCCGTAGAGACAGCTAATAGGCTCAATGTCATTCATCCTCTCGGCACCTTAGGAATAAGCCATCGGCGGGATGCCATTCAGTTAGGGAATAACAGAACCACAAGTGATTCTGTCATTTCCGTATCCAGTGGGGCTACGTGGAAGCAGGCATCCGATGGCCGGTTTGCTCAACCCCCACATCCTAAGCCAATGCACTCGCCAAAGATGAACAAGGACACCAACTCGGCTCACTATACTTATATTTAATGATTGTTGAAAGATCATGATACATTTTTTCAATCTAGTGAGGACCTGATCAGCGGTCAGTTTTTGGCTACCTTTGTCAGGTAGGTAAGCAACACAAATGTGTGGCTTAGGAAGTAGATCTCCTGTGACCAGTCAGCAGACGCTTTCCTCATTCTCTTAGGTAACCTACAGCCATCCAGATCGAAGTGTGCAGCTGTGGAATCATACTTGTGTACCATCTTCTGGAAATCCTCCTCGGCAACCATAATGACATTATGAAATGTCGGATGTTCACGGTGCAAGATTCCTACCTTGAAGATCGGAGCATCTGTTAGTCAGCAACACCTGTCGATAACTTAGATTCATCTATGCAGGGTTTTTGCCTTTGGCTTAGGTGAATCACAGTTTAGTTGTGAGCTTGACCTCCAGGGGGAAGTTGTGCCCTCTCCTGATGCAGATTCTGCATCTGGTGCGCAAGAATTTGGTACAAGACAGATTCCTAGGGAGCCTAGCCTTCTAGGTTTGTTGACAGGTTCAAAAGTTAGAGAACTGAGAAGTTTTTGCTCTTTATCTGATTTCACAGATATTTCCGTAGATTCAAGGTTGTATTCTTTGGTAACTTCATGATCGATAAAGGGTCCAAAGAGTAGCTGTGGAGAGGAGGTCCACCACGGCAGAGTCCCGCATCGCCATAAGAAGGTTTTCTACGCCGAGAAAGGGCGTCCGGTATCTCGAAGGTTAATTAGTGACACTGAAAGGGCTCATTGTCATACATCTTTCCTCCACGAGTGACACCTCATCTATTCTAAAGTTAATAAAACTAATGTCTACTCTGATAAACTCTCACAACACTCTCATTGAAAAAAAAAAATTAATCATCAGTTGTACATACATCCATGGCATTATAAAATTCTCAGTTCTGATTATTCAGGTGGCAACTACGGGGAAGGCCCCGTGGTATCGGACAGAGGGGACCTGCACGGCCTGCTCCCCGAGCTCAATGGCGTCGAACTTGCTATGAGCTTGAGCCCCAAGCATCATCAGACGAGTCCTCAAGTCTTGAGTCACCTACAACAGCTCCATCACTCCACCCCTTTCAGCGTTACTGACATCCTCAGTCCCATAGAGGAATCCTACAGGAAATTGGAATTGGCCACTAACCCGCCATCACCTTATAGGTAAGTTTTTTGATGAATCATTATTTGCTTGACAACAGTTGAGCAAATTCATTACTTTACAGTTGTGTTTGAATCATTTTCATTTGCAAGTAAGGCTTGAGGGTTGACCAATGTGTATGTGCTTTTTAATATTCGTCGAACATTTGTACGACTTACACCCATCGCAGTGACTAATTTCTTATACTAAGCATAGGTTTACATTCGAAATAATATAATGGTTTTTATTCAAAATCGATTTGAATTTTGTATTTTACCGAAAACAAGCTGTTGGTGTTGAAAAACTCCTTATTTCCTAAATGAGCCGATCCATTTTTAAAAGCAAAGCAGCAAGCGATAGGGAATCGAAAACCCTTCTATAAACATTCGTGGGAGACACCCTTGCTTGAAAGAATGTTTTTTGCAATGGTTTCAAAGTTAAAACTTGTCTCCGATTAGTTTGATAGTCTTTGAGAGCCATAGAATAGTAGAAGAAAAATTACTTTAAGGTCTACAAAAACTGAAAACGGCGGCTATGTGTTGCTTTTTGCTAACTTACTGCTAAATGCCTAATTTAATGATGTATCTTATGCATGATAATATTAATTTGTAACGTGCAACCTGGCCAAAGCTGGATACTTTCAATTTCTTAAGAATGCCTTTCGGGTTTGAAAATGCTCTGTCGACTGAGCAAGTGTTTGGCAAATTCAAAATACGTTAATGCATTGAGATGTATTAGATATTTGCTATTTTGAACCATGAATGAATTATTATTTTGTTTCAGATCAACTTCCAGTGGAAGTAGCTTGAACTCTCCTGGAATTGGCGGTACTAGCAGCGGCTGCAGTATGAACGGCGGTTATCCCGTGATGGGACAGTTCGGAGGCGGGCAGTATTGCCCCGTTTCTGAAAATTTAGGATTGGCACCTCACTATTCTTCCGGATGGTACCAGAGTTCAGCGGCTGATCCTCGATTCGCAAGTAAGATATAAACTTTATTGAGATTTTTTGAATTTAATGTTACCATTACTGAGATTATTCCTAATATCGATATTCGTGTCTTTCTGATTGAATGCAAACGTTGACTGTTTCGTCTTCGTTTTTCATTTGTAGAGGAATAGGGCGCTGTAAGTACAAAAGTAGCTGTTTTATCTTGTAAGGCGTAAGTTATAGATGACGCTTGTGTAATGATTCGTTTCCTCAATTTAAATTCTTTCAAAAGAGAAATCGATCATTCAAAAAACCCTAGTGAACGGATTATCGAAATTATTTTTGTAGCCAGATTGGAACAACTGTCTTCTTTACGAGCTCAATTGACCTAAAACGTGTTTTGCAATTATAACAATGGATAAAAGTATTGAACAAAGAATCTTACATCTTGCATTGCAAATGAAATTGCATGTGCCAAATCGCTGAAAATGTTGCATTTGTCTTACGGTGAATAACTTTATAAAAACATGTGAGAGTGAGTGGTACAGTACATTTAAAAGCGGTCAAAATGTGGTGGAAGATTTGCCTCGCTCTGGTCGGCCATTAATATCCTCAACTGAACTTAATATCGCTAATGAAAGGAAATGGTGACTGAAAATCGTTGTTCAAGTCTAAGAGAAAGGAAATTTCTACATCTTACGAATCAGTTCGTACAATTTTGAAGTATTTTGTAATCATGAGACGCGATGCGGGTGTAAATTGGCTGAAGATATGTTAGAACGGGTTAATTCCGACCGCATATTCATAAAACGCTTCGTAACTGGTGATGAGACACGAATTTGATGTGGGAACCAAACAACAATCCTCGAAATGGCACCTTCCAACTGAGCCGAATCCGAAAAAACTCGTCAAAGTCGATCAGTAGTGAAGATGAAGTTGATTTTTTTTCTTTGATCACCGCGGTGTTGTGCACTCGTAATTCTTTCCAGTGGGTGAGACAGTAAATGAATAATATTATCTGAGCGTTATGCGACGTTTGAGAGAGCAAATTCGTCGAAAGAAACCAGATATGTGGAAAGAAAACTTATGGACTTTGCACCAAGATAACGCACCATCCCACAAGGCTATCAATCTGAACGAAATTCTGACCAAAAGCTCAACAAATTTCATCGAACAGCCACCGTATTCACCTGATATGGCTCCGGACTATTTTTCTTTTTACAAATCGCAAATTACCACTTCGAGAAACCCGTTTTCAGACGATAGAATACATGGAATTTGCAGCGAGTACTGAAGTCGAGTAAGGCGATGCAGTAAATTTAGATGAATAATTCATACTTTGCGTTTCTTCAACCAATTCCCGATACTTTCTTGACAAAGTAGTGCATACATTGAGTATGGCAAATTATTATAGTATCACATATCAATAGCCCTATTCAGGAAAAGCCACAACAATCTACCTACCACCCCAATTCGGCATATCACACATACAGTGAGAAACGGAACACTGCCCTCCGGTTGCCCGTCATCATTGTCAATAGGATCGTTTTAATACCACGGAACGCCCCGGTGACACGTTGCCCGTATCAGGTTACCAAAGCTAAATATTTCGCTACCCGGAGATACCGCGTCGGGAGGATTCCAGAGTAAAGTGCTCCGTATCGATTACATTCTCTGTTCAACCGCTAGGCATTCCCATTATGCCACTTTAGACACACGCACAGTCGATATACATCTCCGAGTTGAGTACACAATCGGCGGAATCCAAGAGGGTTGATGATGTTTATTTGAAATTTCATTCCGCGATCGGCAAAACGGTCTTGCTTCCACTCTTCTCATTTTTTTGTGTCGAAAATCTCAAATACATTTGCTGCATATCACATCCAAATAGATCCCCTCATGGTTTCGGTCCACATCTGCACAGACACAGTTTTCCAATGAGAAGTTAAACTTCTTCTTGAATTCTTCTTCTTCTTGAGTTTTCTTGTCTTGCATTTCTGGTGATTCCACTTCTGATAATTGGGAAAGGTCCTTCTTTCTGGATTGACATTACTATTGCCTTGTTTCCAAGCTGACTATAGGAACAGTAGTTATATTGAATTGTAAGCAATTCTGTTCCAGCTGTGAGCTGAATGTAATCTTCATTAGCGTCTGTATACAGCAGGTGCCTGGCATTGATACTGCGTATGTGGTTTTCAATGCAGTAATATAAAATAATATAAAGTTGTGTTCGACTGTAACCTAACTTAGATCGCAGTTGATGCAACTAGGACTGAAAGAAAAACATTCATCAGCACTCCGTGTTAAGAATCTCTTTAGGAACAGCACGATAAAAGGTAAAACTTCGTTAATCATCATCTCGCATAAGTTTTGATTTGTGAGGGTGAGAGATAACACCATAAAAATAAATTTACAATAATGTATACTTATGAATGCGGAAGTCACTCACCTAACACTCACTCATTCATCTTTGTTTCTTCGTACTGGTGAGTCCTAGGAAGCTAAAATTTGGTATATAGGTGCTTCTTAAGTCTTAGACGCGCACTAAGAAAGGATTTTCAGATATTCCAAATGGGGCACCCCCGTGAGGGTTTCTCTGTACCGCTATATTTTCAGAGGCTGAAATTTTGTATATAGGTCCTTTTTATGTTGTAGATGTGCAACAAGAAAATATTTTTAAATATTTCAACTGGAACATCAGCTGCGGAGGAAAAAGGTGGAGTTCAAATCGTGAGGTGTAGTTTTTGAAAAGAATATCATGAAATTTCAACAGCTTCCTTTCGAAAGTTAGTACTAACTGACAAAGCGGTGAATGCAGTAAGAATAGCGCCATCTATGTGTTAGGCCCGATACTTTTCAGCCCAGGTAGTAGTTACATGTGCTGGAATTTCATAAATGAAATAAATACAAAAGAAGACTCAAATAAGTTTCAGCTATCACTGAAAAATTACCAATCTCAAAAGCGATATATTTCATTCATCTTCACATCGAAATGAAATGACTTCACCAAAACATTATTGACGGAACAAAAAATATACTAAACTTCCATCAAAACACAACGCCGATCAAATCCGGGAGCAGTTTATCACCCCATAATATTCTTCAACATGCATAAGTGATACTACAGGGATGTTGGTATGTAAACAGGAAGCAGATGATGATTGATGGGAAGCGACGGGAAAATCGGAGCGTGCTTCGGAGAATATACGGGCCCGTAAACGAGTTCTGGTCGGAAGTGAAAGTGCAAGAAAGGATTTTCGAAGGAGGGTGATGAAGATATTCGACGATATTATTGAATTACAACACAAATCAGATTTCGGAAACCAACATGAATAATGGTTTAAAAAAAATGAGAAGTACCTAGGTTAGGTTCGTCCATGGACGTCACAACTATTCAGAAAGAGAAGATTGAGGACAGCATTATTGGAAAAGGATGGAATGCTTTATTTCTGTTGATCCTTCCTCAATGAGCTACAGAAAGAAACAATTTGTGGAAGATGAAATAATTTAAATCATATGTTATTCCAGCTTTCACAGTCAATCTCTAATGTGAACGGAAAGGTATCTAGTAGCTAGTAGCAAAGTGACGGAATGGCAGGTTTGATTGTAATACTGTCTATGGTTTTGTGTGACTAAGCGAATTGAGATGAACGCGTTTTTATAATTGTTTCGCCCGATAATGTCGGTATGGAAATTGAAGCTCATATTTTTTTGTTTATTTTCACTATGCCATAGGAATTACCGGCAAAATGAATCCTAAAACATTTACCACCTCCGCCATTTTGATAACGTACTAATTGAAACACCACCTATTATAAACAGATAAAAAGTCATCTTCATTATCATTCGCCATACAACAATATACTAGTCAATATAATTTACATTTACGTTTGAAGACACGAAGAACTGTATGACTTTTGAGAACAAAATTTGGTTTTCAACTTCTTCATCATTATATAGAAAGTGAAAAACTTATGAACAAAAGGAAGAAAATAATTGAATAAGTACATCATATATGTACAGAAAATCGTTTAGATTTACAAACTGGAAAACAATTGATTCCAAAACAACTACTTTCAAATATATGAACAATGAATTACATAGAAATACATTTTTCACCGTTAGATTCTTTGATGAAAATGATGTAGGGCCGAAATCCTCACGGGTAAAATAAAGGACAAACTAAATCTTCATTAAGTGAGAGATGAGGATAACTTATTATTCTATAAAGCAGCCAGTAGGGATACTCCTTTAACGTCTATATCGTTTTTTCTCCTGGTTAGCATTGAGAGCACGCTAACCTTAAACATAAATACTGAGTTGACCTTGAAATGACTCTGAAAATGAGGTTCAAGGTCAAATACAATTGACCGTTAGATTCTTTGTTAAAAGTGACCTAGGGTCGAAATCCTCACGGGTAAAATTTAGGTCAAACTATATCATCGTTAAGTGAGAGATGGGGAGAACTCATTATTCAATAAAGCAGCCAGTAGGGATACTCCTTTAACGTCTATATAGTTGTTTCTCTTGGTTAGAATTGAGAGACATGCTAACCCTAGACATAAATACTTAGTTGACCTTGAAATGACTCTGAGAATGAGGTTCAAGATCCAATAAATCAACCGTTAGAGATTTCTTATTGAAAGTGACCTGGGGTCGAAACCCTTACAAAGGAAACAAACTCCTTCTACATCTATGTCGTTGTTTCTCCCGGTTAGAATTGAGAGGCATGCTAACCCTAGACATAAATATTTAGTTGACCTTGAAATGACTCTGAGAATGAGGTTCAAGATCCAATAAATCAACCGTTAGAGATTTCTTATTGAAAGTGACCTAGGGTCGAAACCCTTACGAGGGAAACAAACTCCTTCTACATCTATGTCGTTGTTTCTCCTGGTTAGAATTGAGAGGTACGCTAACCCTAGACATTAATACTTAGTTGACCTTGAAATGACTCTGAGAATGAGGTTCAAAATCCAATAAATCAACCGTTAGATTCCTTATTGAAAGTGAACTAGGGTCGAAACCCTTACGAGGGAAACAAACTCCTTCTACGTCTATGTAGTTGTTTCTTCTGGTTAAAATTGAGGATCACGTTAAACCTAGACATAAATGCGAGTACATAGTTGACCTTGAAATGACTTTGAAAATGAGGTTAAAGATCAAATCCGTTAGATTCTTTGTTGAAAGTGATATGGGGCGTGATTGTTTTCGTGTCTTCACTAGACTCGCGAGATAAATACATACTTTTTCCTCACTTCAGTTTTCTAATAAATCTCGGTGTTATAGGAAATAGACATATATCTATCTATGACACCCGAACAAATAGGAGTGATTGTGAAGCTAGCGATATTTGTAGAACAATATAATATTTTAGTCCGTCAGCTGTCCTCTTCTACAATAGAAACACATATCCTCCAATGTTTATATAAGAGTGCCCCTACTTCGATACTTCTAAAATTGATGCAAGGGACATTTACAGAATAAATATTTGCTCTTCGTATCCTTGCGAATCATATATTTGATGTGAACGATGGGAGCAGAGGGAACTGAATGAAAATATAATTTTTAAAGATGGTTAAACGAAATCTCAAATAGATATTCCGTAAACCAGGATTTCTATGGTACAGAAAAAGTATAACTTCCATTGATAATAGTTTATCTTACTGTTTTCAAATATCGATGAAAATATGTAATTTTGGGAATTTTTATATTAATTTCTTCGAAGCTTACTACATTTTGGAAGCACAAGGAGAGGTAAACGCGGATTTTCTGTCAAAACCTTTCTGTTTGTGTTCCGTTTCCCTTTCAGCGTATGAAACGTGTATAGTAATAATGATATACATAGGAGTTTGTTTCCCAAATCGTACGTTTCATGGTTGTACTTCCCCCGACAACAGGAACGCCGTGGACCTTCGAGTTTAGCGTGTCTCTTCAAAAAAATATCTATTAAAATCTGTTTTTCCGTTAAACAGCTGTCGCCCCCCCTACCAACGACAACCTTCAGAAAGCGAAACTTGTGCGAGCTAACGGGTGATTCCTAACATTGGTTAGACAATAGGAAGTGAAAATCGATCGTCCGTCCTTGCGTTTCGAACCACCAATTCACACAGCGGTCGATTGAGTGAGTAGAGCAAAGCACCCACGTTAATCCACAGGGTACCCTCCCACCCACATGACAGAATAGCTTCATCCAGCAAGATGAAGCCTGCAAAGTCATCTAGAGTTCGGACTCCCTTCTCTGCATGGTTCGCGACCATGAGAGAGCAGGGATTGGAGCATGTTTTCAAAGATAGCTGTCCAAGCGGATGATGAATTTAGTTTTGTTTTTGTCAAGTTGGTTGTTCTGATTATTGGTGTCCTTGATGGTGAAATGATGTCCTATCTGCCCTCGAATTTCGAAATCTTGCTAGATGGCCGCACTAAGGCAGAAATCTTAACCAAACAAATGCAGGTGCTCAGCGCACATGATTCTCGGACCCACGGGGAGGAGAATAGTGGATAATAATAATGATTATGCGTTCATTACCTGAAAACAATGTGGTTATACAATTCATACATTTTAATAAACACTGAGAAACCACATAGACCCTGATTTTTGAGAAAAAATGGTGCTCAACATACATGACTTGTAACGCCATTGTCATAATAACGTTATACAGATACACAATTGAATACGGAATTATAAATCTAACAGTAATTTCCGTTAGGTATAACAATCGAAAAATTGAAAGTTGATAATTTACAGTTTACTTGCACGATTTGTTGTAATGTTCTAGAGATGATGTCCTAGTTGGTGAATTCTGTCGAGATAAATTGCTTGGTTGCGATGATTTTCTCGTATTCCATTATATACGTATGATTGTTAGATGTCGACTATTTTGTACAAAAACTTCCTTCTTTGTTCTCCGTTGTAATGGTTGTTTTATCAGATAGTAATATGTAATGTAAGCAAGTGAATAATGTAAAAGTAAAAACGACTTTCTTATCATATCAATTGAAACTGATATGTCACATTTCTAATTTCATAACAATGTAATTTTTTTAATTTAATTTCTCCGTTGGATATATTGAGTGCAATCTCATGAAAATATAAATATCTGACATCCAAAACTTCTGCAATTTGAAATAGTGAATTGGGAATGTTCCTCCTGAGGAAAATCGAGTAGTTTTCATAAAAGAGATCTAAAACAACGCATTTTAAAGTTATCATTTTAAGCTTTTTCTTTAAAAAAATATGTAAATACTTAAAAAAGAGGAATGAAATAATGCATTCAACATTTAAAGGGATTCGTTTCTATTTCACCATTTGGCAACATCGGTTATAGCTAATAAAGGACAATGAATCTGTTACCTGTATGAGACAAACAANTCTGAGAAA
Source organism: Leptinotarsa decemlineata (assembly GCF_000500325.1). Lineage (NCBI taxonomy): Eukaryota > Metazoa > Arthropoda > Insecta > Coleoptera > Chrysomelidae > Leptinotarsa > Leptinotarsa decemlineata. The sequence goes on from NW_019290231.1 coordinate 131,110, forward strand.
TATGATGTTATACATTTCTCCTTTTTTTTACTATATGAAAAAATATGTTTTCATTATCAATATGTCATTGTGGCTATTTGTTTCATTTGTAATATGAATCGATTTTCTTTTCTCCGTTATAAAATAAAATATTTTCTTCTCCGTGTAAGTATTTTATACTGCGTTGTATCAACTATTGTTACGTTGTTCTTCTATTGTCTTGTTGTTTAGAATTTTAAATATTAGCTGATGATGAAACTACATAGATTCGAAACATATACTGATTGATGGTTTTACCACTCTAACATCTGATGGTGACATTGAATTGTGGAGACGACTTTGAGTTTTTATTCTTCGCAAATTTCAGTATGTAATTATGGTCTAAAAACTTGATAATAACTATTCCGATGATTTATTATTCAATTCAGTTCTATTTTCACTTTATACTGTTTTTCAAATATTCCCGTTCAAGACATTCTTCCACAAGATTGCCGTCTTTTGATTGTTCAGCGATGAAGTGACACAAATTTCCTGCAGAACTAAAAACAAATTTACTAAGTATATCTCACTACTAATCTCTTCTGATCTAAGTATAACTTCTCACCTCGCGAATATCGGAAAATAATATTTACCTACCGCATACTCACCTACCAGGATGACAAAATAAATATCCTTGAATTATAAATAGATCGTTTATTCGATACACAATATGTCATTACTGGTAAGTAATTACACATTCCGTCTATTTGCTTTCGACTCGGCTCCCAACCACGGTTGTTATACGAAGGGGGCCCTGCACGTTCGTCAGCTACTGTATTGTCATAGGATTTCGAGTGCTCAGCAAACAGACGAGCTTAGTGTATTTGCCGGGCTGTCAGTTAGGCAGCATGGCCGGCCGGGCGGGCGACCCAACGTTTCTCTTCTTCTTCTTATTTATTTTGCCGCGGTGCCTTACTTCCCAAGGAAGCGACAGTTTTATGAATAGTCTAGACAATTATAACGAAAATATTCTAACATCGTCTAAGGTTAGTGACAAGGAAATATGAATTTTATCTCCAGCCATTCAAATTCAACGCGAATCGCTACCGTCACACAGGCACCGCTTCTTTAGTGAACTTGAAATGAAATTGAAACGACAGCCTTACCTCTGTTTTCAACAACACTCAGACAAAAAAGAAGAAAAATTACTCGAACTGTAGGCAACTGAGAAATAAGTGATAATTTGAATTTTAGAGTATTACTGGTCGTTATTAGATGAGGGAGTTGATTATATATTTTTACCCCAGCATAAATTGGCGATTTTTCAAATGCGGGTGTTCTGTGAGTCATTGTTGTTGAATTAGTACCATTTNCTCGAAATGCAAAAAACCTAAAAGAATGATTCTAGTGGTGGTAATAATCTTCAGCTTATTTTATGGTTTTTAAAAATTCAAGCAACATTTATAGGTATATGTACCTGCCTAGAAACCTATGCGACTGTATTTGAAGCGGAAATTTACGCTTTTGAATTGTGTGCAGAGAAATTGGAAGAAACCAACCTCATACACGAATTGAGACAGGCGAATGCCCTGTTGGGATTTTTTGTGATCTCAGCAGGGCATTTGACTGTGTAAATCACAGAATTCTTTTGGGTAAACTCTATCACTATGGTGTGAGGTACACCTCTGGATTGGATACGGTCATATCTTTGTGACAGATGGCAGTATGTCTCAATTGAGAATGAGTCATCTGGGTACTTGAAAAACGACTTGGGTGTCCCACAGGAGTCAGTACTCGGCCCTTTTCTATTCATAATTTACATCAACGACATTGATGAGCTCCCTATGCCAGCATCCTTCACTATGTACGCAGATGACACCTCACTTATAATTTCCAATACCCGAGAAAGTTCTATAACGGAAAACTGTGAGGAAACTTTATCCGCAGTTAATAATTGGTTCTCGGCAAATCGCCTTTTTCTGAATATTGATAAAACAAAATGCCTTAGATTTCATATCCCGCAAAGAACTTGTGAATATATCTCATTTGGTTTTCCTATGATCTCCACTAATGTCACAAGAACGAAATTTCTGGGATTAAATTTTGATAACCATCTCAATTGGAAACCTCACTGTGGGGATCTTGTTTCCAAACTCCACACAGTTGCCTTTCAATTTAGGAATATAAAAGAAATTGTGAATCCTGATCAGTTGTTGCAGCTCTATAATACACAGGTAGAAAGTAGACTACGATATGTGTTTTCATAGCACAAAAACGTATTATACGTTCAATGTTGGGTTTGAGCTCTCGAACCTCCTGCAGAAATGCATTCATAGACATGGAGATATTAACCTTACCCTCACTTTATATTTTAGAATTGTGTATATAACGGGTGATTTTTTTGAGGTTAGGATTTTCATGCATTAGTATTTGACAGATCACGCGGGATTTCAGACATGGTGCAAAGAGAAAGATGCTCAGTATGCTTTGACATTTCATCATGAATAGACTTACTAACGAGCAACGCTTGCAAATCATTGAATTTTATTACCAAAATCAGTGTTCGGTTCGAAATGTGTTTCGCGCTTTACGCCCGATTTATGGTCTACATAATCGACCAAGTGAGCAAACAATTAAAGCGATTGTGACCAAGTTTCGCACTCAGTTTACTTTATTGGACATTAAACCAACCACACGAATGCGTACAGAAGAGAATATTGCGTCTGTTTCTGAGAGTGTTGCTGAAGACCGTGAAATGTCGATTCGTCGCCGTTCGCAGCAATTGGGTTTGTGTTATTCGACCACATGGAAGATTTTACGCAAAGATCTTGGTGTAAAACCGTATAAAATACAGCTCCTGCAAGAACTGAAGCCGAATGATCTGCCACAACGTCGAATTTTCAGTGAATGGGCCCTAGAAAAGTTGGCAGAAAATCCGCTTTTTTATCGACAAATTTTGTTCAGCGATGAGGCTCATTTCTGGTTGAATGGCTACGTAAATAAGCAAAATTGCCGCATTTGGAGTGAAGAGCAACCAGAAGCCGTTCAAGAACTGCCCATGCATCCCGAAAAATGCACTGTTTGGTGTGGTTTGTACGCTGGTGGAATCATTGGACCGTATTTTTTCAAAGATGCTGTTGGACGCAACGTTACGGTGAATGGCGATCGCTATCGTTCGATGCTAACAAACTTTTTGTTGCCAAAAATGGANTCCTCTGATGTAGGGAAGTGCACTGGTTGTGACGACTTCTCTTCCTTGCGAGGCTCCTCTCTGTTCCACCATCGGTTTGGAGCGATCCGTTGAAGCTTATTTTTGATGATGATGATGAAGCGGAAAAATGAAAGCGGAGAAAGTGGAAGTAATAGTCATCTCTCGGAGGAATCAGTCCAGTCATCACCCGGGGGCGAATGTGGATACCAACAGTCGGAACGTCGTGAAGTAACTTGACTCCTAATTTTTTATTTTTGTTCAATTGTTCTATTTTTACTCGTATTTCATTTTACTATTACTTCATTTCAGGTTTTTTTGCTTAATATAATTGCTATTTCCAGCTATTTATTTTTAATTCTTCTTTTCCAGTTGTTTCGGGGGTTTCAAATCATTTTACATATTAGACAATGGAAGTCCGAACTAATGAAATAAAAATTCGTTTTTGGGTAATATTTACATATTCTAACATGATGTGAAATGATAATGCAGAGTATAGGTACTAATGCATAATAAACTTGGATCGAATAGTCTCATGAAGTTCAAACCTCAATTGCAAAGTAGGATTTGGAGAGCTTGTTTCATGTTATGGAAAATGATACTGGTTTGCTCATAGACTGAGTTAGGGGTATATGAGTATAATCAAGCCTAATCGGTCCCAAAATCTCTTTACATTTGCAGAAAAAAGAACAATTCAAAAAGCAAGAATTCTAATTGGCCGCGTGTCTTTTGACCAATAAAATTGATCTGTTGAAATCTGTTTTTCCGTTAATCAGCTGTTAATCGTAACTAAGTATTGAAAAGAAATAAGTACAATCCTTCTACTTTTCCAAGAACTTTATAGAAATCATTTATAACTCTTCCATCTTCCGAATAAAATAAAGTTTTAAATATCAGCTTTATCAATTATAGGATAACGAAAATAACTTCTGTCTAATTTCTACTAAGATTTTTATTTGTTACGACCGATTTCGGTTTATTAAACCATTATCGCGAGAGAATTTCCACAAAATGAATAGGTCATCAAACAAATCAACTTTATTCCTACTGCAGTCACAACGTAGGGTCCCCCCACGAGTCCTGGGCGGTTGTCCTCTTCGCAACTTCCTGAGGCCATCACTGAAAAACCTTTTTGGTTTTCTAGTTCTCTATTAATACAAAGTGTAGGGAACCTCCAAAGGAAGAAAGAAAAACTATATCAATGAATCACACACTTTTAATACTCATTTAGTTGAAACTGAAATGTCTCCAAAAAATAAGCACAATAACAACATTTTCATCAGTTCGAACTTTCATGGTCTAATATAATAAAATCAATTCTGTCTATACTTGACCTTATTCAACCTTCCTCTCAAGTTTTGGAAGATTCAACAGATTACTCAAGCGAGCCTATAACGCTTGAATTTAGTAGCAATATTGGAAAGAGGTATGCATGTAGGAATCGTTTATTTTTATAATAAATTGCAGTTGTACAGATTGGGGATTGTAGAATAAATTGAATATTTGAAATGATTCTTTGTTCCAGTTTGCTATATTTTTTGATTTTCATAACTGTATATTATTGAATAATGCATAAAATCATAGTTTAGGTGAATATTGTAAAATCTTTCGAATTTGTGTACTGATGTTAGATATAGAACTTATTTCCAAATATGATTTTTCGTGTACATTTTATTCCATGTGGAGAATTTTTCATCAATTGAAACGTTAACGGGTTCATATACACTTCCATAATTAAATTGATAATTATAGGCTTCCTAAATTTTACGATTTGGCAATGTTGATTATTTCTATTGTTCCTATTGGTCAATCGAACAAGAAGTGGGAATAGGCCCGTGACGTCACAGTCCTACCACATTCGATTTTCAATAATTTATTACGGGAAAACTCAATTAGAGTACTTAGAGGGGTACTTAGATAAAAGAAACAAAGTGGAATGTTTTTCAATTCGAAATTTCTATCAACTATAAACCAAAAATCATGAAATGAGCTCATTGTAGAACCTCCAATCATTACATTCGACGAAGATTTATCGGATTTCTCTGATGATAACACACCATAATTTTTGCTTGTATCTAATATCTTCTCAAATAAGCATATAATTTTTTATTATTACGTAAATGTTTTAATAAAATGTTACAACAATATCAATTGTATATGAATAAATAAACATATTTATTAGTTTCAACAAGCAGTTTTGATTAAAATACACAGACGTACGCCACTGCAGGTACAAAACGACCCAAATGATCATAAAATCTTCAGTTCGCGACCCGTTTGCCATACAAAAGTAGAGCGGACCCGGTAAAGTATTATAAACCTGCATATACTTGCTGTGGCACATCATAACGAAATACAAAAAAGTGAGCACCCTGTTAGTGTTTTGCAATCATCTTTCCCCAAATTATGAATAAAATTATCACACCGTAAATTTCCACCACCCCTGAACCACCCCTGTACAAACAAAACCCCTAACCTGGCGAAATAAATCAGTTTCCAGATTGATGGGCAGCACGGCCTCGGCCGCCAACATGGGTCACGGCTTGAACGCGGGCATGTCCGGGCTGGGCGCCTGCGCAGTCTCAGATTCCAAACCGATGCAGTTTCCGTTGGCGCAGCGCAGAAAGAGGCGGGTCCTCTTCACGCAGGCACAGGTGAGTGCTCGACACGCCTACCCGATTTTTTCCTTCGCGGTGGCCGCGCGAGTTGAAAATAAATGAAGGCGACGCGAAGCGACGGGCGCGTTTTTTGACGTTAGGATTGGAATAGTGAGGACCGATTTTGAAATTTGTTGAGTGAGTAGGTGGTGAAATGGGGTGACTGTTTTTATATTATAGTAATTGAGGGTAATTATATCAATTTTTTTTTATCATCACTATAATTCACTTCTTAGTTGTTTCATAATAATAGTAATGCTAGGAAGTATACATTAAAAGTTGATATCATTTAAAGAAATAATTTCCTAACTGAAATATAAGCCCCTCGTTGGGCGCCGCCTTGAAATATTATCCCGAACTTGATTTTATAAGAAAATAAATCTGTCCGGATCATGGGTATTCGAGGATTTATGAACATTTTAATAACCAATATTCTCACAACCATAAAATGATTCCAACTTATCAATAAGTACATTTATAAAGTGTAGTTATTTTTCTATTTTTCCTACAGATGATTCTTTTTGAAATAGATACTTGATTTCATTGGAAGAAATCTGTGTTCAAGTCAAATTTGAAGTAACTGATTTTTTTTCAAAACTTTCAGAAACTAATTGTAATGATTTTAACTACTTACCTGGTTTTCTGATCATTTCACTACCCGAGTTGCATATTCACATTCAAATATGTATATTATAAGAATAATATTTTATATACTTACTCAAGCTACATCCTTTCATGGGTATCTTCAAATTTTGGGAACCGGAAAAACTTGCAGGGGGGCAAATCTGGTAAAAACAGTGGCTGAGGTGTTGTTTTTGGACAAAAAATTGCGAATAAGCAATGACTAGTGGGTAGGTCCATTATCGTGGTGCAAAATCCATGAATTGTTTTCTCACAGGAATTTTTTTTCGTGTTGCTTCTTACCGGGTGTCCCAGAGCTTTTAGGCCAGCAGAAATCTCAGTCACCTGCAGAAAAAAATTGAAAAAAAATATGTATATCATAGAAGACCACCAGCAGTGTTCTCCTATGATACATATTTTTGTTTTAATTTTTGTTCTGCAGGTAACTGAGATATCTGCTGGCCTAAAAGCTCTGGGACACCCGGTATACTCGTATAATACTCATCATTAACCGTACGACTATGTGGCAAGCACTACGCCATGGTAATCGCAGAAAAGAGTGGACAAAACCTTGACATTCAATAATAATAACACAAAAGAGTGGGGGTTAGCCTACGGCTATCTTCCACCCCTTCTACTTAATAATAAAATCAACATAAGATAACATAAAAATAACATATGATATTGCCATAATATAATTCAATTTTCTTCAAGCACACATAATTATAAAAAAAGAATATGATAAAAATACACTTCAAAATGCAGAACTGCAGAGGAAAATACTATATTACTCCATAGTCTTCAGCAAAGTTGATTTCCAATGATGTTTCACTTCACATAGAAATGAATTCAGGAAAAGAATTATCCTGTTCAAGTATAACGGTGCCAGATCGAACTTGGCCTGCTATTTTTGGTCTTGTTTCTCGTGGGCTTTTCCATTGGGACATTGGGAATAGTAAGCAATTTGAATAACATTCGAACTGCTTACTATTCGCAGTTTTGCCTTATATAGTACCCGAAGATTTCCAGGTGGCAGTCAGAGAACAACTACTTTTTCATTCACTAGTATCTACTATTTTGTTTATGAAATACTTCTCTGGAGATGATGACGTCATATTGTAACAACCTGTCAATTCTTAGAGAGGTAGGTAGCTCTGAAGATCTATGAAAAATATAACGTCACTTTCTCTGAAGAAATAATTCCATCGATTCAAAATCGGTCCACAGATATCAAGAGAATGAAGATTCCATAAATTCGTGATGGAATAAAGAATGTTGAACCAATGTAGTTGTATGTTGTAATGATTTCAATTTGAGAGTGTTATACTGGAATCCAGAGATTAAGTTATACTTTTTATCTCTAGGTGTATGAATTGGAGAGGAGATTTAAACAGCAGAAGTATCTCTCAGCACCGGAACGGGAACACTTAGCATCTTTAATACACCTGACTCCCACCCAAGTAAGTGCATATATTTATTCTTTACAATGTAGAATTCGGTTCTTTTCTACTTCATAGATAGATTCGTCAAAAAGTCAAATCATTTTCCTGAAATACACGGCACTTTTCAGTTGCCGTGTTTCCAAAAGTAGACCGAAGCACAAAGTTTTATCTTCGCGTTCTCGATATTTGGGCATTTATACATGATTCCAATTATTTTTTTAAACTAGTGGTAGCCCTGGGAAGTTATCGTTCAGATACGACATCTACCGAAACCATTGGAACTAAGCCAGATGGTAAAACAAAAGTCCCGTCAGTCGTTTTCACGATATATTGTGATTTCTTGTGTTTTTGTGAATGATAGTGATTAATTAAACCTATTCATGAGTTTCTAATGACTATAACAAACGCAGTAAAAAGATTACTCCCACAAATTCACTCTTTAATAACTCGAAATGCAAAAAACCTAAAAGAATGAACATAACCTATGTTTAACATTCACTTATTTTGATTAGCTGTTTGAGCTGTTAGTGTCATCATCGAAGTTGTAATCCAACATAAACAACGGCAAGAAGAAGACTGTCAGTGGTCATGAACAAGTTGAAAATGCGAAATTATAAAGCAACAACGGATATCCCTTCAAAATCTAAGTAATTCCCACGGTCTAATTCGAAAAAAGTAGCTGCAAACAAAACTCACTAGACTGTAATAACATTTCAGTATATTCATTGGGATTGCATGAACAATTACGGAATTAACTAGAATGGCTTGCTTGAAAATTGTAAACACGTATGGCAAGTTAACCGAGCTAGAGTAAAGGAAGAGTCAAACACTCAAAGTTTTTCATTAGCACGAAGCACGTAGACCTGAAGTAGGATGGGAGCAGTAAAAGTGTTTGTTTATATACATCAATTACTTTTTCCGAGGAAGAAGTTGACCACTCGCCACTCGTGAACCTCTCATCCATGATATAGACGTGCAGCGTTGCCGGATATTATTTTGTGGGAGTAAACTTGATAGTGGAGAGAAAAGAAGAAGATTTGAAAACAATGTGTGAAGCAGCGTTTTTGTTTTTGACACTTTCAGTTACATAGAATCACAGAACAATGTAATATGTTATCTTCCATTTCCATTTGCTTCAGATATGGATACCCGAAAGAAATTATTTCCAATTTTTTCAAATTTTCGTCTCTGAAAACTATAGAAAGTTTCCATACAAAGTAAAAGAAGGCTTAGCGTTAGTAAAGTTTTGAAACGTAGCGGAATGTAGCAGAATGCTATCCTTCCATTCAACCACGCTTAAAAAACAAAATGCGTTGTATTCAATCATTTTACGACTATTAAATAAAAATTATAGGTTATGTTTAGACTACTATTTCAACAGTTTCCGTGTATCTTATTCCCAATTTGACGATGTGTTATCAATGGTGGTGCCGAGTTTGGTGCAGTCTTTCAATATTACGGAACCTCCTGCAGAAAGGCTGGCGAAAGCATCCATAATGCCAATGCCATGTACTGATATCAATAATTTCATAATAGATAGTGTTTATTCATTCTATGGCCGTTCTCCATGGCGTTTTGATTGACACTAATCTTCTTTGGTCTCTAAAATCGGATATACACTGTGTGTTCTTTGAAACTAGTTTCGAAAGCTCGTTTAGTCTGACTAATATACTTACATATCAATTTCTCTTAAATAATGCAATCTAATCCGTTAGTGTACGTTGTTTCATACATAAGAACAATGAACTTTCGATTAGTGTCGTTTTTTAAGTTTCTTGAGCTTGGACCGAAAAACCTTAAAAGCAGATTCAAACGATCGACTTTTTCACTTGACAACATTAAATTCTAAATAATTATCAGCGAACCTCTTGAAACCGTATACACAACGAGTGCCAAGCGCTTTAAATTAATCATGGCTCTGACTGTAATTAAATTGTGATTAATTGGCAAAACGCAAAGGGCCAGGCGAGCTCGAGGGTCGCTACAGAGGAGGAAGGGAAGGGGGGTACGAAAGAGCCATTTTCGAAACGAATTAGTTCAGTTGATGTTACAGAATTTGATGGTCACTATCGCGGTGAATTACAAGTTTCCTCTTCTCCAGTACCCAAATCCCAAAAAAAATGTTTTTCCACAACCTCAGTTCTTTAGTGTCAGTTCATAAAATGTTCATGTTGACATACTGCCTTACTTTGCTCGCTAACGCTTTCCTGCAGTAAACTAAAACTGTTTTCACTCGCGAATCTTCATTCACTTGCTTCTCCCATTTTTTCCATACAAAACGTTCAATTTCTTCAGAATGAACCTTATCCAGCAACCTGTAGGTATAATAATTTGAGAACATAGGCTTTCACGGTGGAAGTCACGATTAGAAAAGAGAATCCGGGCTTGTAGGATCAACCGTTTCGTCTGCAACTGCGGTAGACATCTTCAGTAGTTGCTGAGACTTCGAGCAGTCAACGTTCACACCACTGAAGATGTTTGTTGCAGCAGTAGCGGACACTTTGTATATCTCATTTTCAATGGATCACCACTACGAAATAAAATACTGAACCATTTTATCACATCTACACTTGTCCACTGTTCTATAACGATTAATACTTGTTTATGACTGGAAACTTTGAAATAAAATGAAAAATTACTACCTTTCATATTCAAATTATTCCACTCAATGTGTGTACGTATGTAACAATCGTTGGTTATATCAAGATTTAGAGTACACGCATTTTACGTTATTTCAACTCTATATGGAAGATACCAATGGAAAACGAATGCAATAAAACAGCAACACTTGAAAATGGACAATATAAACTTCAACTACATATGACAACTGACATTAATGACAAATACACAGAGTTGCCAATTCACAAAAAATAGATAAGCTGCAAACAAAATCCTCATTGATTTGAACGGGAAAATGAATACCTACAATAAAAACGACTTTTGGACGGCAAACATGGACAATACCTACAAACGTTATCTAGAGATAACAGCTGAAGCTAATGACGAATATACAGAGAAAAAAATAAACTCTTTATCCGATTTCGTCTATGAACTGAATTATGTTTCAATTGTCAAATACGAAACACTGCCTTATGAATTCAAATGTGCAGAATTGAAAGTTATAACAAAATTGTCGAATTTTATGGGCATTTATACATGATTCCAATTATTTTTTTAGACTAGTGGTAGCCCTGGGAAGTTATCGTTCAGATACGACATCTACCGAAACCATTGAAACTAAGCCAGATGATAAAACAAAAGTCCCGTCAGTCGTTTTCACGAGATATTATGATTTCTTGTGCTTTTGTGAATGATAGTGATTAATTTAACCTATTCATGAGTTTCTAATGACTATAACAAACGCAGTAAAAAGATTACCCCCACAAATTCACTATTCAATAACTCAAAATACAAAAAACCTAAAACAATGAACATAACCTATGTTTAACATTCACTTATTTTGATTAGCTGTTTGAGCTATTAGTGTCATCATCGAAATTGTAATCCAACAAAAAAGTCTACCGCTTTTTAGACACCGATGATGCATTACGCAGTGGACGTCCAAACGAGTCACTAACACCAGAAAACAAAAGATACAGAGTCGTTTTGAATGATCGAAAAAAGAAGTTTCGTGAGTTAGCTGACATTGTGAAGATATCAAAAGAACGTGTTGGCTTTATATTACATGAGCATTTGACTATGAGAAAGCTATGTTCAAAGTGAGTGCCGCACGAGCTCACTGTTGAAAAGTAGAGGACCCAACACGCTCCCGTGTGAAACATCTTTTCCGATTTCAGTAAAATCTGATGCAGACTTTTTGCTTCCTGTTATTAAGATTTCAAGAGGCCCAAGGCATTTCCTTTCATTCCATGAAGAAGTAGTTTTTGCAATAGAATGGAATGACTCACACTATCAAAAGCCTTGCTCAGATCTAAGAAAATACCAGAGATGATGAATGATGAATTCGATCGATAAAATCAAATAATACTGTTTCAAGAAAACCGTTCTGATTGAACAAATAATTTGCAATAAAAATATATAATTCATATTTAGTGATATTCCGGCCTGAATTGGACGTGAACCACGTAGTGGAGTAACAGAGGCCCAGTTGCTGCGAACGGCGGCGAATCGACATTTCACGGTCATCACGAACACTGGCGGATACAGCCGCAATATCTTCTTCGGTCCTCACTCTACGTATGCGTGTTGGTAGTTTGATGTCCAATGATCTAAACTGGGTTCGAAATTTAGTTACAAGCTTCCGAATAGCTCCCTCAGTAGGCCGACGAAACTGTCCATAAATTGGAAGAAGTTCACGACGCACTTTCTTCACCGAGCATGAATTTTGATAATAAAATTCAATAATTTGCAAGCGTTGTTCATTCATAAGTCGATTCATGGTTGAATTATAGACCAAACTGAACAAGTTTGACGAAGATATAAGACACGATTCACGCGTGATCTGTCAAAAACAGTGGTGCCAAAAAGATACCAGCAAAAAAATCACTCAATACTTTATTGTCCAAGAAAATGCTTGATGTTAAACAAATCTGGTATGTGTAGCACTTCAGTAAATGAAAGAAAAGAAACAATTCAAATACCCAATTTGAGCAAAACCGAGTTCACATATCTAATAGATAAAAAACAACCATAAAAAATAAAATATCCATAGAAATCCTTTGTCTGGGATCGGATTAACATACAAACTTAGCGAAATATAAAAGTCTCACATAGACTGATTGAATATTATTGGGAAATAATAGAAGTAGCATGTTATGTTAATACATGGCCTACTGAATATCGAAAATCGTCAGACTTTAGCGACACGCCATTCTCTTTTTCCATTGTTCCTCGGAACATTTGAACGTAGCGGGTAAAAAACAACGAGTCGACAGCTGGTTTTTTCCAACAATAACCACTCGAAAATCTGTCCGACATTCGGTCCCCCCTCCATCAACCACCAAACAGCGGACCGGTAATTCACTTTATATAGACCAAGATGGCGGCGGTAATCAGCCGGGCTCTAATTTGCTACACACACAAAACATCGGATCGAAGGGATGAAGAGATAGACCCTTTTTGTGTCTATCGTTCATCCACCCAATTGACACTGCCCGCCCTAGGCTTGTCGGACGTGCGACGAATTTAGGAAAACGGTAAATGTATCTTTTGTATAAGTAGATTGACGATGTGATAAGCATTTGGGGGTATTATCGAAATTCAATGGGTCGGAAGACGGTGGCTGGGGTTCGTTTTAGAGGATTTATGACACGTTAGCAGCTAATCTCTGTGCGAGAGTCTATCATTTTTCATTTGTTACGCATATACGAGGTCTCTTCAAAAAATGAGATGAATTTTCATTTGTCTCAAAAAATATTTATGTATTCATCAATTTCTATTTTGTCCCCATTAACGTAGCCCCCCTACAATATACACTCCTGCCAGCGTTTTTTCCAATCCTCGAAACAGTTCTGATATGCACTTTTTGGTAAGCCATTGAGCTCTTTCAGCAATTTGATTTTCATCTCCTCAATCGCAACAAAACGCTGTCCCTTCATGGCTTTCTTCAATCTCAGGAACAGGAAAAAGTCACAGGCGGCCAAATCTGGTGAATACAGGGGCTGAGGCGGGATTACGGTGTTGTTTTTGGCCCAGAAATTGCGAACATACAATGACGAATGAGCAGGTGCATTATCGTGATGCGAAAGCCACGAATTGTTTTTCCACAATACCGGACGTTTTCTTCGTATTGCTTCTCGCAAGCAGTGCATAACTCCAAGATAATACTCTTTATTGGCCGTATGACCATGTGACAAAAACTCCTAATGCACTACACCACGGTAATCGAAAAAAACAGTGAGCAAAACTGTAACAAAACCATTGTTTTCCTTGGATCTCCTGGGATCTTCCATTGGGATGATTGGACATTGGTTTCGATGTCACAACCATACACACATCCTCAGTAACTTATCTAATAGTGATTCGACGATTGCTAGGGCGTCCAGGGCGAGCGTCGTCATTCACGTCTTCTCGAAAAGCTTGTTTAGTTCAAGTAAACGATATAGTGCAACCTATGTTCCAACAGCTCCCGTATCTTCCGTAATATTCGAGGTGTAACGATGAAACTCTCAGGACTGATGGAAATGCTCAAAATGCACCTACCACCTGAAGATACGGGGGTATTTCCATAAGAAGTGAGACAAATTCGGATTTTTCAGGACTGAATTTTTTTCAGGAAAAAAGTGTAGATCCTTTGTTTGCAGGCATGTTAGGCGTACACATTCTCGAACCATTAGTCCACCCTTTCGTAACTGTATCGTGAGTGTCATACCAAGTTTCGTTCAAATAGGAAATTTGCCTTTGTTCTTGTCTTTATTAAGTTATTTGTTCTGAGTATTTCTTACGCAATTCGTTTATTCTTCTGCTTTCCATAACTGCTTGACGTTTGTCTGCATTATCACACTATTACTACTATTATTATCAATTGTCCAAGAACGCCACATTTTAAACAGATAACAAACATTTCAAATAATTATAACTGCACCAATATCGAATTTCAGCACTCAAATCGAGATCAGTTCCTGAACTGAACATTGACAACACGCCGGGTATAAACATCCTCGCATTCTATTCGTCACCGTAACATGACTTCAAATTCAATTTTATAACTCTTCAGCCAATCATAAACCTCGGTTAGTAAAAATTGTCCAATACGAACCGCCAATTATTCAGTCCACGTGGACTAGTTGGCAGCGGCATCATTTCTTTGTATTGGTTTTATTTGGCCGTTGATCTCGCCGGCAGCTTTAAATATTCATATAATACCGGTTACTTCTACTATAATAGTTGACGGAGATTTCCCGAAAATAAATAATAAATACACGTACAAACGAAACAATGTAGCGCGTCGAAAAGCAATATTCAAATTTATTGAATATTCAGTTTCACTACTATTTACCTTCCGGTTCCGGTGCAGATGTTTTCAGTCGCAGACCCAGGACAGAGATATCAACCTGTCTAAGGAACCTATTCAACTGTATTTCAAGCAGATATTTATGTTATTGAATTGTGTGCTGAAAGATTGGAAGAATCCAACCTCATAAACAAGTCAATAAAAATATTCTCGGACAGTCAAGCGGCCTTGGAAGCTCCTGGCTCCTACCGAGCTACGTTTAAATTGGTAGCAAACTGCCAAAAACGACTCTCCTCGATAGGAAGACTTAACAGATTGTCTCTGGTCTAGATTAATGGCCGTGCTGGCCTGGTAGGCAATGTGGCTGCTGACAACCTTGGAAAGGAGGGTGCTGCAAGCAGCTTCATTGGACCAGAACCTGTCACTGGCATCGCTTTTGGTTTGGCCAAATAAAGATTGAACACCTGAATGACAAAAAGATTTATGGACTTCTGGCAGAATCTTCCTGGGTTGGTTCACTCCAAAGCGTGTATTCAGTCTTCGAAGCTTGATACCAAACAGTTGTTGGACTACAGTAGGGATGAACTACGATGTCTAACAGGCCTTCCTCCAGGTCAATGTCATTTGAATCATCACATGCAGAGACTTGGACTGTCGGAAGACAGTGTGTGTCGCCTCTGTTTGGAGGATGATGACACAGCAGAGCACATACTTTGTGCCTGCCCCGCTGGGGACCAAATCAGGATTTTAGAGTTCGGCAGAGCCGTACTCTTACCATCTGACTTGAAAGACCTCACCATACACACTAATCGGCTGGGCTGAGTTCGGCTGGGTTTATTTTGTCGAGTGAATAGGTGTGAGCTACAATAAACCCTTCCGGGTTGCGGTGGAGGGTCGAATAGACCCACTTTCTTTGGACCTAACCTAACTATTCATTTCAGTTTCAGTATTAGAGAATTATGTTTGAGAATTTTGGTTGATATTACTTTTCAAGCTGAACTTTAATTTCGTTTCAATTAACACTTATAAAAAAAATTGAAATATTAATAAAAGCTGAAAATAAAAAAATTAAAAAATATTATTAACAAACATGAAAAATAAAAATTGTAAGATTCCAAACCAAGTTACGTCACGACGTTTCGATTGTTAGTATCCACAATCGTCTTCAGGTGATAACTGGACTTATTCCTCCGAGATCTGATTTTATAGGTCATTCGAGTGCTTTCACCTATCCCCTATTCCCTCTCTCCGCTTCATTGGTTTTAGCGGGAGATGACCGTATGTTTCCATATGTTAATATATCTACGCTAGCTTGACTGCATGCGTTGTTGGACAACATATACGCGGCTTCTTTGAATTTTCTCCTAAACCAGTGTTCCTCTTTGTGGATGATTTCAGCTTGAGCCCACTTGATGTTATGTTGATGAGTCCAAACATGCTGGTTTCTCCTCGCTGTGTGTGTTTCTTGTGCTCAGCAATGCGAACTTTCAATGGCCTCTTAGTTTCACCGATGTATGATTCACCGTACTCGCAGGGTATCCGGTAAATACAATTCTTGGAATCGCAGTCCGCGTTTGGTGGCCTCGTTTTTGTGAGGCTGCTACGGATAGTGTTCCCAGATCTGAAGCAGGTCCTGATGTTATACTTGGACCCAATCCTTTTCATCCTTTCCGATAATCCTCTGATGTAGGGAAGTACAAGTACTGGTTGTGGCGGCTTCTCTTCCTTGTGGATCTCTTGCTGTCTTCTAGCTAAAGCCTGTTCTACCATCACTCTGGAGTAACCATTCCGTTGAAGGTCATTTTTGATGATACCCAGTTCCTTTTCGAGATCTTCCTTTGTATTACAGAGCCCGAAAGCACGGTCTAGTAGAGTCTTGATGATTCCTCTCTCAGTCGATTGATGGTGGTTGGATTTCTGGTTCAGATACTGTCCTGTGTGAGTGGGTTTTCGATAAACAGATGTTTCTCATTTAGTGTCGGTCCTCTTCACCAATACGTCTAAGAACGGCAATTCGTTGTGGACTTCCTTCTCCATTGTGAAAGTGATGGAAGGACTTACGTTGTTGATGTGCTTAAGGAAAGTGTCTAGTTCTGCATTCCCATGGTTCCATATTATGAAGGTGTCGTCTACGTATCTCAGCCAGACTCAGGGCTTCTTGTGGGCTCCTTCAATGGCCCGAGTTATTTTTTTTCAGGGATTTCAAATAAATTTATATTAAATTAGACAATGAAAGTCCGAACTGATTAAATACACCACGAAACATTGTCAACCACCTTCAAACAAACAACATTTTCCAACACCACAGTTCAACACCAAAAAAGGAATAACAAAATTTGATACAAAATTGCGAAACTGTTTGGATAATTTTGAAATTAATTGCTCTCTTCCTTCCTTTGGAAAATTCCCACATTTCTTTTTATGAAGATGGAGAAATAGAAAGCCAAAACATTTCTTTCATTAAAATCAATCTCCACTGAAATAAACTTCTTTCAAAGTAGTACTACTCTCTTCAAAGAAGACCCATATAAATAAATATACTGTCTTTTTGTTTCTTAACTGAAGTGTATCCTAACCGAAAATTTGCAAGTCGGTGTTTTCCCAACAACTCATAAAACAATTTCCCCGTCAGTAGATCATCGTTTGTCGAACCAAATAATCCTGACGAGGCTTATAGGCGGTTGATTACCATAATCTAGCTTTAATAATGGTTTGACCCTCCGTCATATTGTACGGTATAACGAGTCCCATTATTAGTACGGACCCGTCGTTCGAGCTGTCAACAAAAGGGCATTACGGAGCCTTGTTTGTCGATGAGTGGCAGGGCCTAAATCAATATTGGTTTTCACGATTTCATTAAAAACTTATTGAAACAATGCATTCCGAACTGTCGCACTACGCAGGGAATGTAGAATCTTTTATTTTTTCTGAATAGTTTCAAGATAGTGTGCAGAATTCATATTTTTATTTGCAAAATTTACATTTATCAGTCGGACTATTTTTCTGATCGCTCCGATACTTCAAACTCCTGCTTTATGGCAGGACGGGCAAAATTAGAAAATTCCTGCAGAGGTTTTTCTCAGTTTGTACAGTATCTACGCTTGCGAACTGAATTGTAATTATTTTTTTATATGAAACTTCTATAGCCGCACGTATAACTAATTGCTAGCGTGGCGACGGGTCGCCATGCGCAAGCGACTGTGCGATTCTTTTTTTTTCAATTTAAGCCTCAACCGCGTGGGGTTATTGGCTACACAGTAATTCACATAATATGTTTTTTATTCTACATTGACAATAAGTGAATCAGAAGTCACTAGTAACTCATATTTCATGTAGAAAATTTATGTCTTTCAGAAATTTTAATAGTTTTTCGTTTGACTGACCGTTCAGTAATACTTTTAGATCTTCTGTCATTTCATTTGCTTATCTCTTATTTGTGGCATCCTTGGCTAAACTATCGGCCTTCTTATTGCTCTCTATTCCGATATGTGAGAGAGCCCGAAGAAATGAATTTGAATGTTCTTTTGAAAAATATTCAATAGTTCTGTTTTAATCTTCATCAGAACCGGATGGCTAGGATAGAGTTGATTCAATGAGGTTACTGCACTCAAATTGTCTGTTATTATTAGACATTGAGAGATGTTCAGTCTAGTTCACATGTACTTTTTTTTGTAATATTTTTCAGCCCTGTCCAAAAATTACGACCAAGGTGTCATTCGATTCGTATTTTTGCCTAGTAAGGGAAGGTCCGAAAACGCGCCGATAAAAATTACAAAAAATCGTACTAGTATTGTGTATTATCTATAATTTGCCACACTTACTATATTTTGATTCTGCTATAAACTGGTAACGTAAAATTTTGATATGACAACGCGCTTTACTCTCAATCATTATTGGTTTTACTATAGTCTCCTTTATAGAAAGATCGAAGCGATATCTTCGCAACATCCTGTACCAAACCTTCTTACCTAAAACTTCATCGCCACCACAACAGACCCATCAGAAATGATTATTATGATCGTTAGCCGTCAAAAAGGGAAGATACGGGGGTGCGATGTGCATTCGCCCCGTTGGACCCATTCAACCCGACCCTATGCTGGTCCGACAAGTGCCAATGCCATTGTCGGGGGCCCCGGGTAGCGCTCTTGTTGTGGGAATGTATGGCCTGTAATTGAAAAAGAATTCGCTCCTCGTCATTCCAATGTAAGGCACGGCTTCTTTATTTGATATAATAACCGGCCGGGGTTTTGTGTTTGGTTACGATTGCGGGAAATTTGTTGGTTCCGAGATATTTACCACTGGGCATTGAAATCTCAAATGGGTTTTGCCAGTTTGTGACGGTGGGATCTGTTTGATGAAAGAACATTTTGAAATTGATTCAGTCATTGCGGCATGAGTGGAGTACTTCCTTTTCCAAGCTATAGTTTTAACATTTCCATCACATTTTTGAAGATTGTGTTGTCATCACATTTGACTTCAAATACATCTGTTCGCTCAGGAGGCACTGACCAATTAGAATTCGGCTTTTTGTTTGAATGCAAACCATGGTTCAACAAAAATTACGAGCAAGCTGTCGCCTCCAAAAATCTCGCGCAAATCTGGCGCAAATATGCCAGTGCCGAAAACCGAACTAGGTTTGTTAATACTCGCAACAGCTGTCAGAGAATTATGAATAAACTGCTTGCCAATCCCAACGGGTCTAGATCCACTTACCATTTTCTATTTTTTCATCCCTGATTAAATTTTTCGTACAGTTCGCATGCAAACCTCGGTGGCCTCAACTACTCCGTACAATATTGGTTACAATTTAATTTATTGTTACTGTTACCTCTTACCTTCGCAAGAGGAATTCTTATTCCATCTGCCGTTTCTTCCGCTTGCATAAATCTTAAAACGTTGTTCATGATATATCTGCTTTGTCCACTGAGAACCTTGTTTTTCACTTCACTGTTCGAATGCATTTTCAAAGACAACAAATAACTCACAGTTCACCACACAGAATAATTTCTCCACTTACTGTACTAACACGATGTTCACTACACGAGTTCCTCGATGTTAATGAGCTGTTGTTCCACTCCGTCGGCTGATCTACTGCACATCCAATATTCAGAGGCACAGCTAGATTAGATAAACTGATTGTTATTTTTGAATTTATGTTTATAAGTATTTCTCTCATCCTATTGAAATAAGCATTACTTATAATTTTTCGGTGAGGTTACGCTGGTCGGGCCCTATCCCCCGAAGCCCCGATGTTTTCGGAAGGACATGCCAGTGTTATCAACCAATGACCACCATAACTATCGTCTTGCTTTGATGGTCGAGTAGAGGTTTAACCATCATGGCTGGCTCTCCGATGACTAATTTTTAGGCTCCGTAAAGCGTATTTATATCTTGTCAGGTAATCAGTTGTATTGGTACCTGTATTTGTACCTGTACTTGTACCAGTACTTGAACCTGGAACATTAACAATCTTGCTGCCTGTTGTCATTCTGCTCGTTATTCTCGAATTCCTTAAAATGGGGTTCCCCATATTCGATTGAGGTTATCCGCTTCTTCTTTTCTGTTGAAATTCGCCGTGTGTTTGTGGATCTCTATTGCCTCCCGTAGATATCCCGTAGATGACAGCAAGCCATGATGGTTAATCCTCTGAAGAAGATAGCCACTCGCGCCAGCGAAACGTCAGGAAGAAATTCCAAAAAACTCACGGCTTTCAAACTCGAAAAACAGTGAATTCAGCCACGAAAGTCTAAACCNCTAAGGCCTTCGACAGGCTTGATCATGGTATTCTACTATACAAACTAGTAGCCTTTGGATTATCTCCATCCTTAATCGCACTCTTTCAGTCCTATCTACAGGATCGAAAACAATATGTTCAGCTCAATGGTTTCAAATCTACCGAATATACTGCTTCTTCCGGTGTTTCACAAGGGTCAAATCTGGGACCGCTACTTATAGAATTAATTCTTCGGGAAATTAGCTTTTTAGGACTTGATGCATCTATTCCGCTGGGGCATCTATTCCGGTTTTACCCTACCACGACACAGTAAAGTAAATATTCATTGAGATATGACATGACAATAAAAGGGACAAAACTTTTGAAACAACCTAAAAAATAAAATAAATTAGTATTTCGAAATCAAAATGCAAAGTAATTTGGTAATGGATCAAACTGCAAAGATTGGTAGTTTTCAAAATGTTTCGAAAAAATCAAAAGATGTCTCTTCTGATTCGCCTCAAACCCAAGTGAATGGTATCTCCTATATTTCAATTTTATATTCCTCAATAGTCTCTTTCTTTTGGCGACAGTTTAGAAACTAGAGTTTTCTTAAGCCTGACTGTCTAACGATTGATTTTTGTTGTTACAGGTGAAAATATGGTTCCAAAATCACAGGTACAAGTGCAAGAGACAGGCCAAAGAGAAGGCGATGGCCGAACAAAACCAGCACAACCAGGTAAGTCAGCAGTGGCGTAGTTGTGAATTCATTCCCGAAGTAATTGTAGCAAATTGGGGATAAAACAAATTCATGAATGCATTTTTGAATTGCAAATTCATATGGATATTTATACACAGATATACTTCCTTTCCAGCTAGTTCAATAACAAAATAAAAGAATAACGTTCAACACAATATGTGCTCTTGTTGTGACATATTTTATACTCTCAGAAGCAAACACAAAAATGATATCATCAGTAAACTGATGATTTAAACAAAATGTCCCGCATGGTATTTTTCATCTATGTCTTGAAAAACCATATTCTCCTGCACACTCTCACAGACAGCGGCGATGTTTTTAGCAGCGACTGCGGTAGATCTGGCAAGCCATGATGAACCCCTCAGTTGCCGGCTTCAGCCCACTTGACCTGAGAAAAGCGAACGTCAGGCGCTTTGATGAGCCAAGGTCTCCAATGTTATTGAAGAAGACCCCATGTATTGGCTTATCCTTGTGTTTCCGCAGAAGTGAGGTGATCTCTGCGGCTTTTATCTGAGCTTTTTGCTGAACGGGTTCCAACTCGGTGACAGAGTTGTGCTCATCTCGTTCAGTGTCGAAAACTAAACCAAGTTCATCAGCTGCTCGGGCAGCTGCCCTAAAGAGGAATGCTCCAATTCCTGCTCTCTCATGGTTACGGACCATGCAGACAAGGGGATCCGAACTCCAGACGACTTTACAGGCCACATCCAGTACCATTCTGTACCTCCCTGTTGTCTGGGGAAGTACAACCGTGGAACGGACAATTTGGGATGCAAACTCCTATAGAGATGCATCATTTTTCGGATCTTTACGTCGAGTTGATACAGCTCCTCCCGAGTCCACTTCAATACTCCAAACGAGTAGAGTAAGATTGGAACGGAAAGCAAATTTTGTTGCAGCAACTTTGTTCTTCCCCGACAGTTCCGATGACCAGATCTGTCGAAGGTTGTGCTGTTACGTGCCGCGGAGAGTTCTTCATTGCTGTTACCTCTTGTAAGCGGCGTTGTTCTACCCCGAGGTGAATATACGTCTCTCTGGCATCCAAATGGTGTAGGATGTCTTCATCTACGAGCTGCATATCCTCTACGTAGTCCCCGCATCGTCCTCTTTTGAGATGGACCATTGCACATTTGTCTATCCCGAATTCCATACCGATAGCATACAGCTAGATTTATATTTTCTGCCAGTACTAATCATCTTTACAATTCCCAATACCCCTTTTCCCCAGCACTGCTGATGACTCTGCTTTTCATTCACCGTTCTCGACTAATATTTTTCGAATCCTATCATAACAAAACGTCCATCGAGGACAACAAAGGCAGTTTTTGTAGCGGAATTTATTCACACTTAAGGTAATACCTTAATCTCATTTTACTTTTCTTTTCCATTGTATGTGCCCGGGGTTTTTACTTTCTTAGGGGAAAAACGTTCACTTTCTTACTAGATTATGACGCCCCGCTGGTGTATTTCACATTTACCTGATCGCTAAATGGATCACAGATAGAATTCACATACAAGGTGTTCTCGATATATTCAAAATTTTTATAAAAATAAAAAAAAAATAATACACTCATTTGCCTACCAGACAATATTCAGTTTAGGAGTCATCCTATAGTTCAGTACGGTAATGAAACTTATATACCGGGTGTTCGAAAGTCTTAGTACGGGCTGATATCTTCAAAGTCAGTGAATATATAAAAACGAAATTTCGACAATTACGTTTGTACAAAGAAAGCTATTTCTGTACGCATAGCACAGATCGAAGACTGCAGTTTTGTGAAACTATGGAGCATTTAGTTGCCAAACAATTCAACCACATCCATCGGATATAGTTCAGTGATGAAGCAAGCTTTTTTATAAGTGGTTCTGTTGATAGACACAATTACCATACTGTAACAAATTAAAGAATGAACTGTCTCAAACAAATTTATTTCCAACAATATTTCACTAATCACAAACTAATTTATTTATTACACTTAGCAACTAACGCTTAATTTATTTCCACTATTTGAACTTCTTGTTTAGCCGCTCGATTCACTTTCTGAACTGCCCTCTTGGGTCGGGAAGCCGGGCTTATATAGTGTAACGGTTCTTTCTAGAAATCTGCAGTCGGTTCGATACTCGACTAGAGTTTTACCGGCGGTTGCCGACTGCATTCTTTCGTGGTGATGTCATGTGTTTGTTCGCTGGCCGGAATATCGGTCAGGGGCGGCTCCAGAGTCGTTACAATACACAAAATCCTGATAAATTAAACCGGAACACTTACTTGCAACTTTTAGAAGCTATCACACTTGGGATTGAAGCTACAATCCAGTTTTTCAGCAGGATGGGGCGCCTCTACATTTTTATGTTTCTATAAGGGAATACCTATACAAGGAAATACGTGGTCGTTGCATTGGGCGTAGAGGGCATACTAAATGGCCACCACAGTGCCCCGACCTCGCCTCTATTGACTTCTTTTTGTGAGGTTATGTAGAGGAGAGAAATGATAATGCAGAATAAACTTGTATCGGAATTGTCTCATGAAGTTCATACCTCAATTGCAAAATTGCAAAGTGGGATTTGGAGAGTTTTTTTGATTAAATTTCAAGATGTTCAGACAATGAAAGTGATTTATCAATCATTACACCTAGAAAGTTTGTGGAGTTGACTTTACTATCGATCAGAGTGTCCTTTTTACGGGCTTATATAGTGTAACGGTTCTTTCTAGAAATCTGCAGTCGGTTCGATACTCGACTAGAGTTTTACCGGCGGTTGCCGACTGCATTCTTTCGCGGTGATGTCATGTGTTTGTTCGCTGGCCGGCATATCGGTCAGAGGCGGCTCCAGATTCATTACAATACACAAAATCCTGATAAATCAAACCGGAACACTTACTTGCAACTTTTAGAAGCTATCACACTTGGGATTGAAGCTACAGTCCAGTTTTTCAGCAGGATGGGGCGCCTCTACATGTTTATGTTTCTATAAGGGAATACCTATACAAAGAAATAGTTGCATTGGGCTCTACGCCCTCTACGGGCACACTGAATGGCCACCAAAGTGCCCCAACCTCGCCTCTATTGACTTCTTCTTGTGAGGTTATGTAGAGGAGAGAAATGATAAGGCACAATAAACTTGTATCGGAATTGTCTCATGAAGTTCATACCTCAATTGCAAAATTGCAAAGTGGGATTTGGAGAGTTTTTTTTATGAAGTTTCAAGATGTTCAGACCATGAAAGTGATTTATCAATCATTACACCTAGAAAGTTTGTGGAGTTGACTTTACTATCGATCAGAGTGTCCTTTTTGAAATATATCTTTTTGTTTCCTGTTTATTGGAATGACCATATTTTATGATTTCTCTAATACCGAATTGATTTACTATGAATCCAAAAAGAACAATCGTGTAATGAATTGAAGGGGGTATATTTTTTGAATTTCTTTTATTCATGATCCATAAATTTTTGCGAATAGTTTATTCTGAACTTAATATTGCTTTCTTCTTTCCTTCGGAAGTTTTATATTAAAGATGGAGAAGTAGAGATGATATTTTTTTTCTAAAAATCTGCAATACGTTTATTTTGGTTAACAAATATAATTATTATTATTATGGAAAGGTGAACTCCCGGCTCTCACTGAAAAAGAATGTTTTTTCACATGTCGATAAAAATTCAGCAAAGTTTACAAAAACGCTGAAAGTAATAAAGATCAATTTGAATTGAAAGGGGTATATTTTTAGAAGTAATGAGTTTTTTTGCTGTTCACTTGTTTCTCTTTATACAAAAAAATTGTGGTGAGACTTTATAAAATAAACTGTTTGCAAAGATTTGTAGATCATGTATAGAAGTTACTTTCAGGCACAAACTGAAAGAAAAAGCCTATCCAAAACAACTACTTCCACATGAACATTGAATTAGACAAACTCCTTACAACGACCCAATCACACAAAATTGTCCTGTGAAAAACGTCTATGACAACTGCAATCTTAAAGTAAATTTTTTTTATGAAAACTTCTCTGAATACTAAAAACAATTTCGGATAGTTCGAATGATATTTTCTTCAAAAATGTCTATAATAACTTCAAATCGAGATACAATCAAGAGATAAAAAAGGCAAAGCTGAAGTTTATAATCAGCTGATATTGAAATCTAACAATTTAACTAAAACATGCTGGAATTTGATAAACACGGAAAGCAATAGAGGTAAAAAAAGGTAACGAAAGATGTGACTATAACTCCTGACGAGTTTAATTATATCTACGAAATGACGAGCAAAATAATAAAAAGTACTTGTTTCTTTCTTCTAGAACCTTTGGCTATTCTTTTTAATCATTGTATCTCCAATGGAGACTTCTCTGATGAATTCAAGCTAACTAAAGTGATACCTATATTTAAAAAAGGTGACAAAAATACCATCGACAACTACCGTCCAATATCGATAGTACTAATTTTCGGTAAAATTTTTGAAAATATTCAAAAAGGCCGCTCAATTTTGTTCTTTTCTATGCACAAAACGTTACATGAACGTCAGTTCGGCTTCGGACATAACTGTTCCGCTGTTCAAGCGATTCAAAGACTTGTGGCTGATATAGTCGAGGATTTTGAGGCGGGTCAACATACGGTTGTGTCTATGTATGACTTGAGCAAGGCCTTCGACTGTGTTTGTCACACAGTACTATTAGAAAAACTATAATTTTACGGTACTGCATGAAAATTATTCGAATCGTACTTGAATGGTGGGAGACAAGCTGTTCTTATAGACCACAGCTATTCTGGAATCGAGAACATTCATTTTGGACTACCTCAAGGTTCTATCCTTGGCCCATTTTTATTCATTGTCTATATCAATGACATATTTCATTACATGTGCCCAAATTGCCAACAATTCAGAAGTTGAACTACTTGGAATTTTTATGGATGACAAATTAAAATGGTGAGAGCATATTGATCACCTAAGTAAAAAATCAAACTCAACTCTCTTCATATTACGGAAACTGAGCAGATTTGCTAACCTGGCAGTTTTGAATTTTTTCGCATCCACCATATTCTCCGGATCCGGCCCACATACCTCAAAAAAATGCTAACTGGAAAGAAATTCAGCTCCGATGAAGAGGTATTCGTCGAAACTGAGACTTATTTTGAGGCTAAAAACAAATTGTACTATGAAAATTCTCAGAAAGATCAATTTGATTTATTATTCGCGGTCCACACTACGCTACATACCTACAACCTCTGTGTAACTAGCCTTGGCCTAATCCTCTCTCAAACATGAATCAGTTTAATTACCACACAA
This sequence comes from Leptinotarsa decemlineata, assembly GCF_000500325.1. Lineage (NCBI taxonomy): Eukaryota > Metazoa > Arthropoda > Insecta > Coleoptera > Chrysomelidae > Leptinotarsa > Leptinotarsa decemlineata. Next base: position 157,654 of record NW_019290231.1, read on the forward strand.
AAATACGTATTTCGAAATTATGCTAATAACCGATACGCCGCCTACTAACTCCTTTCAAAATCAATCATGTATGGTTTTCTCATTTGTTTATCCTGACGGCTTAGGAAAATAAACTAAATTCCTAATTAACAGACAATATTCAGCTTACGGTAACCAAACACGGACCTGTCACGAATTTCCAACGATTAAATAGCTCTTCTAATGAGCTTTACCGATTCCATTCAACGTTCAAAGCCGTTCTGGACGTTGCTTTCTCATGTTTGTTCGACCTAAAAACACAAGAGAACACTTCGAACAGGGAAAAAGTGAAAAACAGTGTTGCCACATACAGTCGACAGTTATTGTGGTTACGAAATTTACGTCTCAGTGTTATGTCTTCACAACTGATTTCATCAATATCACAAAAATACAATTAATTACATGTTTCAATGTGACCGTTTCTTTTTGAATAAGTACTCCACTCACACTTTCCAACCAATCACAGATGGCCAACTTATAACTCACTACCTCTGGCTAGGCCAATTACAGATGAGCAAATTCATAACCTTGAAATTCATTTGAAGTGACATTTCGTTTTGAAATATATCTCACAAAAAGCAGGAGTGAAAACAGGTATTCGAGAAGTGAAAAAGAGCATAACCTACCATAAATTTGTCATGTGACGAAAAATTGATATTTTTCAAAAGTTCGTCTCATAAACAAAATGAGAGTTATCAAAAACTCAAATAGCTTCATGTACACTAATTTGTAAATTTCTTTATGGTGTAGTTGTTAAAACTTTGGACTTGAATATCAGACATCCTGGATTCAATCTTAGGCTAAAGTCGCTTTTTCACTCAATTTTCAAATCTTACTTATAATAATCTATACTATAATCTGTACTATATTCCTGGAGAGCCCCCCCCGTGGGAGTTCCTCTGTACCGCTCTATTTTTGGAGGCTGAAATTTTGTATGTATATTTATGTGTATGTTATGTTATATATGTGCAATAAGAAATTATTTTCAAATATTCCAACTGGGGAGCCTCCCCTGGGGATGAAAGGGGCGCGTTTACATATGAAATGTACCTTTTCATCACTGTTTCTCTGTACCGCCATGTTTTCGGAGACTGAAATTTTGTATGTAGGTTCGTTTTATGTTTTAGATGTACAATAAGAACTTCTAAATATGTCAACTGGGANTGTTTGATGAAAGAACATTTTGAAATTGATTCAGTCATTGCGGCATGAGTGGAGTACTTCCTTTTCCAAGCTATAGTTTTAACATTTCCATCACATTTTTGAAGATTGTGTTGTCATCACATTTGACTTTAAATACATCTGTTCGCTCAGGAGGCACTGACCAATTAGAATTCGGCTTTTTGTTTGAATGCAAACCATATTTCAACAAAAATTACGAGCAAGCTGTCGCCTCCAAAAATCTCGCGCAAATCTGGCGCAAATATCCCAGTGCCGAAAACCGAACTAGGTTTGTTAATACTCGCAACAGCTGTCAGAGAATTATGAATAAACTGCTTGCCAATCCCAACGGGTCTAGATCCTTCTGGTCGGTAGCTAAAGCTGTTAATAGAAACTTTACAAAATCCACAATTTTTCCACCAACACAAGCGGATGGTTCAATTGCAAGAACAGCCATAGAAAAAGCAAATCTACTAGCTGAACAATTCACGTCCCACTCCACAATCAATTTTCTGGAAAAGGCATCAGCCACTATTCCCACACTCATATCCACAATGCCGCAAATTTCTTTTCGAAAGCGTCTAGTCAGGCGAATTTTGAAACAGCTCAATCTTTCCAAACAATCGTATACCGTTTCTTCTCCTTTTCAATCAAACTCAGATACTGATAATAATCACTTTCTTGATATATCAAGCTTCAGTGAAAACGAAGTGAGGCACTAAGGTCGCTCAAGCTTAAAAAGACCACTGGTCCAGATGACATTCCAGCTTTCATCCTAAAAGATTGTGCACTTTTGCTTGCTCGTCCTCTATCTATACTAATTAATATCTGCTTAAGATCGGCTACAATACTAAGGATCTGGAAATCATCAAAAGTCTGTCCCATTTTCAAGAAAGGAGACGAGATATTACAAATTATCGGCTAGCTATTGTTTCCTCAGTCATATTTATGAAAAACTTGATAAAAATAATTTTATTATCAGTGTGGTTTTTGACCTGTCAAAAGCATTTGACACGGAATCAACTAATTTTGTGTTGACCAAATTAAGTGTGCTTGGTTTGCCTAATAACATAGTACTATGGTTTCAGTCTCACTCGAGTGGTCGTAGCATAA